>OZ012740.1:553001195-553601195 GCA_963859935.3 Lathyrus sativus | reverse complement strand
ACGTCTATGTACTGATCAGGATTGGGGAACAACACTAAGCCATAAATCAATAAGGCTAAGATCTCCTCGAAAGCATCGTAGCTCATAGCCTTCAAGAACATTCGAGCTTTATCCACTAATACCTTGGCAAGAATACCTTTAACTCCACTTCTCGTCTCTAGAACAATGTCAGACTTCTTCAGATGTAGAGCTGCAGCAATAACTTCTGGTTTAAGCTCCTTCTCTAAGCCTGTGAATGGCTTCTGATCAAGAACAGGTATACCCAGAAGTTTAGAGAACTCCTCCATGGTTGGAACCAGCTGATGATCAGGAAATGTAAAGCAATGGTGCTTAGGGTCAAAGAACTGAAACAGCACACTCATCATGTCTTCACTGAACCCTGAAGTGACTAGATCCAATAGGTGACCATGTCTCTAGACGAACTGGGAATGATCAGACACTTGGGAAACCAACTCTTTGAGCTTAGGAGGTATCCCTACAAAGTTGATCCTGATGGTGTTTCTACGAGCAGAAGCCATGACCTGCAACAAAGAACAAAAATAAATCCCTTGGTCCTTGAAATGGTTAGGGAAAATGATATGCTCATGATGCATGATGATGTCATGATGTTATGTTCAATCACAAACATGTGGCACACACAAACAAGTCACACCATAGCCCTAGGTTTAAAGGCTTGCAATGAGGTTCAAAGGCAAGTACCCTCCCCTGAAGTTAGATGGTTCATCCTGTCCTACAAAAGTAACCAGGTTCTAAGGGATCTCAATATCATTGATCCTTCACAAGGGTGGTTGTTCAGAAGGCAACTTACTTGCCAACCAAAACCCTCCAAGTTTAAGATCTCAATGAGCGTAGTATCGAGTGTCAACCAACTTCAGTCTGCACCAAAGTCGGTTACCTCACTACTTTCTAAAGGCCAAGATGAGTTAACTAGGGTTCTAAAAGTCAGTTAGTGCATTGACGACATATGGCAGCCTCAATATTATCCTCAACTTGACTTAAGGAATATAAGCACCAACCAAGAAGTCGCACTAACTATGGCCACCAGATCAACCGTATCGATATACGTCGTACAGTTTCCTTGGTCTATTGCCATTTACCTAAGGTACACTAGATCCGGGTTAGGACCTTTCACACATAAGAGCACCCCAACAATATAATAATAAAGCAAACAAGGCAAACAATTTAAAGTGATCTTAATTCCTAAGGGTACCCCTCTTAAATAGATCCCCAGCAGAGTCGCCAGTTCTGTAACACGGTGGGAGAACTGACTTTAAACAATGTTGCGGATAGCAAGAGCCGCCACCGACTTTTATTTTATCCATAAGGAAAGGTTATAAAAGAACAGGAAAGACCTTAGAGAATATTTTGGGTCCGGGGGGTAGGTTATGAAAAGGGAAGGTGTTAGCACCCTTTTCATCCATGGTTATCCATGGGCTCTTAGGTACTTAAGCTCACTTTTGAATTGTTTTGAAAGTGTAGTGTGTGAATAGAAAATTTTCAGAATAGTTAATAAATAATCCATGTAAGGATGTGTTAGGAACTTGTTTGAAAACTTGTTGAAAATTTGTTTAAGTGTGAAACAGTTTTAAAGTGAGCAAGCACCTAGGAGTAACCTACCCTAATGTTTAAAGGTCTTTCTTATTCTTTATTCTTTCCTTTAGTAAGACTATCCCTACTATAATGGAGTAGGTAGTCCTTACTTTGGATGTTAAGGGGTATGTGAGGGACAATTTGACTTTGAAGGCCATTGTGGGATGTAATAAGCACATATAAGGGACCATCATCATTTTTCGAAAGGGACTTGATTCGTAAAGGCAATCATAAGGGACTTTGATGATTTTTTTATTTGAGGGACTTGCTTTATACACCCCACTTAACCATTATTCGTAGGCAACTTGAGGGATATCCTTAGGAAGTGAAACGGTGATTAAAATAGACTTACGTGTGTGACGTGTTTATTTTAATTATCTTTATTTAAAAGTGATCTAAATTTATTTTAATATTACATACATGTTGTTACACTCCCTAATTACTAACCATAATAATTAAATAATTAAACAACTTTACATCCAAGAAACAATTACAAAATAATAAGCAAAATAATTAAATAGCAAAGATAAATAAAATATAAATAAGCAATAATAAATAATAAAGGGGGTTAATTCTAAGTTTACTCGGCAAGACATCGCATCTTGTGCCTACGTATCCTTACGGGAGTGGAATCGGAGTAATCGTAGTTCCCCTCAATAGGGAGGTTAGAAACTTCTTGACTGTGGTCAAGGTCTCAAGGGGAATAAACGCATCTTAAGGACACGCTTACGTGGAGTGTAGAAACTCCAAATCTCTACGTTGAAATGTTAAGTTGTAATTAGGGTTAAATTAGGGATTCCACGGCGGGAAACCCTAAAATGAGCGCGGCGGCTCTTTGACCTAATGCTAAGGGTAAAATTGTAATTTTGCCTGCGGCGAGGCATTTGTGAAAATTAGGGTTTGTAGTTATTTTTTAAAAAAAGATTAACTAATTATAATAAAACTGTTTAGTTATTAAAAAAAGGTTTGATTTAATTGGATTAAAAGATTATTAACTAATATGGCTTATTAGAAGATTAACTAAATAAATAAAACAAAAAACTGGTTAGATTGTTTAAACGGTTAATTAACTGAAAAGTTAATTAATCTATTAATTAAATCAGAAAAAAGAAAAAAACTAAATGGGTGGTTAAAGGAGGTTAAGTGTGATAATTGGGATTATGTGTGTGTTTAGTGTAAGTGGTGTTAGTGCATATGATTACATCAGATGGTAAAACAATCGGAAAAAAAGAAAAAAAAGGAAAAGCAAGCAGAACATGCATACGAGCGGAACCCTAGGCCCCTTTCCCCCAAATTGGTCCCTCGAATTCTCGATCCTCTCCCCTCCGATTCATCTCCATCATCGTCTTCTCACAAGTTCCGATTCCCTTTTGAATCTGCAACACAATAACAAGATCAATAGGCTCAATGATTATTATGAAAGAAACGAAACTTTACCAAAGGATAGTGGCGGTGGTGCCGGAGATGACGACGGCGGGTGTTTCGTGAGTTTGGGTGCGCGGCGGTTTGTGGGCTCCGACGATTGAAAACAGATGAGTCTCCTCCTTCAATCTTTTGGTTTTTCTTTAGGTTTTCTTGTGGTAATCTCCCTCTTAGGTTATTTTTTCGACCCCTCTTTCTGTAGTCTCCTTTTATAGGCTTTACCGAGAATCAAATGCGTTGATTGAAAAAGATTGTTGCTTTGAATGTAGATTTAAACGTTGATTGGATTTTGAATGTCTGATTGTATCTTTTTGTTTTGGTATAAGTTAATTTGAAAACCTTCCTTTTCTGCCCCCAATTTTGTTAAATGCTTGTTTAAGTGAAAGAATCAATCTTTGATACCGTATCAAATTTGTTAAAAACTTAACTGTCCAGGTTCAATGTTGGATTTGGATATGTGGATCCTCCTGGGGAATATTCTCCAATTAATTTTGGTAATTTCGAAATTGTGATTTGTAGGTGTGGAAAGCAAGCACGTTGTTGGGCCAGGGAGGAAGTATACGGTCCATAGTGAATTCCTAGAGTTGAACGGTCTTCAGAGAGGGTTGCATCAATGCAATGCTTTTTGGTTGTTTTGGTCTTTGACTTAGGTAAGTTATAGATAACCAGTTTAGTTTTGAAACATGAGAAACTGGAGGTTGAGGCTTCGTCTTCTTCAACATATTGTTTGTTGGTATCCTCAATAACATCATCTGTAGTAATACTAACGTTTTCTGACACCTTCGTTGTCCTTTCTCTGAAGCAGGAGCTATGTTGGTGCCACTACTAACCATCTCCTTTGGAATAGCCTAGTCAACATCTATAGGGCAACACTCAAGCTTTGATCCATTGAGCTTTCGAACGGCATTTTCAGCATCTTGCTTGCAGGTGAATTACAAGGGCGAAACCTTTTGAAATCTTTGTGGATTAAACTCATCTCTTAATTCAATTTTCTTGCCTGGACAGGAAGGTTTCTAACAATAGGCTTCCATTTTTGGTATGCTAACAACACAGGGCCATCTAAACAATACCTGAGGCGACTGAATTATTCCCACTTCTGTTTTCCTCTTCGAGAACTTTCGTCTGCAGTTTCGATTTCAGCCCTGTTCCTCGAAGCGGAATTAATCCCCGTTTGAATTTGAAGGTTGCCGGTCATTTTGAACGATAGTGATTTTGAGTCTTATTATACACTGCGCTTTTCTGACTTTCTGCCTGTTTAACAGTTTTGGGCGTAGGTTAACTGAGTATCGATAGGAGATTGGGGTGGTGTTGTTGCTATTGTACCAGAACATAGTTCTTGTGTTAAATAACAGCACCTGTATGAGCAAAGAGACTCTGTTGAGATTGAGTGTGGATGACCCACTGCTGGAGATGTTGTGAATGCCAAAGGATACGCAGGAACTTGTGATGGTCACAACTCATAGGTTCTATCCTATTAGAGCTTGCTGAGGCATTTGACTCTGTGGCTGATCGTCCTTTTCCACGGTAGTCCTCGGAAACTCGTGATGTTCTTTTAACTTAGTTGTTGAACTATTGCAATTTATATCCCTGTCCACTTCCTTCTTGACAGGTATCTTCATGGGATAACCCTGGATGATTCTAACAGTCTCAATTTGATTGCACAGAAGAGGAGGCTGATGGTCCACATTGTTGCCGGAATTATGACGCCGCACATCTCTACCTGTGATGGTCACAATTAGAAGACACCCTATTCTGACTAGCTGCTTCTCACATGGGGCAGCAGCAGCATTTAGCAATAATGAACGCGTAGTAGTCCGAGAAATGCTTGTGGATAATGCTGAGGCACGAGGTTTTCAAAAGGGACATGCCTACTCTCAGAACCAAAGCTCAATCCTAAGCATGAATGTGAGAATAAATGGTTTGCGGTAATGCTCGCCTCTAGAATACAGCTTTTGGTTCAATTACGATACCGGCATCAGATTCATGTTTACCGTCTCCGTCACCAAAGTAAGGTGTTGCCTTTCTTTGTCTTTCCACTTCATTTTGAGATCCCCAGTAGAATCCTCTGGAACTTCTGAAATCGTTGTATCCATAGCAAGAAAATCACTCCGGTGGTTTAATTATTCCCACAGTAAAAGTTGATTCTCCAACTGCATCTCCTAAATTTATGTGCTTCACTTTTGATAACTTCTATGCTATCTGGTGTACTTTTGGCAGGGTGTTCGTTGGCTGGACAAGACTTGTCAGTTCCATTCAAGCCAAGTCCATAGTATCAACAACTTAGACAGCGTTTGATCGATCATATCCGGAGTTAGTATCCTGTATGCCGATGATAGAGCAATACCAGTAATCGGAGCGCGAGTTTCATCCCAACTGAGACATATCCATAGCAGGCTGGAGATGCAGGACAAGGTATGATATAGCAATGACTCGTTGAAGCGAGTTCCTTATACATCTTGCCATTGCTGTTGTTTAATTGCGGTTTCGACGGTTATTTTGAATTTGCTACCTCTGCTTTGTGTTCAAACTGATGCGTTATTGTTTGTCACAGGTGTGCACATGAAGCGAGTTAGCACACGAGGGCTTTCAAGATTGGCGTGACATGCTCAAAGTGCAAAATAGGAGTGACACGAAGAGACATTGGATTTCTTAGAATTAGGACTTATGGATTTGTGGTAGTTGTTAACTTTGTAATTCTCTGATGTTGCAATGGTCATGGTTTTCGTGTAACTTTTGAATATCCTTGGCTTTGTAAAGAGTTTAGTAAATATGAATTTCAAACTTGTAAACCTTGGATCTTAAATCTTGAAATGCCAGATGGATTAAATTTTGAATATGACTTTATCATGAAAAAGAGGGAGAGTTTCTCTCGCAACTTTGAGATTTCTTCTGTATAGTCCCGATTTCCTTACAAACCCCATTTTAATCTGTAGCTTAAATCATGACTTATATTTCTTGTTGGTTTGTAATGCCTTATGTCAGGAGAATTGGTATGTGGTTGTAACCAAATAAGAAGAGACCCTCGAGCTGACAATATTACCGTTAATTGCTCCTTCAATCTTTTCTTGAAAATTAGTCGTAAATGAACCAAATGTCTCGATTGTCGCCATGAGGACCTTCAGAGTCCTACTCCGCAAACTCCTTAATAGAATATATATTTGAAAAGGGGAAATTAACTCGAAACAAAATTAAATCAGTGTAGTAACATCCTCAGTTGTCATCCTTTGAAATCATATACGAAGATATATCCGTACTTAATTTCCAGATACCCATTAGCCGGAGGTATTCACCACTTAAAATCTTGAATGGTAAACTTTAAATTCAAAAGTAACACTCACACCCTTGTGATTCCTTGTTAGTAAGAATTTATGCCTTGACATCATTGCACCTGCACACACTGGTTAGCATAATGTAGTGGTCAGTGTGAACCTTGTGAACCTTCTTGGAACACAAAGTCTTGTATTGTGAGGGCAAATTTTGGGGTGCAACACTCATAACTATCAACTTGTTTTCCATTTTTGGTTATCAAAGCATTCACTTGTCCTCTAGGATTCTGCTCTGGACAATCCATAAAAGATCTTGGAGGGATGGAAGACAAAGATTGTTGCTTCGTAACTTGGGAGATATGTGTCTCCAACATTTTATTATGCGTGGAAATGAATTCAAGCATAGTGGTTGTTGCACCCCAAATTTTGACCCCTTAAATCTCTATCATCATTCTAGGATCATTTTCATTTGATTATTTAACCTTACCCTACTTCAAGTTTGTCTTTGTTAAGTTACAGGTGAACTAGGTTTCAGTACAGTCGGAACTTGAAGTTTCGACGGTTTAATCAGTCAATATATTGGATTGGTTATCCATGAAACAAGCCTCTACATCATAAAAGATACTCCATTGGGTCAAACATGGGTCCAATTTGAGGTTGTCACACAAAGATCAGGAACAATGCAGTTCAGGATCCCCGATTAGGGTTTCTGATCAGGAAAAGTCAATTGTGGTTTGACTTTTGATTTAAAAGGTGCTCCAATGATGGAATTATGGTCCATTAAGCTCATGTGGCTTAGGGAAGTCCACTCAAGAAGTTTTAAGTCCTCAGAAGACCCAGAACATCAACAGGCGACTCGGTAGTCATCGATCAATCGTTTCATTGACCGAAAAGTCAACTCTCCAACCATAAGGAATTTGACCTCAAAGTGTGAATAAAAAATGTTCCTAATGTTATATTACACCTATCCATGAAGTTTCATGACCATTAGATCAAGGATTGAGGAGTAATTGAGAAATCGGTAATTAGGGTTTTGAAAGGGGGCAAGACCATAACTCCCTAACCACACATCCAAATGAGATGGTTCAAAGCTGAAGGTGAGAAAAACACTTAGAGGGAGGGGGGTTGAATAAGAGTTTTAAGAAATATGGCAATAAAAACAACTCAAGATTTTTATCCTGGTTCGTTGAACTCAAATACTCCAGTCCACCTTATCAAAGATGATTTGCATTTCTCTGCAAGGACTTAATCCACTATTGATCAACTGATTAAAATAGAAAGCACTAATAATAATTATCTTAGTCTTCTCAAGAACTATTGACCACACCTTGGTCTTCTTAAGGAACTTCTTACAATTTAATGTAAACTACCAAGTGTTTGAATGCTTCTAATAAGCTGTATCACAACTGTGATGTTTACACTTAAGATTAAGTACAACAAAAACTATATGGTTTCATGAGAGATCAAATGAGTAAGATCTTGTGAGATTTTCTCTTTTATGAATCAAGCGTGTATTTGTTTCTGAGTGATCTAGCAATGAGCCAGCAGTGAGTAGTGAATTAGCAACCTTAAAATGTTGAAGTAGTTCTCCTTTTATAGCTTTTTCAAATGCTTTGAGTGATGTGCAGCTGAATATAATATTTGATTGTATGACTTTTCATCACCAAAAGTATGGGCAGAGATATGCTTTCTGCAGAAAGGTATAGTTGTAGAAGCCTTGGGATTTGCACCACGTCACTTCTTTGGACAAATTAGCCGTTGGTTACTTTGGAAGTAGCACCACGTCTAATCAAGTTTACAGCTTCTTCAACAAGCTTCCTTCAAGATGAAGTCTTCATAATCTGCACTTCAAAACTTGTAGTAAGCTTAAAAGGTATGGAATGCTTTAAGATGATCATAGCTTAAGATGAATGATAAGTTCAGAGTCTTGATAGATGATCAGATCTTTAATGTATCAGAGTCTCAATCTTGATTAGAGTCTTCATCAGTGTATGCAGCAGTATGTGCTAAGAGCGTGAATATTAATGATAATAGTCTGATTGTTAAAGCCTCAACTTTTGTACACTCCTTTCATTAACGCTTCAGATCATTCTGTAGCTTCTGCTTCAGATCCTTCTGGCAGCGCTTCAGATTCTTCTGATAGTCTTGCATCTGATGCTTCAGAGCTTTGCATAGTTTCTTTGTACTTATATATTTTGCTTCTTTAAGAGTATTTAATTTTATACCTGAAACAATAATACTTTGAACAAATTTTAGAGCGTATATTTTCTTACTACAAAATTCCATAACAGTTATCATCAAAACATAGAGATATAAGAAATACCAATCTGTGTTCTAACAATCTCCCTCCTTTTGATGATGACAAAACATAGGGAATTTTGTTCAATAAAGAGAAATAAAATAAATAACTCCCCCTGAGATTAAGAATCTCCCCCTGAAATGAATACTCTAATAGAAGAGAACACTTCCCTTTTTGCTTGAGTATATTTCAGAACCTGGTAGAAATCCTTGTTGAGAGAAAGAATCAGAGCTTGGATGCTTTCCAGAATTATAGTCTGATAATTTCTTTCAAAATGAAGAGTCTGGTGTATCTTCCAGAATCAGAGTCAAAATTTGCTTTCAAGGATCAGAGCCTGGTTGGATAATTCTCACGGTAACTTCAGATCATTTTTGTTAGATGAAATAATAAGATCTGAAAGTCTTAAGATTCAATGTTAGATTAAAACAATGTCTGAATTTCATTTTAGTATTTGCTTATGGATTGAACAATCAAATTCTCTTTCTCCCCCTTTTTGTCATAATCAAAAATAATTTTAAAGACAGAAAAGATAATAGAAGAAGAGAAAAACATAACACATAAATGAAAGACAAAACAGTCAGATTTAATCATATCAAAATAGCACAACAGCATAAGAAGTTCATACAGCAGATGATAGAAAATAGAACAAACAGAAAACAAGTGCAAAACAAGAATGCAAAGACATGAAAAAGAAAACTAGGGTTGGCGAGAAGCAATCAAGGTCAGAAGATCCGTAATCTTAGCAGTGGACTCTTCTTGCTTGGCCATCCAAGTCTTGATCTCTTCAGTAGTCTGTTCTTGTTTTATCATCCATGTTCTGATTTCCTTGACTTCTTGGACAACATCTGGAATCTCAGTCTTCATCTCAAATGCAGAAGGTTCACAAGCATATGCAGTTGCCATTGGATGATCAATCTCCATGTCAGATGCAGGAGTATCTTCTATCATTGCAGAATCTTCAGCAGGAGCATCTTCTAGAAGAAGCACTGGAGTTGTGATAATGTTCAGCAGAGTCTGTCTGACCATTTCAGCAAACTTAGCCTTTGCATCATCAGCACAGAGTGTTCTGAGGTCAGATGCAGCAGAGTTGAACTTAGATATAAATTTATTCCAAGAAGCTTCAGATTCAGCAGAATCCATACTAGCCATGCACTCTTTCTCCACAGAAGCAATTCCCATACGTATTTCCTTCTTGAAATTCTTGAACAAAGTAGAAACATCTGATCTGGGTTTGGGGTTCAAAAAGTCATTTATAGTGACAGGTTGTGATGGTTCAGGAGGTGTTTGAGTTTGTTCAGGAGGTGGGTGATCAGATGATGGATGTTCAGATGGTGGTTGTTCAGATGGTTGGGGTATGGATGTTTGTGGTTCAGCTGGTTATGGTATGGATGTTTGTGGTATGGTGAGTTGAGGAATGGAGGTGTCAACATCAGATGGTGTTGATGTAACAACATCAGGTGAGGATGGTATAAAATTTGTGAGGTTGAATTTGAAGCGAAGAGGGTTGTCAGATGTAGGTAGATCAGATGGTAGTGGTTTATAGGGATCAGGAATTTGTAAGCTAGTTGGTGAGGGGACTTCAGATTCATCAGAATCAGATGATTCAGTTGAATGACATGAAGTTGAAGAGAGGACATACATGGTTGCAAGTGGTGATACATCCAGAATGTCTTCAGATGGTTGTTGGACAGATGGTTCAGGATTTTTTATGGTTGGTTCTTCTGGTGGTTGAGTTGAAGAGAGTGGTTTAGATTGTTTTTGTTGTTCTGATTGTGTTTGTTGTTCAGAGGATTGTTGTTTTTGTGATTCAGATGATGGTTGTTGTTGTGGTTCAGATTGTTTTTGTTGAGGGGGTTGATGTTCAGATGATTTCTGTTGAGGGGGTTCAGATGGTAGTTGAACAGAAGATGGTTTAGAATGTGTATAAGATAAAATGGGTTCAGATGAATGAGGTTTAGATGGTTTAAGAGGAGATGGTGGAGGTGAAGGTGAGGGTGAATGTACAGATGGTTTGGGATCAGATGTTAATACCTTGTGAATTGTTTCTCTGATTTCTTCCACAGTAGCTTCTGGAGGATTTTCCTTTTGCTTCTTGTCCTTCTCAGGCTTGTCACCAGCATCAGAGGCTTTCCTCTTTGGCTGTGCAACAAATCCTTCCTCAGCCTTTCTCTTCCCGCGCCTTTCTTTCAGAAGATTTGGCAATACTTCTCCTTCCTTTTGTACTATGTTAGCAGGCAGAGGAATACCATCTCTTAAACATTCAGCAATGTAAGTCAGAATGATGTGCCTAGGTTCATCAGCACTGAACATAGGAAAGTCTGCTAAAGGAATTCTCCTTCTGCTGACGTCTTCAAAGTGAAATTTCTTGGGTTTTCCAGCAAGCTCTGTAATGACCTGCATTCTCTTCAGAGTGTTCCCATTTATGACAGATCCTATAACATAGGACAGATCCTCTGTCACCCCAGCATCAAACAGATGTTTCACAAGACCATTCTCTGTTAGAATGTCTGATATCAGTCTTCCCATAGGGATCCAAGTTCTGATTTTTCCAGCTTTAACCCTTACTTCTTCTCTTGTTTCTTTGATATGGTTCAGAAGATGACTGAACAGAAGATAAGGTAAATCCACCTTCTTTCCTTTACTCATACAGAACATGAAGTACATTTGTTCTGAATTTACATAATCTGGTGAGTTAGAAGATTTCCTATGAAAGATTGAACTCATGAAGATCTTAGCCCAGATTTTGTAAACAGGCTTCAGATCTCTGACCTTATTGGATGGTTCCCCAGAAACACAAACTTCTTGAAAAATGTCAGCCAAATCCGCACGATCAGTAGCCATACTTGTGATTCCCTCAGTTTCCTTATACTCAAGTAGTTGTCTGATTAATTTTTTAGTGATGATAATTTCCTTCCCAAGAACAGATGAACGAATGAACTTAGGGAAAACTTGAGCGTGTATCTAGAATTCTTTTACCAAAGTTGGATAAACAGGACCCATCATCCTGTCAAAATACTTTTCCCAGTTCTGAGTTTTGATGGTTGAAAGGAGATCAAAACCATTTCCTTTGATGGATTCAAAATCCACAAAGTTCTCACACAGAACTTCAAGTTCTTTGATTGGAGTGAGAAGAGTTCTCACAGGTGCTTTGTACACAACAGCAGTTTGGGATGAACCAGCAGCATTAGGAGAAGATGCAGCATCAATTGAAGTTTGCATCTAAGCAGATGTTGATGATGGTGAAGCCATTGAAGTTATTAAGATGCGTCTGGGTTTACGAGAGTTTTGGGTTTTGAAATGATATGGAAACAATAGAGAAGGCAGAAATGCATATGAGAGATGAAAAGAGTGTAAAGTGTGATTTGTGAAGTGTTGTGAGAATTTATAGAAAAAATTTAGGGCATGCAAAAAGACACACAATCTCAAGCGTGCACAAGCATTGAATGAAGTGAAACATAATCATATCAAGCAATTAATGCAAGGAATAAAATCATATCAAGCATTTAAGATTCTGACAGAAGGGGGGAAAATCAAGAGATTTTGGATTTTCAAAGCAATACCTCAAACGTCACTTCAGTATGGTGCACTCTACCTTTCCAGATTCTGAGCTACACGTGTTTGCTTGCATGTGCCTCTGAATCTCTTTGAGAAATGAAACGTTAGGCAACGTTCAGATCCTCAGAGCCTTGTTAGTTCAAATTTACACACAAAGAAATAAACACAGAATTCAATAGAAGAAATACTTCAGAGTTTAGACATTTATCATCTAGAAAAAAAATTTCATCTGGTGAATATTTTATTCTGGACAGAAGTCCATACTTATATTTTTCAGAATGAATTTAAATCTATCTTCAGCAAGGGGTTTTGTAAAGATATCAACCCACTGATGATCTGTATCTACAAAGTTTAAATTGATAATTCCCTTCTGAACATAGTCTCTGATGAAATGATGTTTAATCTCTATATGCTTAGCTTTAGAGTGTAAAATAGGGTTTTTTAGATAAGCATATAACAGAAGTATTATCACAGAAGATAGAAATGTTACTCTCAAAGATCTGATAATCTTCCAATTGACTTTTCATCCAGAGCATCTGGGTGCTACAACTAGCAGCAGCAATATATTCTGCTTCTGTTGTTGAAAGTGTAATTGTGGGTTGTTTCTTGCTGAACCAGGAGATCAGATGACTTCCAAGAAATTGACAGCTTCCATAAGTACTTTTACGTTCTACTCTGTCTCCAGCATATATAGTCAGCATCACAGAATCCAACTAATTTATACTCATCAGATCTTCTGTAACACAAACCCACATTAGTAGTACCTTTCAGATACCTTAGAATCCTCTTAACAGTTGTTAAGTGAGATTCTTTAGGATCTGATTAGAATCTAGCACATAGACACACACTGAATAAAATATCAGGTCTTGAAGCAGTCAAATATAAGAGAGATCCAATCATACCTCTGTAAAGTTTTTGATCAACTTTCTTACTTACCTCTTCCTTACCAAGTGTGCTTGTAGGATGCATTGGAGTCTTAGCCAATTTGCTTTCATTCAGATTGAATTTCTTCAGAAGCTCTTTGACATATTTAGTCTGATAAATATATGTGCATTCTGGAGTCTGATTTACTTGAATTCCTAGAAAGAATCTAAGTTCTCCCATCATGCTCATTTCAAATTCAGCCTGCATAGACAAAGCAAACTCCTTTCCCAGCATAATATTGGTAGATCCAAAAATAATATCATCCACATAAATTTGACAAACTGGTAAATCTTTCTTAAATGTTTTACAGAAAAGAGTTGTGTCCACTTTGCCTCTGATAAAGTTCCTTTCCAGAAGAAAATTACTTAATCTTTCATACCAAGCTCTAGGAGCTTGTTTCAAACCATAAAGAGATTTTTTGAGTTTGAAAACATGATCTGGAAATTTATCACTTTCAAAACCAGGAGGTTGATGGACATAAACTTCTTCTTCTATAATACCATTTAAGAAGGCACTCTTAATATCCATCTGATATAGAGTGATGTTATGTTGTGCAGCAAACGAAATAAGAAGGCGTATAGATTCTAACCTTGCCACTGGAGCATAAGTTTCAGTGTAATCAATACCTTCTTGTTGACTGCACCCTTGAGCTACCAGCCTTGCCTTGTTCCTAACAACTTCTCCTTGCTCATTTAGTTTATTTCTGAATACCCACTTTGTTCCAATAATGTTGAAACCTTTTGGTCTAGGAACCAAATCCCACACATCATTTCTTGTAAATTGATTTAGCTCATCTTGCATTGCAAGTATCCAATCATTGTCACTCAGAGCCTCATCCACAGATGTTGGTTCAATAATAGACACCAACCCAATAAGTGATGTTCCAGATGATCTGATAAATGACCTTGTTCTTATAGGGTCATCTTTCTTCCCAATAATCATTTCTTCTGGATGATCCTTTAATTGTTGGTTCTTCAGAAATATTCATGTTATTCATCTGAGCAGCTAATGGAGTTGCATCTGGCGTAGCTTCTTCTTGAGCTTTCTCTACCTCTGGTTTCTCAGATTCTATGAGAATAACTTCTCCATCTGCAGAGTTTTCAATCTGCTTTGGCTTTTGATTGCCAAGCTTATCATCAAATCTAACATGTATAGATTCCTCCATAATCTGTGTCTCAATATTGTATACTCTGTAGCCTTTAGAGCGTTCAGAATATCCAAGCATGAAACACTTTTGTGCTTTAGAATCAAACTTGCTAAGATTCTCTTTAGTATTTAGTATAAAACAAATACATCCAAAAGGATGGAAATAAGAAATGTTTGGCTTTCTATTCCTCCACAATTCATAAGGAGTCTTTTCCAGAAGACGTCTAATTGACATTCTGTTCTGAATGTAACATGCTGTGTTAATTGCCTCTGCCCAAAAATGTTTTGCCATGTTAGTCTCATTGATCATGGTTCTGGCCATCTCTTGCAAAGTTCTATTTTTCCTTTCTACAACTCCATTCTGTTGTGGAGTTCTAGGACAGGAGAAATCATGAGCAATGCCATTTTCATTAAAATATTTTTCAAAATGTTTATTTTTAAATTCACCACCATGATCACTTCTGACTTTAACAATTTTGAAATCTTTTTCAGTTTAGACTTGTTTGCAGAAGTCAAAGAACACAGAGTGTGACTCATCCTTGTGTTTTAGGAATTTTACCCATGTCCATCTGCTGTAGTCATCAACAATGACTAATCCATACTTCTTGCCTCTGATAGATGCAGTTTTCACTGGTCCAAACAGATCAATGTGAAGTAACTCTAATGGTTTTGAAGTTGAAACAACATTTTTGGATTTAAAAGATGATTTTGAAAATTTTCCTTTCTGTCATGCTTCACAAAGAGCATCTGAGTTGAACTTCAGATTAGGAAGTCCTCTGACCAGATTAAGCTTATTAATCTGAGATATACGTCTCATATTAATATGACCCAATATTCTGTGCCAGACCCATTGTTCCTCATTAACAGACATAAGGCATTTAACATTCTGAACCTTAAGTTCTGAAAGATTAATTTTATAAATGTTGTTTTTCCTTTTACCATTAAAGAGGATTGAGTCATCCTTTTGACTAACAACTTTGCAACACTTTTGATTAAAGATAATGTCATAACCATTGTCACTTAATTGACTTATGGACAATAGATTATGAGCTAACCCTTCAACAAGCAAGACATTAGTTATGGAAGGAAGTTTACCATTGCCTATGGTTCCAGAGCCAATTATCTTGCCCTTCTGATTCCCTCCAAACTTGACATCTCCTCCAGATCTAAGCTCCAGACTTTGGAACATAGACCTTTTTCCCGTCATATGTCGTGAGCATCCAGAGTCCAGGTACCATGACTGGAGTCTTGACTTTGCTGCTAAGGATGTCTGCAACATAGATTATCTTATCCTTAGGTACCTAGATTTTCTTGGGTCCTTTTTGGTTAGTTGCCTTAAAGCTTTTTCTGAACTTCTGTCTTTCAACATAAGACTTGTTCTGATTAGCTTTAGATTTATTAAACACAGATTTGTTCTGATTAGAACTTGTGTGTTTAATATCATTTAAGTGACCAAATGTAAACTGAGAATATAAGGGAGGATACTTGATATCCAGTTTATCTACAGATTTTGGATTTGAATCTTCATAAGAGAAAGATTTATATCCAACACCTTTTCTATAGTTTCTGCTAATACCATAGATCATTGAAGCCATTTTGCTTCTATCTAGGATTTTAGTTAGAAACTTCCTGAAACTATAGTCATACTCTTGTAAAATATTTTTAGAGCATGATTCAGATTTTGAATCAGAGTTTAGTTGAGCAGTTTCTAAATTATTTTTCAATTGAAGATTTTCAGCTTTTAGTTCAGCTATTTCTGATTCAAACTTGTTACTCTCAAATTCAATATGCTTTAGAAGCGTTTTGTATTTGAGTTTAACTTTACTATAATTTTCAAGAATATCAGATAAACTTTCAACAAGTTCCTGTCTAGAAAGTTCAGCAAATACCTTCTCAGAATTAGATTCTGATTCTGATCCAGATGATTCAGCACTGTCCTCAATGTCAGCCATGAATGCTACATTTGCACATTCCTCTTCTGACTCTGATGACGAATCAGATGCATCTGAATCATCCCAGGTAGCCATCAGAACTTTCTTTTTGTGATCTGACTTTCTTTTTAGGTTCTCCTTCTGAAGCTTTGAACAATCACTCTTGTAGTGCCCAGGTTCTTTGCATTTATAACAAACAACCTCTCTTTTTCCAGATTGTCTGTGTCCAGAGGATTCTCCAGATCTTTTGTATCCAGAAGATTCTTTGTGTTGATCTGGTTTTCTAAAGTTCTTGAACTTCCTTTGCTTATTCTTCCAGAGTTTATTGATTCTTCTGGATAGCAAGGATATTTCTTCTTCATCTTCAGAAGCAGACTCTTTAGAGCTTTCTTCTAATACCTGCAATGTTTTAACAGCTTTATTAGATTTTAACGTAATTGAATTACCTTTATTTAGAGGCTCATCTTCCTCTAGTTCAATCTCATGACTCCTTAGAGAACTGATTAGTTCCTCCAGCGTAATCTTGTTCAGATCCTTTGCCAGCTTCAGAGCAGTGACCATGGGTCTCCATTTAGTTGGCAAGCTTATGATTATTTTCTTGACATGATCTGCTGTAGAGTAACCCTTGTCCAGAACCTTTAGGCCAGTAATGAGAATCTGGAATCTGGAAAACATTGCTTCAATAGATTTAGATTCTTCCATCTTGAAAGCTTCATACTTCTGGATCAGCGTCAGAGCCTTGGTTTCTTTGACTTGAGAGTTCCCCTCATGAGTCATCTTTAGGGATTCAAATATATCAAAGGCAGTTTCTCTGTTGGTTATTTTCTCATACTCAGTATGAGATATAGCATTTAGCAATATAGTTCTAGCCTTGTGGTGATTTCTGAATTCCTTCTTTTGCTCCTCAGTCATTGATTTTCTGTCAACTTTCTTGCCATTCCCATCAGTGGGATGAACATATCCATCAATAACTAAGTCCCAAAGATCAGCATCAAATCCTAGAAAGAAACTTTCCAATCTATCTTTCCAATAATCAAATTTCTCTCCATCAAACATGGGAGATTTTGTGCTGACTCTTTCTTTATATTTGTTGTTGTTGGGTGTTGAAGTTTCAGCAGCCATAATGTATATCAACCAAGAGTATCAAGAGTTTTTCCCACTGGATCTTTTCTGGTCACGGTTAAGTGATAGCACAAACAGAACCGGAGCTCTGATGCCAACTGAAGGTGAGAAAAACACTTAGAAGGGGGGGGGGGGGGGGGTGAATAAGAGTTTTAAGAAATATGGCAATAAAAACAACTCAAGATTTTTATCCTGGTTCGTTGAACTCAACTACTCCAGTCCACCTTATCAAAGATGATTTGTCTTTCTCTGCAAGGACTTAATCCACTATTGATCAACTGATTACAATAGAAAGCACTAAGAACAATTGTCTTAGTCTTCTCAAGAACTACTGACCACACCTTGGTCTTCTTAAGGAACTTCTTACAATTTAATGTAAACTAACAAGTGTTTGAATGCTTATAATAAGTTGTATCACAACTGTGATGTTTACACTTAAGATTAAGTACAACAAAAACTATATGGTTTAATGAGAGATCAAATGAGTAAGATCTTGTGAGATTTTCTCTTTTATGAATCAAGCGTGTATTTCTTTCTGAGTGATCTAGAAATGAGCCAACGGTGAGTAGTGAATTAGCAACCTCAAAATGTTGAAGTAGTTCTCCTTTTATAACTTTTTCAAATGCTTTGAGTGATGCGCAGTTGAATATAATATTTGATTGTATGACTTTTCATCACCAAAAGTATGGGCAGAGATATGCTTTCTGCAGAAAGGTATGGTTGTAGAAGCCTTGGGATTTGCACCACGTCACTTCTTTGGATAAATTAGTCGTTAGTTACTTTGGAAGTAGCACCACGTCTAATCAAGTTTATAGCTTCTTCAACAAGCTTCCTTCAAGATGAAGTCTTCATAATCTGCACTTCAGAACTTGTAGTAAGCTTAAAAGGTATGGAATACTTTAAGATGATCAGAGCTTAAGATGAATGATAAGTTCAGAGTATTGATAGATGATCAGATCTTTAATGTATCAGAGTCTCAATCTTGATTAGAGTCTTCATCAGAGTGTGCAGCAATATGTGCTAAGAGCGTGAATATTAATGATAAGAGTCTGATTGTCAAAGCCTCAACTTTTGTACACTCCTTTCATTAACGCTTCAGATCATTCTGTAGCTTCTGCTTCAGATCCTTCTGGCAGCGCTTCAGATTCTTCTGATAGTCTTGTATCTGATGCTTCAGAGCTTTGCATAGTTTCTTTGTACTTATGTATTTTGCTTCTTTAAGAGTATTTAATTTTATACCTGAAACAATAATACTTTGAACAAATTTTAGAGTGTATGTTTTCTTACTACAAAATTCCATAACAGTTATCATCAAAACATAAAGATATAAGAAACACCAATCTGTGTTCTAACAAAAGCTTGTTGGAAAGGTATTGGCATTTCCTTCAAAAGTATCACAGTGGTCCATGTGCAAAAAATGCATGGATTTGGAGTTATAGCCAAAACCATCACAAGAGGGAGAAAACACTTAGTTTTCTAAGTTTCTGGCCTTACAAATCATGTTTTCAGCCAACTTTGAAGGGATTTTTGACCTAGTTCCACTTGGAATCTGAAGTTCATGAAAATATGAAAGTTGTAGAGCTACATGTGAACTTTCCAAAAAGTACTAGAAATCCTCCATAGCCTTTATGAGCTGAGAGTTATGAATTTAGAAAGTTGAGCTTGTGCACTAGTTTGTCAACTTGTCAAAACCCAACATGAACTTGATTTCCAACTATGCACTTCATCTCTAATCATGGAATAACCTCTGATATGATGTGTTAGAGTGTGCAATGAGATGTATCAGAAAATTATTCAAACAAATCCAAAGAATCATCCAAGATCCATTTGTTTATTAAAGAGAAGTACAAAAAGTACATGTGTAAGAGGCATTGGGTTTGCTGCTGCCATGGCTTGCTTCAGCATCTATATTTTGACAGCATAGTCAGCTTAAGGATAGGTAATAATGAGGGTATTAACTGGTGGAGTTAATCTCAAACCAGCAGACAGACATGGAATCACCTTTGAAATATTAAGGTTTCCCACCAAAATGCAAGCTTGCAATTCCAAATGACAATTCTCCCCCAACTCTTCTCTTAGTTTATAAATAGAGGTTTCATCCCATTGTATACAACAAACCAGAGCCATCCAAAATACAAGGAACACGCAGCTCTCACTCTTTCCCCCTTTGCTTGAAAGTGAAGAAATTCACAAAATCACTAAAAATGGCCACTTTGCATTTTTCACACCAGCATCATTTCCAGTCATGAAACCATCATAAAAACCATATACACAAACTTAAAATCACCATTTGAAGCTATTCCAATAGTTAATTTCATCGAAAAACCCTTGAATCAAAAATTCAACTTTCACACCCCTCAAGTTTGACTTGTATGCACATTTCATGCTAAATCACTACATAGATCCATTTCCACCAATTTAACACTTGGAACACTTCATGTCCATGACATTTTAACTGTCCAAAACCTCAAACAACAGCTAGAATCTCAGTTGCTCCAACTGTCCATTAAGGTTGCTTATTTCTTCAAGAGGAAGTAACCCTCATAAGTGTGCTCAAAAGGGAAGGATCTCTGGTTTTCTTGGTTGCTAGCATAGTGAGGACTGCAAGAGGTATATTATTTTGAACTCATTCACTAGTATGCATTATCATGTGTTGTTTTGTGGTTGAGATTGGTTTGTACATTATCATGTTAAAGTTGTTAAGGATGCTGTCAAAACATGTGTGAAGCCAATGTCATGTGTTAGTTGCTTTTAAAATTCCATTAGGATAGTATGTGTATTTGTCACCCTTGTGAAGGTATGATCTTAAACTTTATGATTTTGTTTTGCTTCTTACATTGTTATGTTAAAAATCACAAAAACTGTTTTTGGAAGTTGTTAGCATGAGAGGCCTATGTTTGTTGGCTTTAATACTAGACATTATCATGCTTATGGTTTCTCATTGGTGAACCTTAGATTCTGGCTATATTTGGACCTGTCCGACATGTTTTGGGTTTGCTTTGTGACTGTCTTTAGAGTTACATGTTTTGATTGGCATGGTTATGTTGAATTGATTCACACAAACTTGGTTGAAACATACCCGAACCTATGATGATCAGCATTGCCATTTGGTGTTTGGTTTGTTTTTAAGAGTTATGTGTGCTTAATGTGATGTTGGTAGAGACATTGGTTGAGAGGTATGTATGAATACCCTGTTGCTGCCAGATTAGTTTCTTCATGTTTGATTTAGTTTATAGTTGCCTTTAGGGTTAAGGCTGTTGTTTGTTTTACCCAAGGATTGAGATGATTCATTTGAGGGCTGATGATCAACCTAGTTGTATCTGTGCTATTTTATTTCTGACTGTTTTGAGGTTGCAATCTTTCATTAGAGATGTGCACTGTTTTTGTCATGACAAACCTTTTTAAAGCAATCCACATGGCTATGTTTCGGAGACTATTTTGGTTCTGTCAAGTTTTTTTTGTTTAAGTTTGTCAACTCCTTTGGATTGCCAACATGTTTGATTGGTTGTTCAACTGTTATGCTAATGTGGTAGTCACTTACCTTTGTTGATCTAATTTTACATAGATGAGCTGATGCATCTAAAGGTTAGCTCTGCATTACTTTCCCTATTACTACTGCATCTGTTAACAAGACAAAACACTCTATGATTGCTTGGCTTTTATCTCATTCTTATTCCTTCATTTACTAGCTATGAAGGGAATTCATCATTAACATTGTTTGAAACACCTGGAGCTGGCAGTTAGCTTTTGTTCTAGATTTTGTTCAGTTTTTTTGGATAGCAGCAGGTTTTGGTATGATCAGTGACCATTCATGTATTATTGAATTTCATGGCCTGCTACAATTTGAGTTAAGGATTGCCTTTAGTCTTAAGTTTATCCTTTGCCATTGGTTGGATTTACAACTGTACTTTTGAAGCGAGTTTATTAACTCCTGATTGCTAGTTGCTTAACTTGTTGTTCTTGCTAGAGTTGGTTTGTGATTTGTTTTAATAAGATTGACAGCTATCATCTAATAGTCTTGAACTAGTGTGTGAGTTTTGGCATTATGATAACAAGTTAGTACTATCACAAGATTTTTAGTGTTTGGTGTTTGGTTTGATAATGATCAAATTTTCACCGTTATTCAAGGTATTCTAACTGTTACGTATTTGCATTAATGGATGTCATGAGGATTAGTATTTGATTTGCTTGGCATGATGATGTCATTGTCATTTGTTGGTTTGATAGAAGGATATTTGTTGCGTTGTGATGATAAATTGTGTTGTTTGCTTCTGTTTTCAACAAAGCACCTTTGTTTGACTTGTGCTCTCATAACCTGCCATTTGATTTGCTTATAGGTCATTTGAGTTGAAAGCATGTGTCAACATGTCTTTTCATTCTGTTTTGAACTCCTTGTGACAGTTTGTCAGGAACCCTTAGGAGTAGATTTTAGTTTACATTTAGAACCTTGTGGATCCACCTGTTTGAATACATATGACTGAGTTGTGGATAACATTGATCTTGTTAGTAACTTTTTGTTGGTTTTAGAAAATTCATATTTATCATCAACTCACATACCTTTATTTTGTTTTGATGTTTTATGGACTAATTTTCTTGTTAGAATTCCTTCCATAGCATATTTAGAACCTGCTCAAATCATTACATGACTTTAAATGCATCAGTTTTAATCTTTGAACTCCAAAATGCATCTCAAAAATCTCACCTTGCATGACCATTCAAATTTTATTATGTGGTTATCATTTCAAAAAATGGACAATACCATCTTGTTCCTTGTGAAAAGATAAGTGAGTTAGACTAAAATTTCATCAAAATTGATCAAGATTTGAAAGAGTTATGGCGAAACCATATTTTGAATCTTCACTTGCCTTGCCATGTTCTTTGCCCAGAATAACACGCTCTTTTGGTATATTTTAAACTGGGGTGGCTTGATACAATGGATGTATCGCCACCCCAATGGTTATTGCCTTGCCTTTAAGAACTTTGCCATGCCTTGTGACGCGAGCTCGACCCTCAGCGAGGGCAGTTTTTAGACTTTTTTTATGACTTTTTCATGTTTTTATTATTTCTTCTACTTTTTCCATTCAAGTTCACACGCTTGAAATAGATAAATTGGTATTATTTTAAGCCCATGACCCTAAGGTCTTGGGTTCAAGCCTTGGGTGATGCATTTCCTTATTTTAGCACTTTTTATTTTATTTTATGTTATTTCATTTAAATTTCAATTTTACATAACTTCTTCATTTTTACTCTTTTTTAAGTGGTTTTTTTTCTCTAAATTCTTGTTTTAATGTGTATTTTCATATGATGATTAAAGAATTCTAAAATTCTTATTTTAGAAACACTTTTCATTATGGGAAAATTGTAATTCATTTTAGGGTTTTGTACCCTCCTATTTCTCATTCCTTCATTTTCAAAACTTTGATTTTATTCCTCTTTGAGTTTTATTTGAAGATGACATGAGCATGGCTTGTTGTCTCCCTTGTACATTTAAGTTTGAATTTCAACTTTGTTTGTACGCATCTAAGTGTTCACCTTTAAAAAACTGTTGATTATCCCCATGAGATTTCGAACCGTTTTGTTTACATCATTGTGAAGTTATTGGTTTATGTATGATAACTCTTTACCCTTTATCCTAACCTTAGGATTGGAGTCGCCGTGCTCTATTTAGCATCCCGCCGGGGACATCCTTTACCCTTTTATCCTAACCTTAGGATCTGAGTCGTCGTACTCATGTTTAGCGTCCCGCCGTGGATATTCTCTACCATAACAATCTCAACATAGATTCAGGAGTCCCCGCACTCCATGTAAGTACTTCCATATGAATGCTTACATCCCCTTGGAACCTTGACCACAATAAATAGTTCCTCACCCCTAGTTAGGGGAACTACGGTTGCTCTGATTCCATCCCCGTCAGGATACATAGGCACGAGATGTGATTTCTTGGCGAGCAAACTTTGAACATACTTTGTATACTTTAGATCTTTATCCTAGCACTTTCCCTTTAGCAAGAAAACTTTAGCAAACACAAATATTAACAAGAGGTTCCTGTAGAGTACTACAGATGTTTAGGATGTGAAATACTTACCCTGGGCATAACCAACCCCCGAACCTTTAGATCTCTCTTTGCTTAGCTTTAAGCCTTGCTTTTTGCTTTGCATTTTTATAGGTTTTTCTTTCTTTAAACCATTCCTTTTTGGATAAATTAAAGCCTGGTTGTGAATTTAAGAATTAAAGATTCAAGTTAATCAATAGCTTGGTATCATGATTCTCACTGCAACAGTGGTCAGCTGCTTAAGAACCTCGGTAGTTCGGAGGTTTTGGTTTATGAACTCTTCATTATGGTGATTTTGATCCACCATAAAACCCATCATAGATTCCAGGTACGTCACAACATGATTCTCCATTAACATTTGAAGGTTGAATTGTTTGAAACTATGTGGTCCCATGACATGCTAGGGGCAATTATTGTATGGAAAATTTGGGCGATCCATCCACCTTAGTTTATAGGTGTTGGGGTATAGGTTTTCACTATTATAGTTCTCATAATTGACCATATCTTGGATAGACCCTCTGGCGAGGATCATTTTGAAAGGGGAGGGGATCTTTGAATATAATAAAAAAATTAAAAGGTTGCTTTAGTCTATACGGTACTAGAATAAGACTTCAATATAAAAAATTATCTTTCCGACAATGGCTCCAAAAACTTGATGCAAGCCGCAAGTGCACGACAATGCAAAGTAGTAAAAGATATCAAACCACTGAAATATATGTTTAACTATTGATTTTTACTCTAACAACATGTATTTAAAGTGATCAATGATTGGGAATTCAGTGCAGACATTAAAAATTAACAGAATAAAAATTAAGACATGGGGTATGTGGTTATCTATCTCGACATAACCAATTGACTTTCCGAGTCAAATACGAGAAAAACATATTGAGTTATAGAAAATAGGAAAAAAATTTGTACAACACATAATTTCGTATCATGTGTACTTTCTCGAATAAATAATGTGTCTGCTTTCGCTTGCCTGAACCATACATCTGAGAACTCATATTTTAGCACATCTATGAGGCTTTCTTAACCAAGATCAAGACACCTTGTCACGCAGGTGCCTCGAACACAGATTTATCAACCAAGAGCGAGACATCTTTCTTGTGGCACCACAAATTAGTTGTTTATCAATCCGCTCTCGAATACTGAATCATTATCTTTCAGTACATGATCGGTATCTGAGTTGCTTTTACTTTCGCAACCGACATACATATGCTTAAGATTTCAGATTCTAAATTAACTTTAGCTTTTATTTTTCTTATTATTCATATAAGGAAAATTCACCTGGGATTTGCCATGAGATGGGTCTCATAATCCATTGTCCTTAATGGATTACTCACTCATGGTGTTATTTACCACAATTAAACAATGTAGAGGCATAACAAGCACATAATATCAAGGCAATATAAAATGGAAAAAATAAACCTTAATGAATAAAATTCTTTTAATTATAATAAATAAATCTAATAATGCTTGATTGTTCTTATAGGGAAGTGGAACAATACAGCAAGATAACACACAAAAGTTTAGAACAAAAATTTTTAAGCTGGAAAATAATTCTAGAGTCATGTGAAACCCATACAAGATGATTTCCAACAATGACTCAAGGCTTGTTTATAGCCTCTAAACACATTCAAGTCCCTAAATTCGTGTAAATGTCACTTAAGGTGATTAAGTATCCAAAATGGAACAGTTTGGAGGCACCAAAGGTCACAAAACGTCCAAAACTTCAAGAATTTGTAACTACCAATGGGTTAAACACGAGCAATGTCAGGAAACGCTGTATGTTCGTGTTGTTCTATGAAAATATAGGGGGAGCATGGGAAGAACACAGTTCATGTCAGAGAACACGACCAACCCGTTTTATCCCCAATTTTGATATATAGGTGTGGTGCATCCAATCAACACGGCCCGTGTTAGCTGACACGACCTAATCTTGTTGGCCTCAGACCTTTTTTATGGGAGGACTTCCTTTTTGCGTGCTTCTTAATTTTTCTTCTTCTTTAGTTCATTCGACATTCCCTTATTGAAAATAGTAAAAACACATCAAAAGTGTATAAAAGCTAAATAAATCAAGAAAATAAAATATAATAAAGACTCTAAAAGATACACAATAAGCGTTATAAGTACCACTTATAATTGGTCAAGTAATAATTGATTGGTAGTTGTTTTTTTTTTCCTTTTGTAGAAGTTAGTTAATTACTAACTAGTTGAGCTAGCTACTAACTACTTGAATTAGTTTCTAATAGTTTTTAGCCTTTTTATAAGTAGTAATTATCTATTGTAATGAATATATGCAAGACTCTTGATTTCTCTTGTTATCTATTGAATGAGAAAGATCTTTCTTACTAACTAAGCTATTTGTTTAACATTAATCTTTGAAAATCAACTTAAAAGATAATTTTGTTCATCTACTTCCACAAATAGAAGCACGGTGTCATGAAGTTGGTCTACCATATATAAATATTTGTCCCAATTCCTTTCAATTGAAATTATTGAAAAACCAATACCTACAAACAAAATAAAAGAAATTATATATACGATAATAAAGAATGATTTAAAGTCGTACATCTAGAATTGATTTTTGTAATTAGATAAATTAAATGAATTAGGATCCTCTCAAATTTTCAAAAGAAATGGAAAACACAATTGTTATTTTTTTGTCTATTAATGACTAAAATTGTAAATATACAAATACACATATTATTGTAATGAGTGTCATTTTTTCAACCAATTTGATTTTATACACTCAAAATGTTATTTTGATAATACACTGAGAGATATTTACCTAAAATTATTTAATAAGAAAGTGATTAGTTAGGATATCTCCATTACTCAAAAGAAATGGAGTTGTAAATAAAATGTATAAATACACATTTATAAAAATGATAACATTAATTGCACATTAATATGCAATTCCTTCCTTTGCTTCTTTTATCATATGGCGATTGATCCATAACAAACTTATATATGTGATGACAATCTAATAAAAAGAGGATGTAGTATGACTTCTATGTACGACTTATGTTGAAGCCAAATGGAAACTTCACTTCATATCTTCTTTAGCTTTTATTTTGCTTATTGACGAGTTATTATTAAGAAATTTTGGATAATCACTTTCCTAAAATCTATAGAGGATATTTTTAGGATGCCCTTGCTCGAATGACACCCTAAGCTTCAAAATACTAGAAATGCTACCTCTATTCACACTATCCATCAAATTTAGCTAGCCAAAAATGAACGGAAGTTCAACAACGCTAAACCTGGTGTGCATGTGACAATTGGCAAAACTTTAGCTGTTACGAAGATTAACTCTCCATTCTCTAAAGGTTGGATTGCCCGTCGTAGGATTGAACATGAAATTTTAGATAACTTGCAGATTGAGAAAAGATTCCATAAAGCTCCTAAAATCATTATAATCTTATAAAGCCTAACTTTCTATGAATTAAGATTAACTCAGATGGTTCGGTTAGGGGTATTTTATCAGCAGAAGGTGGAATTGCAAGGGATCATCAAGAGGATTTCTAGGACGCTTTTGCGGTTAATCTTAGGATGCAAAATATTCTCAAAGTGGAACTTATTTCGATCATGATAGCGATAGAGGAGGCAAATACGCAAGGCTAGTTGAATGTTTAGATAAAAGCATACTCTTAAATTTTACTATAAGGCATAATGAAATAGGAACTCATTCCTTGGGATCTTCGTAATAAATGATTTAAGTGTCGACGTCTTCAAATTAATAAGATATATACCCATATTTATAGAGAATCACAATCACAAGATTGCAAATTTTATATGGTGGAAGACGTTACTTCAATTCATTACGAAATTGTATTTGGAAGATAAGTTAAATTAACTAAACTTCAGATTTGTTAAAATTTGATTATTGGAATGGGGTTTCCTAGTTATAGGTCACATTTCTATTCCGTTTTTTTTTATAATTTAATTTAGGTCTATGTAAATATTTTTATTCTTTTAATAATAACATTTATTTCATTAAAAAAATTATAAGTCAACCAAAATCATATTAACGAATAGTGAAAATTTTACCCATATAACCCCCTTTTATCCATATATTTTTCAAAATAACTAAGTTTCTAAATTTTTTCCATAATACCCTACTTTCAGAAGAAAAAAACATGCGTTGAAGGGAGGCGCCATTAGATTTGGCGACACCCTTGTGAATAAGGAGGGGGCGCCGTTTGTGTTGGAGTCACCCTTATGAATTAGGAGGGGACGCCATTCTATTTGGAGTCACCCTTATGTAATTAGTTGGAGACGCCATTTGCTTTGGAGCCTCCCTTATTTCGTGATAAATTATTTAATTTTTAGTAATTCATATATTATAATATTTATTATTATTTTATTTGAAATTTTTCTTATAAATAAATGTCTTGACTTGTATATTCTTTCACACTTAAATTGCCATCGTTTCTTATAAATTTAGCAGATTGAATCATGTATCTTAGAAGATGTGTGCATGTAATTTTCTCAAGAACCAAGCCTTCGATAAGGATGTTATTTTGGAACATCCAAAGTTTAGAGCAACTATGAAGGAATTTGAATTGTTGGTTAGAGTGAGACATTCCAGATGGTGAAAAAATTAGAAGTATTGAAAGACTTGTTTCGTACTTCTCGATTGCAGATGGCAATATACGGCGTGAGTGGGTACGAATTAAAGATGATAACGACATTAGGTCTATGCTATTTGGAACTGATGATATTACTTTGATTGTTGTTATATCTTAGTTTATGTTGTATTAATCTCTATATTTTTAATGGTTTGCGTTGTTGCTTTAGAAGTATTTCAATTTGTTTTGTTGTAAACAAAAGTTGTTATAAATATTAAATTTTAAGGTTACAAATTTTTTTAATGACCAGAGTAAATCTATCTAGAACTTGCTCCAACATTTGGACAACGTTTCCTCGTATGCCCCGGAAGACGACATATTCCACATAATCTTTCAATTTTCTCAGTTGTATCCATTTCGGTTCTAATTTGCGTGCTTTGGAGGGGGGGGGGGGGGGGGGAGGGGCCCTTTTTGTTTCTTCTCATGTTTTTGTTGTGGTAAATTGTGTCTCCACGATAGGTTGGCCAATAGTCGTCACTAGCTACCACTAGAAAGTTGTTATTGTAGATACCAAATAAGTTCACGACCTTGTAAATTTCTGATAGTTGTAAATTCACCATTTGATCAACCATAGCCTCAGGTTCTTCTTCCTCCTCGTTAACTACATCAAATTCATCTTGTTCCAATGACTGTGACTGATCTATTATCTGAGCTTTACCAAACATTTGGTATTTTTGAGTCTGACAGAGTAATAGATACAACTCGATATAGTTGAACTCAGAGTGTTCATGACTATCAAACATGAGTTAAACATCATTATCCTCTTGTATATTCTGTTGAAAATACTTGACCTGACTATTTTCAAAAAAAGCGGGACTTCTATATATGATTTGAGAGATTGGACCAGACAAAATCTTTGACTCTATTCGCTCTTTTAAATGCAAAAAATTTGATTTTCTGCTCATTGTTAATCGGGTAACATAAGTATTTTGAAACCCAAAACCGGAACTTTCAGAGAAGTACGTGTCTCCATTAAAATGAGCATGAATAATATAATTTGTTGTTCTATACATATTTACATGTAATGAAATTTAGTTTAGATGATATTTACCCTCTTCAATGTGTACTGATACATATAATAAACGTACCAGAATAAAATAATGTTAAAGCTTACAAGGGAGACGTCATTTGGTTTGGAGCCCCTTCATTAAATTACAAGGGAGACGCCATTTTCTTTGGAGCCAAATTTTCAAAAATTACAATTGTGGCGCCATTTCAAATGGAGTTAGCATTTAAAATAAAACAAGGGTTCTGTTTGGTTTGGAATCACCCTATTAATGTGTACGAAAATGAAATCTTGCATGCATGCAATTTGTCAAGTGTGACAATTTCTCTACAATTTCATCTACCTCATTTATTTTTCTGCATGGCAATCAATATATCATCTCCAACAATTTATTTTTTCCATCTACCACTAATTCAAATTTTTTACTATAAATACATAGAAGATTTCATTGTCAAAATCATCAATCCTATCCAACCAATATTTTTTTGTTATAATCACACTGTATATTTTGTAGAAAAATGTCTCTGTTAACATTGGGAGAAAAGCACATAGGAACACCAAACAACATCGTTTCTTATGTAAGTATTTATAACTCACTACTTTTGTTATAATCACATTGTTGTAACGATTTGTAGCTCACAATTTCTTTTTGTTAGAATGCTCATGACTTTCGAACTCGCGGGCATAAATATTTCCCCCATGACGAGTTAATTCAACCATATTTAGAGCGCGTTGGATTTGGAGAACTAATAAAAATCCAAAATTATTCCGTGGATACAAAGTTCATTTTAGCATTTCAAGAAAGGTGGCGACCTGAGACGCATACATTTTATCTTTTAACAGATGCATGTGTTGTTACTCTCGAAGACACTTACATGTTATTGGATTTACCTATTAATGGTAAAGTGGTAAACGGTCTCACCAATCTTCATGGTAGTATGAAAAAAGAAATTTTAGGGGTCGACACAACCCCAAGCGATTTGAGGTGCCAAAAACTATTAGTATCATGGCTCAAAATTTTTTATAGAGAAATAACGTTAACCGTAGACTCTCCAGAAATATTGAAAATAATAAAAACTAGAATATACTAATAGGTTTATTTTTATGTCCAGATGCAAGTGGTAACGCTGCTCATCCTATATATTTAGCTTTATTAGAGGACATAGATAAAATAAAAACATATAGTTGGGAGTCCGCCACACTATCACACCTATACAGGTCTTTGTGTAACAATGCAACAACAAATTCGGATACTACTTGCATTTTGGTGACCAATCTAGCGCCTATCCAACACAATAATTTCGAGATTTCCATACACTACAAGGTAATTTATTAGACCATTTTTTTGAAAATTCCATATTCTCTTATTTAATTTATCCTATTATTAACAAATGTTTCCTTTTCGATTTGTAGGTGGTCTGCATTTGGGATGAATTATGACAACTGTCCCCATTACAGTATCACCCAATACTGAAACTTTCTGGATCATTTGGGTCAAGATGATGTACCACCACTGACCTACCTATTTAGAATAGAGTCACATTAAATATTATTTCAAAATACTAAATATTATTTTTTTCTCCTACAGTTTATTTGGCGACCATATCTTGGTCTAGAAGCCATTCATGAAGTTGACGAACACGACTCTGCTATGTGGAGTGCAAAGGTACCAATTATCAACTTCACCACAGTGGAAATGCACAATAGTGATTGTGTCAAGCTTCAGTTTGGAATGCTACAAGATATTCCATGTCCACCAAAATGCATACCCAAGAAATATCACACAAGTAAAGTCTCCGACCAATGAGACTATTCTCTATGGACCAACTTTGCAAAGCATGAGTGTCGTGAATGGAAGCATCACCGCCATTTTTTTGTCCGACACTGTTTTGCCATACGAGAAAAAAACATCTATCCAATACATGAATTGGTATAGGTCGGTTACCACTCGTTTCATTTCCCATCCTAAATATCTGGTTGACCCACGCCATCAAACCTCATCATCAAGAACCCAACCGCCGACCCAGCCCCATTTCCAACAGCCAACCTAACTCCCACTCACACAACCACAACTCCATGAACATACCCTTTACCAATCCACCCCATTCACACAAGTTATTTCCAGTCTCAATACCAACAAAATCCACCACCATACTAAACATACTTCTATGATACTATAAATAAAATTAACATGGAGTATCATACACCCAATCAAACCTTACCCGCCCCAAACATTTACACCAATGTCACCTTACGACCAAACAGGCTATCGTCCCGACATAGCCTCATCGAGCCAACCACCCAAACAAAATTATGAAGGCATGAACAACCTCATTAATCTGAACGACTTTGCGGAGATCGACTCAACTTTATGGGTCCAAATGATCCAATATCTTGAAAACGACCCATTGGACCCGACGCCATCACAAAGACCACCAAGAAACATACGTACTCGAGGATGCGGTACCGACAGACATTTCCCTCGGCCTAGTCGTAGAAATTAATGTACCATATTTCGCCTATGTACTTATTTGTTATTAAATGAAATTGTTAATTATTATTTAATATATTATTTATTAAATATTATTCAAAAATCATCAATTAAGGATGACTCCAAATAGAATGACGCCCCTCCTAATTCATAAGGGTGACTTCAACACAGACGGTGTCCCCTCCTTATTCATAAAGGTGTTGCCAAACCCGATGACGCATCCCTTCAACGCATATATTTTTTTTTGAAAGTAGGGTATTTTGGGAAAAAATTTAGAAACTTGGTTATTTTGAAAAATATAAGGGAAATGGTGATTTTTTTTAATATAACATCTTTTTTCAAAATAATTACCAAATAAATTATTATTTCAAAAAAATTATCAAATTGGCTAACTTTCAAGGAAGAGTCGCCATGTGAAATGGCTAATCAAGGTGCCCTAGACCTGATTCGCCATTTCATATGGCACATGAGTTATTTTTGAGGTGTCCTACCCTACACTGAGTCGCCATATGAGATGGCGCATCAGTTGTAGGATATATATATTTTTTTTAATATTTGATTTTTGTTATAAAAAAAACATATAAAAATTATTTTTTTAATATTTTGTAAAAAAAAACATATAATTTTAAAAAATAATAAATTTTGTAAGGGTATTTACGACATATCATACGTGGTCAGTACTATTTTATTTTTCTATAAATAAGACTACACACTCATATATTTTTCACAATAATTTTCACCAATAGACTCAAGTCTTTATAATTTTGAAATCAGTCTATAATGTCTGCATTTCTAAATCAACGTTCATCGTCGTCATCATCATCGGAGGAACCGTTTCCAACATTTCCTCTAATGAAAAGAAATGCCCTAGTTTATTTTTTAGCAACAAAGCCTCCGATGAAGGTGCTACTGTGGAATACGCAGACTTTGGAGCATTTGCATAAGAAACTGAATCGCTGGCTAGAATGAGATATTGTTGCAGGAGAAAAGATTAGGAAAATTGAGAGGTTGGTTGAGGAGTCAGGGAGAAACGGAGTTACTCATGATTGGAGAAAAGTGGAAAATGATGTTGGTGTCCTTGTGATGATGTTAACACCAAAGAAGATTACCTTGATGGTTGTGAAATCCTAGACAAGTTGATGCGTTGTGTTGTTTTATATGAGTTTGTTGTTGTTATTTTTGGATTGTTATTTTGATATTAGGTTATGTTGTTGTTATTTTTGGAATGTTGTTGTGATATTATGTTATGTTTGTTTAATTTATGTTGCTTGTTAATTATAATTGTTTAATTATACTTTCAATAGAATGAAATTTGATGTTGATTTAAAGGGACACGGTTACATTAGAAACTATGGTCCTGTGCTTGATCTTACATTGGGGCATTTTGTACGATTGTGTCCTGGTTGTCGACACGTACTACATAATCTGACCATTTTGTTTGCTGCATCCATCTCCGTTTGAATGCGCGTGCTATTAGGGCGACCCTTTTTCTTTCTTCGCATCAAATCATTATGCCAGACAATTTCTCCTTCACATGAAGGCCAGTAATCCTCCTTTTCCACCACTTGAAAGCTACATGTGTAGACATTGCATAAACTTATCACTTGGTAAACAGGAGAAAGATAGTTGGTTGGGTCCTGGCGCGCTTTCGAACATGCTGCTATAACATGGGAGCAAGACATACAAAATGCCTAAAACTTTCCACAATCACACCAAATCCTATCCAGTTCCACTCGGTAACATCCCCTAGGCCTTCCTTCATTGTGATCAATTGGCTCGGCAACACTGAACCAACCTTTATTACGGTCAAAGATTGTGACCACATGTGTGTTGGCTTTGGCAGCCTCGTCTTTCATGAACTTTGTTGAACTATTATTGTACAGCTGACCAAATTGTAATACTGAACTCCACTTTGTACGTCTATTATCAAAGAGTGCCCCGAGCCTAAATTATGTTACCTTTAGCAAGGCAGCTATTGGTAGGTTTCAGATTCCCTTGAAAACATAATTCATTGATTCAACGAGGTTAGTTGTCATGTGGCCCCATCGCACCCCATTGTCGTATGCCCTTGTCCATTTCTCTTTATCAATATTATCAATCCATCTTAATACATCTGTGTTTGTTAGTCCGATCTCGTCATGGTAGTCTTTGAACGTGGGCTCTGTTAATGCATATCCTGCGTTCACAACCTTCTTCCTTAGTGTTTTGTCTTTGATTTCCCGCATGAAATTTTAGGCGATATGTCTTATGCAATACACATGGGTTGAGGGAGGATCCTGCCAACCGTTATCAAGGTTCTTGTATGCACTCTCGATTGATGGGTTCTATCAGAGATCAAACATAAGTTAGGTTGGGGAGAAACATCTAGCGGAGATTTTTTAGGAAAAACTCCAACCCCCAACAGTCTCCCCTTCAACTAGAGCGAAGGCTATTGGAAAAATATTGTTGCTCCCGTCCTGTGCCATAGCCATGAGTACCGTGTCCTTATATTTCCGATACAACCACGTGCCATCAACTTGAATAATAGGTTTACAATAAATAAAGCTTTTGATATATGGTTCAAACGCCCAGAAGAGTTTGTGAAAAATGCCATTTCCACTAACACAAGTCCCATCTAGTGTATACGCCGACATTGTCTCCAAGATGGCAACAGTCCCTTGAGAATATTGTTTAAGAGCCACCAAGAATTTTGGAAGTTCTTTGTAAGACTCCTCCCAAATTCCAAACACCCTTTCAACCGCTTTAGTTCTAGCTATCCATGCTTTCCGGTACGAAGGAGTGTAATTGTACCTTTGACCATATGTGAAATTATGGTACTCACCTTCAAAAAAGGGTTGTCGCTAATGACTGATAGAATCTCATCGCAAATCAATTGAGAGCTGAGCTTGCGATGGTTCTGCATCGGATTCATGATTATACAAGTGTGGGTTGAACCCATTGACCATATCTTTCATGAATCACTTCTCTTCTGGAAAGACGTTGTTAATCGGAACGGACACACCTCGTTACGACAATAGATCTTATACAAAGTCGGATTTGTTCGATCGACTCTATAATCTGCTGATAAGTCCATGCGATATTGTTTAATTGCTCGGACACAATCTTCTTTTGTACGAAAATTGTCGCCCATCTTTTAATAGTCATTCTGTTGCGTAATTAGGATTGTAAAAAATATCTGTTGAGAAGGGTGGATACACATCTTAACCGACATCTATGAGTGTGCATTCTTATTTATAGGAAAATAAAATAGTACGAACCACATATGATATGCCGTAAATATCCTTACAAAATTTATTATTTTTTAAAATTATATATTTTTTTTACAAAATATTAAAAAATAATTTTATATGTTTTTTTATAATAAAAATCAAATATTAAAAAAAAAATAAAAAAAATTACCCTACGACTGATGCGCCATCTCATATGGCGACTCAGTGTAGGGTAGGACACCTAAAAAATAATCCATGCGCCATATAAAATGGCGAATCCGATCTAGGGCACCTTAATTTCATATGATGATTATTCTTTAAAGTTAGTCAATTTAGTAATTTTTTAAAATAGTAATTTATTTGATAATTATTTTAAAAAAAATGTTATATTAAAAAAAAAATCGGAAATGGATATATGGGTAAAAATTTCAAGAATAGTACCTCTCTTTCTCTTTAAAAAATGGAGAAAATGTGATATTAGATTAAATTGGCGGTTTATTAATTTTTTATCCAGGTAAGCACGAGGTATATGTATGTCTCGATTCAGTGACGCACCTGTGGACTTCTTATCTTATCTTTCGTCCTTGGTCTGCTTCTTTGCCGTTAATTCAAACGCACTGAACTCCAAACTCACAATCTCCGTTGCAACTCAACTCACGACAAGAGCATGAATGAGAACCAAGCGCGCTTTTCCAACTCAATATAAAACTCTCGCTACAATCCATTTCTTCAATTTTCCCTCCCAATTCTGATTTATCAAACTATGGCAACGTCCTCACTCTGTTCCTCCTTCACTTCCCGAACTTGTAATCCACACTCTCGTCTTCACCGCAAAACCCTAACCCTACCAGGTTCATTTTTTCTCTGCAGACAATTTCACCTCAATTCACCTTCCGTTTCCAAAACACGCCCAATCAGGACTCCTCAATTGGCTCCGGTTGCCTCACTCGGTGGTTTGTTCGGCGGTATCTTCAAAGGAACCGATACCGGAGAAGCTACAAGGAAGCAATATGCTGCAACTGTTAACACCATCAATGGATTGGAATCGAAGATATCTGCACTTTCCGATTCTGAACTTAGAGAGATGACTTTTGCTCTGCGAGAGCGTGCTCAAAAGGGAGAGTCCTTGGATTCTCTCTTGCCTGTATGTCTAGTTTTTTATTTATTAATTAACCTGAATAAAGTATAGGAATTTAAATGAAGTTGACGTTGATTGTGGCTAATGAAGCCATTGTGTGTCGTAGGAAGCTTTTGCTATTGTAAGAGAAGCTTCAAAGAGAGTTCTCGGCCTTCGTCCATTTGATGTTCAGTTGATAGGTTTGTGTTTACATTGTCTTTGAGTTGTTGTTGCTGTTGATGGAACTGAAATCTGTTGTTACTTTATTATATTTTGATATTGAAAATTTGGTGTGTAAATGTGTGTATATATACGTGGAAATTTATTCATGTTGTTAGTTTGAGTGTTGTAGGGGGCATGGTTCTTCATAAGGGAGAAATAGCTGAAATGAGGACTGGAGAGGGGAAGACTCTGGTTGCCATTTTGCCAGCTTATTTGAATGCATTAGTTGGGAAGGGAGTTCATGTTGTTACTGTTAATGATTATCTTGCTCGCCGTGATTGTGAATGGGTTGGTCAAGTTCCACGCTTTCTTGGAATGAAGGTTGGCCTCATCCAGCGTATGTCTCATACTTCATTCTTTCCATTCCCCTTTTTGTGTTTAGATTCTGTTTCTATATACTTTCAAATCTATGTTCATTTTTTTGTTACTCATTTGAGTGTTGGTTGTATTTAATTCTTCTCTCTCGCTTCTATGTCATCAGCCAATTTTTTGATTTCTCAATAAAAGCCGATGCACCCTTGACATAAACTTTTCTGAGTTTTTGTTGTGTATTTCCTTCTTCTTATCGTTATTAACTGGGCTTCTTTAATATGCATCATGATTTTAACCCATTCCTTTGTGCACTCTAACTAATTATGACTTTATTGGCAGAAAATATGACAAGTGAGCAAAGAAAGGAAAATTATTTATGTGACATAACATATGTTACTAACAGTGAACTTGGTTTTGATTTCTTAAGAGACAATCTTGCCACGGAAAGTAATTCTTCCTTTACATATTCCTTGCATTTACTATATGCTTTGTAAATAGTTAATTTCTATCCTTTGAATATTACACTGAACTCCAAACTATGGATTGTGCAGAGTGTTGAGGAGCTTGTCATTAGAGGTTTCAATTACTGTGTCATTGATGAGGTTGATTCAATCCTTATTGATGAAGCTAGAACTCCACTCATTATATCAGGACCTGCAGAGAAACCCAGTGATCAATATTTCAAGGCTGCAAAGATAGCAGAAGCTTTTGAACGAGATATACATTACACTGTAATTCTTCTATCCATGCTTATTTTTAAATTTAATGTAGTTTTAACTTTATCATGTGTATATATTCACTGTTTCGTTTTCTGTACACACTCAGCTCAGTTTTAGGCTTTGCTTGGTAAGAAATATTGGCATCTTAATTAGAGTCTGTTTTCTGCTTTTGGTCTGCAAGCGCTAGAATTCATGTATATCTCATATATATTCAGCCAATTTATGTAAAGTTTAGAAGAAATTTTGTCAGAAATTTTAGTTAGCAACTTCCTTTGAGCCTAATATTCTCACTAATGAACCTTTTACATCTGTACCTGACCGGATTTGAACTCTGTCCTTGAAATTACAAATTTATAATGTCAAACTCTTACCACCGAGCGGACACCTCATGGACAAAAAAAGAGGAAGCTTGATAAGACTTAAGTAAATGCAAATGAGAGACAGTGAAAAAGTTGTGAATACACCTTGTAAATGCTATATAGGATGAACTGGTAACACCAATTTTGATCTATAAATAACTAGGTTGCATTACGTAGCCTGCATGGTGATGCAAGTAAAGTTCTGTTATTCACTTGTGATTGATGGTTGGGTGGTTGTCGTTTAATTTTAAACATGGATAGATCAAAGATATGATGCCAAAAAACACACAATGGGTATAATTTAAAACACAATTTATATTTTTATGCATCATGAATGGTCACTGGTTTTCAAATTTTCTTAATGAGAATAACTTGTTGTATATCTGCTCACATGTGTAGATGCATAATTTAGTTTGATCTTATTTTCCTTACCAAGATTGTCATTGCAGGTGGATGAAAAACAAAAATCGGTTCTACTTTCTGAACAGGGCTATGAAGACGCTGAAGAAATTTTAGCTGTCAAAGATTTATATGATCCTCGAGAACAATGGGCTTCATTTGTCATAAATGCAATTAAAGCAAAAGAACTTTTTCTTCGAGATGTAAACTACATAATTCGTGGAAAAGAGGTCCTAATTGTTGATGAGTTTACTGGTCGAGTAATGCAGGTATTTAGGCATTCAGCTTGACCTTATGGTAATATACAATTTAATTGGAAAACCCGATGAGAATAAGTATTATATTGCATGTAGCAGTTTCTTAGGCAGAATTGGATGTTATTCTCATACTAATTATGTTGAAGTTAAATAATGGAGAGAATTAAAAAAGTAATTACTTTGAATTACAATTTTGGTTAAGATATGGTGATACAAAAGACTAAGCATTAGCCGTTGTTTGTGCTAATACATAATTCCAATAAAATAAGGGGCAACGTCAGGATAATAAAGAAATATGAAAATTAATGGATAATCATAGAAAACGAGACAGAGTAATATATTGTAAGATAGGAAACTGATCCTAAGATAGGATACAATTAGATCTAGATATTATAATTTCTTTTCATATAGAGTAACACTCCTCTAACTACAACCTAACTCAACCCCACAAAATTTGATAGAAAGGTGAAGACAGCTCAAGCCTTATAAGGACTACTTTTTCCATAGCTCTAATCGATGTGGGATCTCAACACATCCTGTCATACTCAGGACTTGACATCAAAAGCGTGGACAGGTGCGGGTGGCCCAAAATAAAGATCTGAACAGTTACAAATATAACCCTTATTAAGTATGAACCCTTATTTATGTTAGTAATAGACTCCTAAATTTAATCAAATAGGGAATTAATCACAATTGTAACCGAGAAATAAAGAAACTATCTTTAGGAGATAATCTTAAAATGCATGGTTAGAAACTTAGTCAATCCTAAGAGATAAGATAAGACGCTGTACGATTTGGTCAAAATGTTATAATATATTTTTTATATCATCTAACAAATTGTTATCTTATTGTTTTGCTTGTATTCATTGTCACTTTCTGGAAATGTATTCAGAATATGGCAAAGCTTTGCTTCAGATAATGGCCTAATAATTATATTTGTTTATGACTGAACTCATCATTCTCCTTTTGGCTAAATTGTGTCAGTTCTTCTGGAATTTAATAATTTTCTTTCATTATTGATACCGTAATATGGTTATAATTAAAATTCACTAAAATTAGACTGAAGGTTCAAGACAGAAACTGTTTATAATATTCTACAATCTAAACCTGGACAGTAATTTACCTCCCTCCCCACAAGGTAAGTTAGGTGTTTTGATACTCAAAGATTCCACCATTATGATACATTTTTAACTCGTCCTTCCTGTGAACACATACCAAAACCACAGTGTTTAAATTTACAACCTACTCCCTTCGTTCCTTTTTAAGTGTTTTTGTTTTTTACTTTTTACACGTACCAAAACGACTAATAATTGGTGTTACTTTTTAAACAATGATTATTTTTTTTGTCTACAATACCCTTAACTTTTTAATAATTTATTGAACATTTCTCTCTCTCTCTCTCTCTCTCTCTCTCTCTCTCTCTCTCTCTCTCTCTCTCTCTCTATATATATATATATATATATATATATATATATATATATATATATATATATATATATATATATATATATATATATATATATATATATATATGTATATATAATAAATGATTAAGGGTAATTTTGACAATACTACATTGAACTTTGAGACACTTAAAAAGGAACAATTTTTTTTCTCTAAAAGGTGATACTTAAAAAGGAATGGAGGGAGTAATTGTTTCATTGCTTGTGTAACCCGTACCAAAATCTTATTTATTACTTGCATTTCTACCACTTTTACCTTCAGAACAAAGAATGAAACTTTGATGAAGAAGTACTATGCCAATATCTTTAATTTTCTGAGAGGCAAGTTCTGTTTGTATGTCAACGAACACATAATTTTAACAAGCCTTTTCTCTCTACTGATAGGGGAGAAGGTGGAGTGATGGACTTCACCAAGCAGTTGAAGCAAAGGAAGGGCTTCCTATTCAAAATGAAACCGTGACACTGGCTTCTATTAGTTACCAGAATTTCTTTCTGCAGGTTGGAAATGTTCTATCTGAACCGATTAATCAAATCTTCAGTACAGAATTTTATTATCTGTGGAAATTACTTCGATGCTTTTAATCTGTGCTTTCCCAGTTCCCAAAACTTTGCGGCATGACTGGCACTGCAGCAACAGAAATCACTGAATTTGAAAGCATTTACAAGCTTAAAGTTACAATAGTGCCTACAAACAAACCTATGATAAGAAAGGTATTTTATTGCTTGTTATTCATATGCAGCCCTTTAATGAACTGATGACTGTTTTGGTATTCCTATTTCAAAATGGGATGGATGATTGATATTTTTATTATATTTATATGTACAAGAATAATGCAAAAAATTGTTATCATAGTTCTGCAAGAGGTAGTTGTGGTAGATTATTCCATCAAAAGTAGAGTTTGGAAGCCTTACTTTTTCATCTTAAAGTTATTTAGTCTTGCCTATAAAGCAATTTCTTAAATTACTCGATCTTCCTCTAAGTCCTAATGATGTTTTTAATTTATCTCCCAGGATGAATCTGATGTAGTTTTTAGGGCTACTACAGGGAAATGGCGTGCAGTTGTGGTGGAAATCTCTAGAATGAACAAAACTGGCCGACCTGTGCTTGTTGGCACTACTAGCGTTGAACAGAGTGATTCTTTGTCTAAGCAATTGAAGGAAGCTGGAATCCTGCATGAGGTAAAGTCTTTATTGTCTTAATGCGAAAAGGGTAGAATCTGATGATACAATATTTTCTTCACGATACCTGTTTCGTTTAATTTTTGTTTCTAAAAAAGGGCTGCCTATTCGTAGGGCAGATCAAGCGCTGCTAAAACTGATCTAGTGCTCTTCCATTTGGAAGCATGAGAATAAAGCTTACTATAAGAACCATTTTTTGTTTTAAGGTTCTCAATGCAAAACCAGAAAATGTAGAGAGGGAAGCAGAAATTGTAGCACAAAGTGGTCGTCTAGGGGCAGTGACAATTGCCACCAATATGGCTGGTCGTGGAACGGATATAATCCTTGGTGGAAATGCGGAGTTTATGGCACGGCTGAAGCTTCGTGAGATACTGATGCCGAGGTATGGTGGAGCTTTAATTGGGATACATTTGCACCCATTTCTATTGTTTCCTCAGGCCTACAGTAATAGGCTTGTAGGATTTTGGACTTTTATTGGAGTGACCCAACAGAATTCAACTATGATACATGTAAAAAATATTTCTTTCACACGGGCACAAGATCCAACAACTAATGATATTAAAATGATTTGTAGGGATGAATTAGGCCTAATACAATTCTAAGATGGTATCATAGCCCGGTTCAATATTTGTTGGGCCACCAACCATTTATTACACACCAAGTCCAATAGAGATGGGCGTGAGAGGGTGTGCTAAGAGTCCCACATTGGACAATATATAGCCTGAAAGTAGGGATGAGTTAGGCCCAACTCAATTCTAAGATGGTATCAGAGCCGGGTAAAATATCTGTTGGGCAACCCACCATTTATATCCACACACCAAGGATAATAGTGCTAGGCGTGTGAGTGTGTTAAAAGTCCCACATCGAACGTATGTGGCATGAAAGTGGGTGCAATCCTCGTCCTATAAGCTGATTTTGTAAGGTTGAGTAAGAATCCCACTTATGAACACATGATCAGCCCCCTCACGCCCAGAACTGGACATCTGGAGCGTGGAAATAAATGGCGAGTGCCTCGATAGTGGAAACTTCATTGTAGGTGGCCCACCGGATCTTTAAACCAAAGACTATTGATACCATGTTAAGAAATGTGGATGAGTCTAACTTACCCTACTAAACCGGCTTGTAGGGTGAGAATTGCCCCCACTTATAAACACATGTTCAGGCCATATATTATCTGATGTGAGACTCTTAACATCTTACAAACCGGTTTTGTAAGTTTGAGTTAGACCCAACCACAATTTTAAAAGTATCCTTGAAGCCCACCAACAGAACGATCAACTCTCCTTTGGCACCCCTAGGGCAGTTGCAGATAGAGAAATAGATGTAGATGACGGGAAATAAAATAAAATCATCTAATGAATAGGTGGCCAGTTGTATTTCTTAAACAGCCATCTCATGTGATTATTGTTTGCAGTGTGTTCATGTTCATATGCACGAAGGAATTTTTGCGTGCATAAGAATCTCCATGCTCATATTGTAGGTCTGATCTGTGATCTTTCTATATATGATAGTTGGCATTGTTTAGAGGGTAGAAAGTAGAACCTTTGATAATTGCAATGCATATTGTTGGAAAATATTTTATTTCCGGTTTTATTGTTTCCTTTAATTCTCCTTTTATTTTTCTTTATTTTCCTTCATTCTCCATTAAGGAGATAATCCAGTGTAATAACTATATAAACCAGCCCGAGACTGAGGAATAAGACACAACAGCTTTTGCCTATTGGTCCTTGCTTGTGCAGTCTTACTGCTTCCAGGATTCATTTGTCACTGATATAAACTTTGTTGGAAAAGCATTTTCTGGTTGCTCCTATGCTTAGATTCCTATAATTATAACCAATCTTTCATTAGAACTGGGTTTCATTCTCTTTGGGAACATATGATTGCAGAGTTGTTAAGCTAGTAGCTGAAGGAGATTTTGTATCAGTGAAGAAACCTCCTCCCAGTAAGACATGGAAGGTATGGTATTCTTTGTTTTTTTAATTATGATGATATTTCCTCATGTAAATAAGGTGCTGGTGTGTGTGTGTAGGGACTGCTGATGTTCTCCTGCTTAGTATAAATTTGTTAGAATGAATCATGTCAATAAAATTGCCAAACTGGGATGTACTGGACAACATGTATCTGACACATTAAGCCCATAGATACTTTTGCATCCTCTGTTATTATTTGTTTGTGATAATGAACAGTATGCATAGGATATTTTTTTACTTGAACCCAGACTTCTACTTTGAACAACAAGTGAAAATCTTTGACCAAGAGTTATATAGAATTTTGTTGCAAGTGATAAATCTTTCTGCAAACAGATATGAAAGGATGGTGAAAGGGCAGAGATGTCTGGATGTCCGGTTGAAAAGGAAATAAAGTTGGATTCAAGAATACATTTATCAAATAATATTACGAAAATACCCACAAGTTTAAAACAGATTTTTTGTTTTTGTTTTAGCGTTAGAAAGTATATGTGTGTAAGCACGGAGTTTTTATAGTAACTATTCTAAAATTTCACATATGTCATTATCCAGGTGAATGAGAAGCTGTTTCCATGCCAACTATCAAACCAAAATACCGAGTTGGCTGAAAAGGCCGTGCAGTTAGCTGTTAAAAAATGGGGCAAGAGATCATTAACTGAGCTGGAAGCAGAAGAGCGGCTATCATATTCCTGTGAAAAGGTGACATTCTGTTGATGGCTTGTATAACCATTAAAAAAGTATATTTAGGAAAATGCCACATTCTTCTTTGTTTTAATACTTTTGTGAATTTTTAATCTTATATATCAAAATGTCATTGTGGATTTTATATAGGGCCCTGCCCAAGATGAAGTCATTGCCGAGCTGAGAAATGCATTTCTGGAAATCAGCAAGGAATATAAAGTCTTCACCGAGGAAGAGAGGAAGAAGGTCAATTTGTTTAATAGAGTAATACTTTCCATGATCTATTGTTTGTATTTTTTATAAACTTTTTGACTGCAGGTCGTGGCAGCTGGTGGACTACATGTAGTGGGTACAGAGCGTCATGAATCACGACGAATTGATAATCAGGTTTTCTTTTCTTCTCCCCTTTTCCTTGTTTTAACATATCCCTTACTACTCTGTCCCTTCCACTAAAATAGTATTGCCAAATAAATATTTGACCCTGGAACTTAAATTTCTAAAGCTGCGTGGTCGAAGTGGCAGACAAGGTGATCCAGGAAGCTCACGCTTCTTTTTAAGTCTTGAAGATAATATTTTTCGGATATTTGGCGGAGACCGAATTCAGGTAATGTGGTTGTGGCCTTGTCACTGCACCTGGAGTTTGATTACCTGAACATGGTTAGTAACTTAATATTGTGATATTCAGGGCTTAATGCGGGCTTTTAGAGTGGAAGACCTACCTATTGAGTCCCAGATGTTGACCAAAGCATTAGATGAAGCCCAAAAGAAAGTGGAGAACTATTTCTTTGACATTCGCAAGCAATTGTTTGAGTATGATGAAGTACTTAATAGCCAAAGAGATCGAGTTTATACAGAGAGAAGACGAGCCCTTCAATCTGTCAATCTTCAGTCTCTTCTTATTGAATATGCTGAATTGACAATAGATGACATTTTAGAGGTAAGTGTATGCTAAAATTATGGTTCTTTATATACATTGCTTCTTCATGTAATGCAAAAATACATTCCTGTGATGAATAGGCCAATATTGGTTCTGATGCTCCAAAAGACAGCTGGGATCTTGATAAACTAATTGCAAAAATTCAGCAGTAAGTGAAATCTTTTGATTCTGTGTTTGATGCCTTCTTTTGTTTAATCATGCGGTGATTCATGCTGATGGTTTCTGTATTCTTGTTAAATATACACTTCTAAAACCTTGACAAGCCAACCAGCCTCTTCAACTATGCGCCAGTGATTTTTTTTCAGACTCCTTGATGTCTACTAAATAGGCTCGCAAAAACTAGGTGGTTTTCATAAAGCAGGCCAAACTAGTGTTCGTTTCATGGAACAGTTATAAATGTTAGCTTACTAGTAGCAACAGGCCAACCCAGAGAACTATCAACTTTGTTGGTTTACGTTATTGAAGTACTTAGTAAAAAAATTATGTTTTGCATTTAATAAAGTAGATTATTTTTTATCAAATATACTTAGCAAATAACTAGTGGTGTTTTCCTTTATTTGGGATCCAACAATTTTGTTGACAGAAGATATTTGATTTGTATTCAGATATTGCTACTTGTTGAGTGATCTGACCCCTGATTTGCTGTTGAACGAGTGTTCTGATTATGAGGGATTGAGGAGCTATCTTCGTCTCCGTGGTAAAGAAGCTTATCTGCAAAAAAGGGTCAGTAGACAGTCACTTAAAACATAGTTGTATTTCTAATTTATTTTTGGGGGTTCAAAGATCAATATTTTATGAAAACTATAGATGCACTACAATCTATTGGTTAAGTTTTTCTTTTTATGGAATCGGAGCATGTATGGATATTACCTGTGTAGAAGTCCTAGTAGTATGGATCAAATTGAGGATAGTCCATTAATTAAAGATAGAAAGATATCAACAAATTATATACTAAACCATTATGAAGTTTTTCAATTTTAAATTGTCTGTCATTGAAGATGAGATATGATAATTGGTAAGCCTTGATTTGGTTTGAAGCCCAAATGCTTGGACTATTAGCATCTTCCGTGCCAAGTTTAAATACTCTTGCGATTCACAGTTTTGTTTACCTTTATTTTATTTGTTTTTTCCTTGCATGACTAAATATACCGCCGTAGGATATTGTGGAGCAACAAGCACCGGGTTTGATGAAAGAAGCAGAGCGGTTCCTAATCTTGAGCAATATTGATCGGCTTTGGAAAGAACATCTACAAGCACTAAAGTTTGTTCAGCAAGCTGTGGGTTTACGAGGGTATGCACAACGGGATCCACTTATTGAATATAAGCTCGAGGGTTACAACCTTTTCTTGGAGATGATGGCACAAATAAGAAGAAATGTTATATATTCCATATATCAGGTTTGCATTGATCTATAACTTTAGGATCCCATGTTTTCCCTCTTACCACTTCTAAAAGTTGTGTGGTTGCATACAATACTCACATTGGTAATTTGGTACATTTGATCTTTTGGTAGTTTAAACCTGTGCTGCTAAAGCAAGATCAGGATAAAATGGAGAATCAGAAATCAGGAAAACGGAATGCACGTGCTCCGACCGATACCAACCCAGATCCAGTTGGCACAGTTGAGCCATCAAAAAGTGCTAGTTCCTAATGCAGCAGTCTGTGCATTTAACTGGCTTCCAACTTATTAAACGAGAAGGAACAACCTTGAAGGCTTCACTTTATCCTCATTTCGTCAAATAGTTTATGTAAAGTGGAATTTTGATACTCCAACTGTAAAATTTTATAAATGTAAAAAACCACGCCCTTAGAATATGAGCCAAAAATAGGTTATAAATCCTAAATTAAATTTAGTGATTATTATATTTGTAACAGCATTTTCCTACATGCTGAGATGTGATTTACAGTGATGCATACAAATTAGATTTATAATTTTTAGTACTTTGTTGTAAAAAGTGTTTAAATAAAACTAATACAATAACTATGCTAAAGCAAAGTTAATGCATCTCATTTAATTTTGAATACAATGTCAATTTGTTAGTGCAAAGGGAAGTCTCATCTAGGTTATTGATATGGGAATGATCCTTATATGCAAGAGAGTTATGTTATATACAACAGTGTTATGTTACTTGCTACCGTAAGTGGATGACTAACTGCTAACTAACACAGCTAGTAAATGACTAACAAACACTCTCCATAATTTGGGATTAAAACAATTTCAGATTAAAACAACTAAAAAACAAGTAGCTATCTAATTGTTTCCAAGTCACATACTCTAAGCCTTGTTCTCATAATGTGAAACGAATCCAACTTCAAGGACATTGTAAAGACATTTACAAGCTGATTCTTTGAATTGCAATGACATATCTCAATTATTTGACATATCTCAATTATTCTATCTCTAGTTAGGCCTCTTAGTACACGAGACCTAACATTTATGTGCTTACATCTCATGCATAATTGAATTTTTCAACAATTTTATGGTAAAAATGTTGTCACACATTATAACTATGCCATGTTCGTGAGTTTGTCCATGTTGATGAAGAATGTTTTAAAACCACATGCCTTGATAAGCACATGAGGCTGTTGCAACAAATTAAACTTCAGTGGTAGATATAATAACTATGAGAAGTTTCTTTGAAGACTAAGAGATCGATCCTGAATCAAGCATGAACACATAATTTGAAGTGCTTTTCTTGTCATCATTATCTCATGCATAGTCTAAATCTGACCAACCTTGCAGCTCAAGTATGCCACTTATCTTGTATATGACACCAAGGTTTACAATTCCCTTCAAATATCTAAGGATTTTTTTACTACAGAAAAATGATTATCAGTTGCTCTTTCCATATATCTAGTCACCAAGCACATTGAATATGCCAGATCATGTATTGTTGCAAGCATGTACACCAAACATCCTACCATCTGCTTGGAAGTTGTTGCATCAACAGGCTTGCCATGCTCATCCTTTATTAGCCTACATTCTGAAACAATGGGATTACATATATTATTGCATTGATCCATGCCAAATTTTATAAGGATCTCTTTAACATATTTTATTTTTGTTGATGTGGGAAGCTCCCTACATTTTCCTGCTTTATCTCCACTCCTTAGAAATACCTCATCTTGTCCAGATCTATCATGGAAAACTTCTTTACCATTGATTCCTTGAACTCCTCAAACATCTCATCATTGTTGCCAGTGTAAATCAAGTCATTTACATACAAACTGACAATTATAATGGGATTCACAAACAAGGTATTTCAAAGTTTTCATGGTAAATTAGGTACTGTGATCTATTTTTGGTTTAGTGAATTGTTACTTTTAACTTTTTGGTTTGATAATATTTAGAAAGCGGTTAAATGTGAAAAAGTAAAGAACACCAATGATATATTTTAGTTTTCCTGACAATCCGATAATACTTCATTCCCCTTACTTAGTAAGAAATTTCAATATTGTTAGAACCTTGTACAAGCATATCCTTGTCTTTATACACAAGCTGCTATCTTAATCGACAAGGAACACTCCCTTATGATTTACAAAGTAGAAAAAGAAAACAATCCTCTCTTTTTAAATATTTTGTTTTCAATAATTTTAGACAACAAGGTATACACATAAATCTGAGTTTTTACAAGAAATTTAAAATTGTAAGATGTTTATCAATCGTTTGAATTGATCTTCCTTTTCAAGTATATAATTTACAAGTGTGTTACTCAAGTGCTCAGATATAAAATGATGAAACTTTTTGATTGATATAATGAAAATGAATGCAAAAAGTTTCACTCAAAAGTTTAAGACACAAGACACTTGTTTTTGAAAAATGAAAGAATGAGTTTGAATTGTAATGAAAGAGGTGAGTTTTCAAAATCTGAAACCTAATGTATTTATACATGTATCATACATGTAGGAAAGAGTATAATACCATATATCAATGCCTTGGTTGATAGGTGAAAAATATAATTTGCTGGAATCAAATTTTCTGCCAAAAAGTATCACTGTTAACACATGATCGTAACAAGTTACAACTAAAGATTTTTTTTTGAAAATTTGAATTTTTTTGAAAGTGTAACATGTTATAATAAATGGTTAACCGGTTACACCTGATGTTGTTTCAAATGATGTGATCAATGCTTTAAGATCCAAAGCTATCTTGATAATGTTGATTGAGGTACAAGTCTTGATACCGTAAGTTTGACTATGTAGAATTTTTCCATCCTTTATAAATGCACATGTTATTTAAAGTTGTCTTCATCAAAACACAATGTTGGAGACGTTTGTCTTCACAATCTCTCCATTTTTTACGATGACAACCACTTTGAGGAGCTTAACTCTTTTAGAAAATTTGAAAAGCTCTTTAGAAAGTGCTCCTCCTAACTTTGATAACACTCCCTTGATAAAACTCCCCATTGATCAATAGCAAATATGAAGATTTTGTCTCTGCATATGTTAGAGGATACAAGCACACACAATATCTCCCCCCAATGTTATTATATAGCAAATATGAAGATTTTGTCTCTGCATATGTTAGAGGATACAAGCACACACAACATCCCCCCTATGTTATTATATAAAAAGGGAAGGGAAAAAGAAGAACAACAATGTATTGAAAAGTAAAACAGAATTTATAGCAAAACAAAATTGAAAAGTCACTTACATAAAATGCAACAAAAACATGTACGTTGATACAAATTTAGAAGAGTGTGCCTGCTGTTAATTAATGATTGTAGAACTACCTTTGTGTGATGATCAAACATCATGTTCATCCAATATTTCCAATTCTCTTCGAATCTTGAAGAATGGTTCTTTTGGTGGTGGTTATGTGAAAATATCTTCCAACTGGTTATGAGTATCCGTAAATGTTATTTCAACATCACCTTTAAGTAGGGGTGGCAAAATGGGTCATCCGCCCCGCCTCGCTTTAAGAGCGCCAAAAAAGAGGGCGGAGCGGATAAATTAGGCAAGTAAAATCGGGCTTAAAAATCTAGCCCTTCCCGCCAAGGTGGCGGGTTGATGGACTGTGGGGTTGGCCGTCTATTTTTTATTTATTTAATTTTCATTTTTTAATAGATTAATAGGCTTATTTTTACATTTCAATTAGTTTTTTCACTTATTTTTTAGAATAATTTTTTATAAAGCATATTTTTTTAACAAATTTTGCTTAAAAAATATTGCATGTTTTCATAAATAAATGTATAAAATAGAATCATTAACAAGTATTCCGAAACTATAGTTCAAGTATTAATCTTCAACCAACGAAAATAAATACTTTGAGTGCTTGATAACTAGGTTGGTGAGTCAACCCGCCCCCTTTACTTTGGCAGGCTTAAAGTGGGACGGGTTGGACGGGTAGGCGGACACAAAATTTCAACCCAACCCGCCACTTTTTGGCAGGTGTGCAGGCCGGCCTAGCGGGCCACGACCCACTTTGCCTCTCCTACCTTTAAGCACATGATCTTATAATAAATGATGTCAAATGTATATATGCTTGGTTCTTGAGTGCATGAATAGATTTTTGGTTATGTTTATTGCACTTGTATTATCACATTTCAATAGAATGCATCCAAGGTTCACGCCGTAGTCACAAAGTAGTTGTTTTAACCAAAAGGTTTGTGCATAACAACTTCCTGCTATAATATATTCTGCTTCAGCTATACTAAGTCACACATTCTTGCTTTTTGCAGGACCACAATACGAGAGAGTTTCCTAGGATATGACATGCGCCGCTTGTGATATTCCGGTCTATTTTACAACTTGCATAATCTAATTCAGAATAATCAATTAAATCACATACACTACCTTTAGGATACCATAAGTCGACGTTTGTTATTCCTTTGAGGTGCTTCATGATTCTCTTCATGGAGGCAAGAAATGATTCCTTCAGACATTCTTGAAGTTGTGCACAAAGATAAACACTAAACATAATGCCAGGACGACTTGCCGTCAAACATATGTTCTAGAACCCATTTGAGTGGCCATTGCTTTGCAATTGTCCATATCAAATCTTTTCAACAATTCTTTGCAATACTTGGATTGGTTGATGAATATTCCATTCTTTAGTTCCTTAATTGAAGTCCAAGAAAATAGTTCATCTTACCCATCATAGACTTCTCGAACTCTCCTTTCATCATCAATGAAAATTCCTCACATAGTTCTTTGTTTGTTGAACCGAATATGATACGTCAAGGTAGACTTGAACCGATGAAGTATAATTTTTTTATTTTCTTAATAGATAAAGTATTATCAACTTTACCTTTTTCAAATCCTCTTTCAGATAGAAAGTTGCTAAGTATATAATACCATGCTCTTGGTGCTTTCTTTAAGCCATAAAGAGCCTTTTTTCAACTTGAAGACATGTGAAGGATTCTTGAAGTCTTCAAAACCGGGAGGTTATTTGACATAAACTTTCTCATTGATGTATCTATTTAAGAAGACACTTTTGACGTCCATTTGAAATAACTACAAAATTTCATGAACAATAATAAGTAAGTAATAAATGAATAGCTTCTAACCTTCCAACCAGAGAGAATGTTTCTTCAAAGTTGATTCCTTCCTCTTGATTATAACCTTGAGCCACCAATCTTGCTTTGTTTCGAACAGTTATACCATTCTTATCAAATTTGTTCTTAAACACCCATTTGATACTTATGATGTATTTACCACTTGGCCCAGAAACATGTTCCCAAACTTGATTCCTTTAAAATTTATTTAATTCTTCTTGCATGGCAAGTATGCATTGGTCGTCTTCTAAGGCTTCAACAATTTTGAAGGTTCTATTTGAGAAAAAAATGCCATATTCAATTAAGCATCCTTGCGATTAAGTCTTGTTGTAACTTCTTGACTTATATCACCAATAACTTTGTCAATTGGGTGATTACAATGGGTTCTCCATTCTTGAGGAAGATCACTTTAATTTTACTCTTGTTGGATTGGTTCCGCTTTGTGTTCCGATTGATCATCATTGTTGACTTTGGTAACTTTTTCCATAGGAACTTCTAAAATATCATCATCATCATCATCAAAAACAACTATATACTCCTTAATAGGGTTAGATTCATCAAATGAAACATGCATTAATTCTTCTATAGTTAAAGTTCTTTTATTATAAATTCTACAAGCTTTACTAGAAAGGGAGTAACCAAGAAATATACCTTCGTTGAATTTCTCGTCAAACTTACCGATATTGTCATTGTCGTTGTTGAGAATAAAACACTTATATTCAAAGATATGATAGTGAGTAATATTTGGATTTCTTCCTTTGAAGAGTTCATATGGAGTCTTTTTCAATAATGGTCTTATGATAACCCAATTACTCACATAACATGTCGTGCTTACCGCATCCGCCCAAAAATATTTTGGTAGATTTGAATCACTAAGCATTGTTCTTGCAAGTTCTACTAGAGACCGATTCTTTATTTCCACCAATCCATTTTGTTGTGTAGTCCTTGGTGCTAAAAAATTGTGAAAGATCCCATGTTCTTCACAAAACTCTTCAAAAGACCCATTTTGGAACTCTCCTCCACGGTTACTTCTAATGATGAAATCTTTAATGATTTTTAATTTTGTACTTGCTTTTGATACCTCTTGAATGCCTTGAATGCATCACTTTTCTTCACTAAAAAGAGTGTCCAAGAAAATATAGAAAAATCATCAACAATAACTAAAGTATATACATTAACTCCGAAGCTTCTAGTTCTTGATGGACCAAACAAGTCCACATACAAAAATTAAAGTGAACTTTTAGTAGATATCACATTCTTTGGTTTGAAAGTTGATTTGGTTTGCTCTTCTTTTTGACAAGCATCACATAATTCATCTTTGACAAACTTTATCTTAGGTAATCTAATGACAAGATCATGCTTGTCTAGTTTGTTTAAATGTTCCATATGAATATGGACAATTCTTTTATGCCAAAACCATGATTCGTTGTTGTTTATCATGAGACATTTTACTTTCAAATATAAATCTTCTAAAGAAATCATGAAAATTTTATTAATTATTTTACCTTTGAGTTTTACCTCATGAGTGACTTCATCTTCAATCAAGCATTCATCATTCATGAACTTGATTTTGAAGCCTTTGTCACAAAGTTGGCTTATGCTTAGAAGATTGTGCTTTATTCCTTCAACATAAAGAACATCTTCAAAGGATGTGAAAGGTGGTGCTCCAACTTTGCCTATGCCAAGAATCTTTCCTTTGTTATTGTCTCCATAAGTGACATATCCCTAGGCCTTTAGAACTAGTGATGAAAATTTATTGACATCTCTCGTCATGTACTTAGAACAACCACTATCAAGATACCATATATTTGCAGTGGTTTTCAAGCACACCTAAAAAATAAATTAAGTTTTGTTAGGTACCCTAATTTCCTTGGTCCTTAATAATTAGTTCCTTTCTTGACCTACACATAATGCCCACTTGCCACACTAAAGTTCCTTACATAGCAAGCATTAGGTGTGTGACTAATTATACCACACTAAAAGCATGTAGGAACAAAATTACTTCTATATCTAGGAACACAAGATTTTTTCTTAACAATTTTTTTCTTAGGATATTGAGGAACATGTTTCACTTTGTTCACTTTCTATTTTATGGACTGGTCACTAGCCTTAACAAAGATAGTTTTGCTAGAACTTGGTTTATCCAATTTAGAATAACCAAGTCCACTTTTATCATTAGAGTACCTTTGGTGACTAAGTACACCATTCAATCCAATTTGTTTCTTTTCATATCTTTCAATAACTCTTTCAATTGGACAATTTGGAAAGAAAGTTACTCACACTCTTTTCATGTAAAATTATGTTTTTTGTTTTTCAACATAGTTTTTTATTTCAATTTCAAAATATTTTTCTATGATGTCAATATTTTCTTAAAGAGATAAAATTTGTTTCTTTTATGTACAAAATTTTACATTCATTGAGTAGTTCATCTATTTCACCTTGAACATCATTATCATAAGAGGAAAATTCACTACTAACCTCTTCATATTCATCATCAGAATGATCTGATGCCATCAATGCAAGATTTGCATATTATTCACTTTCTGAGTCAGATGATTAACTTACTTCAATATCATCCCATGCAACGTAGGTTTTTTTGAATTTGGTCTCTTTTCTACTTTTAAAGCCGCTTTTCTTGGTGAGTTTTTAACAATCGGTCTTTATGTGTCTTTGCTTTTCGCATTCATAGAAAGTGACATTTTGTGTTGAAGTGAAAGCATTATTTTCCTGAAAATTTTCTTTCTTTTTGCATAATTCAAGGATTTTTCATTATTGCCAAACATCCTACCAAGCCTTTTCACAAGGAGTATGAAGTTTTCAGCTTCTTCCGAAGCATCTTCTTCTTGTTCTTCTTTTGTGACAAATTTCAAAGCAATGACTTTTGATTTCATCTCTTGATTCTCATGATTTTTCTAATCTTCCAAGTTCAAGTTCACGCTCTTGAATTTTTCCGAACAAGGGTGCATACGTCATGGTAGAAAGACTTTTTTTTTTGTATTATTGTCACCTTTGGTTGCCATTCTCTATTTAAAGACCTAAGCACTTTAAGATATTTAATCTAGTGATTGGTCAAGTGTACAAATATCTTTTCCAATGCGGGGATTGATTCCCCGAGTTGCGTTCTAAACAAATCATGCCGCTGACTCAAGGTATTTAATCTAGACCTCTCTACTTCAGCGATTCCTTCATGAGTTTCTAACAATGTATCGCATATTTGCTTTGCAGTTTTACATTAAGAGACACGAAAGAATTCATTCATGCTAAGTGGAGTTTGAAGTATGTTGATTGCTTTTTTTTCGTAAAGGACTTTTTTCTTATCATCTTCATTCCATGGACTTTTAATCTTTGTTGTCCCAACACCGTTGACAATACTTATAGGAACAAACAGACCATTCTCCACATCATCCCATATTTCTTTTCATTGTACTTCCAAGTGATCCTTCTGTGAATTTTCCAAAAACCAAAGTATTCACCCGAAAACAATGGAGGTTTATTGTTGCTGCCATCATATTTGAAAGTTGTATTTGCGGAAGCAATTCTGGATCTTTAGGAACAAGTTACCTATAACCAACTTTGATGCCAATTGTAAGTGTAGAATGCACCTAAGAGGGAGGTGAATTAGGTACTATGATTGATTTTTGGTTTAGTAAAATGTTACTTTTAACTTTGTGGTTTGATAGTGTTTAGAAAGCTGTATAATGCAGAAAAGTAAATAATATCGGTGATATATCCTGGTTCCCCTCATAATCTAAGAGTACTCCAGTCGTCTTACACATTAAGTGATTTCAATATTGTTAGAACCTTGTACAAGTCTAAACATAGTCTCTATACACAAGTTACTAACTTAATTAATAAGGAACACTCCCTTATGATTTACAAAGTAGAAAAAGAAAACAAACATCTCTTTTTCACTATCTTATTTCTAGCAATCTTGGACAACAAGGTATACACACAAATCTCAGTTTTTACATGAAGTTTGATGTTGTAAGATGTTTATCAATCACTTGAATTGATCTTCCCTTTCAAGTATACAATTTACAAGTGTGTTACTCAAGTGCTCAAATGAAAAATGATGAAACTTTTTTATTGATATAATGAAAATGAATGCAAAATGTTTCACTCAAAAGTTTAAGACACAAGACACTTGTTTTTGAAAGATGAAAGAATGAGTTTGAATTGTAATGAAAGAGGTGAGTTTTAAAAATCTGAAACCTAAGGTATTTATACATGCATCATACCTGTAGGAAAGAGTATAATACCATGAATCAATGCCTTGGTTAGTAGATGAAAAATAGAATTCATGGGAATCATATTTTCTGGCAAAAAGTGTCACTGATTCAGTGGTAACCAGTTAACACATAACCATAATCGATTACAGCTGAAGAGTTTTTTTGAAAATTTGAATTTTTCGAAGGTGTAACCATTTATAACATATGGTTAATTAATTTAATCGGATGTTATTTCAAAAATAATTAATTTTTCTGTTTGTGTAGCCGGTTAACCATATGGTGTAACCGGTTACACCTTATTCAACTTTGAAAAATACTAAAAAAAAAAGTTTAGAAAAATAGTCATTTGATGATAAAAGATATGTAATGCATCAAGGTGAAATAATCATAATATTTTTTAGCACTATGGAAAAACATATGATGGAATTGCAATTTGTACCTTAAATGATGTAATCAATGCTTTAAGATCCAAAACTATCTTAATAATGTTGATTGAGGTACAAGTCTTGATATCATAACTTTGACTATGAAGCTTTTTCTCATCCTTTGTTAATGCATATGATCTTTAAAGTTGTCTTTATCAAAACACAATGTTGGAGAAACTTGTCTTCACAAAAAATACGCTTCAACTTTGTTGTATCCGACCCTTGGTGCTTGCCTAAGACCATAAAGATTTTTCCTCAATTTATAAACCTTTTCTCTTCCTCCTTTCTCATAGCTTAAGGGTTGATCCACGTAGACATTTTCAATCAATTCACCATACAAGAATGCACTCTTGACATCAAACTAGTAAACTTGCCAATTCTTGGAAGATGCAAGAGCTAGAATTGCCCTAATAGTATCCCATTTTGCCACATAAACACATACTTCATTACATGCCATACTTCTGTGAGTATCCTTGGCCACAAGTCTTGCCTTATGCTTCTCAACCTCTCCCTTTTCATTGTACTTTGTTTTATAAATCCACTTCAAACCAATATTCTTCCTGGTGGTAGGTTGACTAGCTCCCATATGCCATTTTTCTTAATGGAATGAATCTCTTGATCAATTTCTTCTCTCCACTTCTCATGTTTGATTGCTTCATCATATGTGAGTGGATCATTACCATTGCAAAACACATATAGGCTTTGCAATTGCTTATCTTCTTCATCTTCTAGACTTGTTTTGGTTTTTCGCAACAACTATCTTTGACAAGGCATGAACTTGATTACTAGTTAGTTATGAATAAATAAACCCAAAAAATATGATAGAAATAATCCAAGTTTATTATATGGTAGAATGGCGTGGAAAATTATTTCATTATTGTTAAGAAATTATTTCAAGTAGCTAATCACACAACTCAATACACAAAGGTATCAAAATTAGTGAGTACAATATTAAACCTTAACCAACTAGCACATGCACATTTTGGGTACATAGCTACACAATGTTATTAAGGAACATTATTTATAAGAAAGCACAAATTATGTCTAGTGGAAATACAGGAAACTAACAGCTAAAAGTCAAAGTAAATTAGTTGAATCTTAGCTTATACATGTCAGTAAATGAGAGAAATGATCTCTATCACAAAAATCAGCTCAAGTCATGATACCATTAAAACATCATTAATAAACATAATTTTATCAAAACAATGACTTATTCAACAACCTAATTAGGTCACAAAAAGTCTCTAATAACTTGTCACAAAACTCAATATAACTTATACTAACAGTGCCATGATATGTTTAGAAAAATCAGCTTATTTTTATATAGCTTAAAGTTAACCAATGGTAGATTCTAATGTAAGTCATTTTATTTAGAAAAATGGCAAATAATTAAACTATAAAATTGAAGCAAAATTGCAAACAATTCATTCTCATTCATATGCACATATTGTATCAGAGGTGGAATACTTATCCAAACACATTAAATCTCACATATAAAATCTAACACATTCCATCTAGAGTATAAAAGGAAATAAATTTCAATTTGCACAAAGAAAAATCTGCACAACAACACCACATGGATGAGACAGAAAGGAGAAAAAATAGATACAAGAGATACAAAAACTTAAAACATATTTTCATCTAAACATAACCTAAAAAAATGAAATCAAAAAATTCATACCTCTAATGTAATTAATTACTCCTAAAAATAGCTATTCTTGTTCTTTTTTATATCAAATCTGGAAAAAAAAAAAACACATCAAATTAAAGAAATCATGAAATTAAAATTAAGGAGAAATTAAGTTTCAAATTACTACCTTTAAAGAAGTTAGAAGAAAGGAGAATTTCCTAAAGAGTGATTCTCTCTAAAAGAGAAATGTAAGTTCTATGATTTTTAGATTGACTGCATTTTGGTAAAAACAACATGTTGTTAGTAAGATGTTAAACTAGATGATTTGCCATGACAGTCAGACATCATATTCTGCATGATGTTGTGACATGTTCCATGACATGTTATACTAGAAAGTTAGAGCGTGACTATATTTTTAGTGTGTTCTGATTCACACGTGTGCGATATTTATGAGAGTATATTATGGAAACTTCTGTTATGACAGATTCGGTTAGTTTTCATAAAAAGGCTTGCAACATCCGTGGTCCGACCTGATCATCCTGTTGAAACCACACAAGAAAACTCTCAGAATAAGTCTCCTGAAAAATCTCATGAGAATGTGGCTGAAGATGATTCTGTTGGTGGTAAAAGAGATGATTCTGATGATACTAATATGTTGCTGAAGATAAAGAAGAGAGTGCTGGTGTGAAGAAGGATCAGTCTACTGACATTGTCCATGTAGATGGTCTATATTCAGATGATAAGCCTATAGGAAAGAAATTGGCTCCTAGTATTGTTAAAATATTGAGGAACAAAAAGGGAAAGATTGTTATGTCTACAAGCAAGCCTTCTAATGCATCCAAGAAAAGTAATAAGGTTGGACCTAACAAAAGATGGAGTAAAGGTATGACCCCTACTACCAAGAAAAAGTCATTGACAAGAAAGGAAGTGTCCTCAAGTGACTCTGAGTATGATGTCGAACAAGATGATCCAGACATCATACCTTATGCTAAGAAAAAAGGCGTTGAGGTGAATCAAAGTTTATACATGAGTATGATTAGTAGTATGTTGTATCTTACAGCTAGCAGACCTGACATCACACGGGCTATAGGAGTTTGTGCTAGATATCATGTTGAGCCTAAAATAAGCCACATTAATCAAATGAGGAGGATCTTGAAATACATCAATGGTACTAGTGATTATGGAATGTTGTATTTTCAAAGTCAAAGTTTCATGCTTGTAGAGCATTATGATGCAGACCGGGCAGCTAGGGATGAGTATATTGCTGCAAGGAGCAGTTACTCTCTATTTATTTGGATGAAACATATGTTGAAAAAACATAGTGACAAGTTGGATGTTATGACATTACATTGTAAGGATCTGAATGTTATCAGCAACTTCATCTGGAACAAGAATCCTGACAAGTACAATCAACTAATCAGAAGTCTTGATAAAGGAAAGGTTGTTATTTTGAAGAGTGCAGACACTAAGGATCAACTTATTTTTATGGTTACTAAAGCCTTATATGCAAATATACTTGAGAACATAAGTTGTGAGGTAAGAACTTGCACTATTAAGAAATTATAGCAATTACATATATGGAGGAATGTAATAGATACTACATCCTTCCTCTATTCTCTGAGGCATGATAAGCCTAAGCAAGTTGCCATTGTTAAGGGATGGAACAAAAGATCTCTGCAAGATAGAAGAGTTGGTTTGAAGAAGACATGTTTTAAGGTTGTGGCAAGGGAATTGAGTGTCAATTTTTCTAAAACATGTGACAACTTCAAAGAGTGTAGAAGGATCTTTGACAGGGGCAGGATGTGGAAGATTACCTGAAGAAGATTTAAATTTGTGTTTCTTTTAGAGTTGTTTATTGCCATTGCTACTTTGTGCTTCCATCTGTTACTTTTGTATTTTCATTACAAATATTTGTGTTTCCATCAGTGTTTATGCTTTATGCATTATATGTTTGTGTGCTTCCATATATGTGTGGTTCCATTTATTTTTATGTACATTTACTCTATTTTCTTTTTGTCAATTTTTTGCTAAAAAGGGGGAGTAAAGTGTTGATTTGTTTATTATTTCTGATGTTAGATCAGATGTCATGACTTTATGTCATGTTGATACTACTACTTAGGAAGAGTAGTTTTTCTTTATTTGTTGTTGCCTGGCTGTACACAACATTTACTACTACTTAGGGAGAGTAGTTGGAGAATAGTTTTTCTTGTTTGTTGTTGCCTGACTGTATGCAACATTTAGGGGGAGCATGATAATTTTTTGCGTGTCTGTGCTGAAAGGAAAGATCCTCTGTTGTTGGTGTACAAGTTCAGAATGCTGCATTATGAGGTTGTTTGTTGGATTTTGTGTTGTTGTGTCTGGGAGAATGCATTATTTTTTGTAGTTGGTTGTGGTATTTAGGGGGAGTGTTGTTGTGTCTGTGAGAATGCATTATTCTTCGCAGTTGGTTGTGGTGTTCAGGGGGAGTATGCTTGTGCCTGTGTTTGGTGTTTTCGAAGTGTGGTTCTATTGCATGAACTTGTATGAGTTCATGTTCATGTTTTTTCCTGGTGATTTGGGTTTTCCCTTTTAGGGGGAGTACTGTTTTTGTGTGATAGGGGGAGTTGTGTTCCTGTTTGATATGTAGCTGCAAGGTTGTAGTTCGTGCAGAGCTTACATGTTCTCATGTAGCTTGTGTTATTTTGTGTTATCAGACCTGATGTCTTGACATTGTGCTATTAGGTGACTTTATTAGTTTGACACCATTGTGCTTGGGTTTCTTTGTTTCTATTTTGATTTCGCCGTGTTTGCCTCTGATGTGTGCTAAGGTTGTTTTAGCCAAAATCTGCCAAAGGGGGAGATTGTAAGTTCTGTGATTTTTGGATTGGTTGCATTTTGGTAAAAGAACATGTTGTTAGCAAGATGTTAAACCAGATGTTCTGCCATGACAGTCAGACATCATGTTTTGCATGATGTTGTGAAATATTCTAGGACATGTTATACCAGAAAGTTAGGGCATGACTACTTTAATATTTTTAGTGTGATTTTTTAGTGTGTTCTGATTCACATGTGTGCGATATTTATGGGAGTATATTGTGGGAATTTCTGTTATGACAGATTCTGTTAGTTTTCATAAAAAGGTTCTTTGAGCCTTTTTAGGAAAGTTCATATTTTATTCCTATTATTGTGCATGATGATCGCTTCTATTTGTACGCTTCAAGGAGCCCAAGTCCATTAGGTCTGAAGGCTATTTAAAGTGAAGAGCTAACCCTATTGAGAATAGAACAACATGTGAAGAAATTTGGAGAATAAAGATTAGCCGTGTTTTTGGTTGGTCTTTAGGGTTTAATGTGTGTTAATTGTATGTCACTCATGTATCTTCTAATGCATTAAAGGTGACTGATTATTAATTGTTAATTATCCACACTAAAACTTTTAAGTAAGAGTGCATTGTTATTGGTTGGAGCTTTTAAGCAAAACCAAGTATTGTCTTGGAAGTGTGCTACTTCTATTTTGTGTAATTATTGAATTGTTAATGGGATTGTGATTGATTAGGAAGTGAGAGGAGAATCTCATATCTATAGGGTGTATAGGTAGAAGTGACACAAGGTAGGGATTAGGTGAGAAGTTGTAAACGGGGGAGTTTAGCTTTGAACTAATACTATCATAGTGAATTTCTTTCTTGGCTTGGTAGCCCCCACATGTAGGTAAGTTGCACCAAGCTGGGTTAACAATTCTGGTGTTAATTTTACTTTTCTGTCATTTAAATTTCTGCATCTTTACATGTGTGGTCAAGCTGTTTTAATTTCAATGTTGTGACATCTGTCTCGACATCTGGTATCTATGTGCCAAAATTTCAAGAAATATGAGGGTATGTTCTAAGTGAGGGTTTTACACTTCCAAATTTTCCGCACAAGTTTTACTTCCGAATGGCGGTTGCTTTTTGAGTAAGAGAAAAAAAAATCAGAAAGATAAAGTTATGGTGTCTGTTAGAGTGTTCATAATGGTAGTTGGATTTGTTGGAAACAAGGATTAAGGGGTGTCTGTCGGAGTGTTCATGGTGGTGGTTTGATTTTTTTGAAACAAGGGTTAAAGGTTAGGGCTGGAATAAAATACTAAAAAATGGAGAAGGCAAAACATGAAAAATAATTGAGAAAAAGGAAAATAATTATTAAAATATTATTAAACTGAAATTGGATTGTAAAAGAGGAAAAATGAAATTTATATATATATATATATATATATATATATATATATATATATATATATATATATATATATATATATATATATATATATATATATATATATATATATATATATATATATAAAATTATTTAATTTAAATTATTTTTTATTTAAAATTTAAGTTACAATTCATTAATAAGAAGCTTAAGTTCAATTTAGTTCATATAAAAATGTATATTAGAGTAGGAAAATTTTTCTCATAAAAGCATTTAACATGTCTAACAAGGGAATTTGTGAAGGAAAGATTAATGAGAAAAAATATTCTTATAAAATTCTCATACTAAATTTACTTTTATCAAATCGGTTAGGGAATTGTGAGGGAATTTTCATGACAGATTAATTTCCTCCCAACTTTTTTCACTAACTTTTTCTCATTCCCAATTATTCATGTATACAATTTTCCCTCACTAAATTTCTTGCAATTATCCTCTAAATTGTATTTTTTTTTAGTAGTGTGACATACTCATCCAAGTAACCAGGTCTTTTCTTTTTGTCTTGGAGGAAACTCTTTTCTTCTGTTGCACTTTGCTCACTTTCACTTAGTTTCCTCTGTTGCACTTTCCTCACTTTCACTTTCTACGTTGTTCCTTTAGTCTTGAGGAGCATCTTCAATGTGCATGTCTTCATCTGTTGAAGCATAATTAGATTCATCATTTTCCTCTTCACTATCAATATTGCTACTTGCTTCAACATTATTTTTCTTGTGACTTTTATTCCCCGCCCAACCTTTTGATTCCTCATATACTACCTTACTGATTATCGAAATTTTCTTCTCTATTTGACCATATAGCTTGTAGGATTTGGATTCTTTACTCATTCCAAAATGCACACACTTGATGCTTTTGACTTCTAGCTTCTTTCTTTCCACATCAAAAATGTGCACAAAATATATACATCCAAACACCTTGAATTGATGAACTGAATGTTTCACACCACTCCATGCTTCCTCGAGAGTCATGTCCTTCATAGATAGAGTAGGAATTATGTTGAGTACATAGGTTTCCTACTTTAATTCTGTTCTGGTCTGGGCCCAGCCTCGCGGTCCAGCCCAATAACGCACAAGGCCCAATAAGTGGAACAGCTTGACCGGGCACACTCCCTCTGAGGACGGGCAGGATACGCTCCCCGGCAAGCGGAATGGCACATCTCGAAGCGTCCTCGGCGCCCCCCTGTTAGCCGAACGGAGGGCCCTCCGCGGGCGACACTCCCCGTGCCATCGGGCAAGAACCCTTGGTTCTCCCACGTCCTCGCGTGCTCCCCTCCGCGGGGAGAACGACACACCTCCGGGGAACCTCGCGAGCTCCCCTCCGCGGGGACATGTCACCAAACAACTGCCCACCTCCGAAGAGCAGGTCAAACCCACTTTCCGGAGATCTCAGGACAGTTGGACTAGGGCGAAGATCCAGCCCAACGCAAGTGACCGTTGGCCCAGCGCTGGGGTCTCTCTATAAATACCCTCTTCCTCAAGAGGGTCAGGTAATTCACTTCTCACCCATTTTCTGTGCTTTACTCTCACTCTGCCCAAATTTTTACTTTGACATCGGAGTGTCTTGCAGGTACACCCCACTCTTCTTCCTCATCACCGGCGAACAGGTAACCGTCCAACCGTGTGTGGCCAGTCCGTGATCCCCTCCTGATCAGGTCAGATCAAATTCTTTATGCCAAACATTCTTAGGAACATTCCTTTCTGCCATCATGTTTCTGATCATATTCATTAGTGTTTTGTTCTCTCTTTTTGATACTCCATTTTGCCGTGGAGTGTAGGCAATGATAAATTGTCTCTTGATGCCATAAAGACCGCAAAAATCAATAAATGCAGTGGATGTAAATCCAGCCCTCTATTTGTCCTAAGACATTTAACATGATATCCCGATTCTTTTTCCACTAGTGCCTTGAATTTTTTGAAAATATCAAATGAACTAGCTTTTTCATGCATGAAGTAAATCCAGATTTTCCCACTAAAGTCATCTGTAAAGGTTATTAAGTACCTATTTTCACCATTGGATCCCGCTTTGATATGTCCAAACGTATTTGAATGAACCAACTCAAGCTTTGTCTTGACTCTCCATGATTCACATTTTGACATGGTTTCTCTACCTTACTTTCTCATAAAGCAATCACATCAAGTTTCTTCATTTCCTTCAACCTTGGCATCCCTTTCACCATCTCCTTCTTGATCAATTTGTCAAGTCCCTTGAAGCTCATGCAACCATATCTACAGTGCTACATTTGTGTGTCATCCTCTGTAGTGGCTTTCAGGCACATTGGTAGGATCACAGATGCAATAACTACAAATATCCAGTTGGATGAGATTTGAGTGGATATGATTAAACCCTTATCATTGTGAAGCACTTTGCAACTTCCATTCTTGGCTTTAAGATCTTTGAGCTTGCTCTCTTTTTCAATCTTGTGTTGTTCTAGTGTGGTATCTGTTGGAGCAACATTAACTCCATTTCCACCAATTTTCAATATTCTTTGGATCGAAAAAAGAGTCTTCATGAGCATTTACCAGTGATTGTAGAATCCATCGAACTTGAGAATTGCAAGGGTTGCAAACTTTGAGGAATCCATCGTGGAAAGAGCTTGAATGGTGTAACACAAGAGATATGAAGATAACAAAATTACCAAAATTTCCGCCTTACATAAAAAATTGTGTTTCTTATTTATCTCAAAAACAGGACCATGAGATAGACTATTGATACGATACCACTTGTTAGTACAAATGGAAGTATCATCTCGTTTATTGATATGTGAATGATCCTTATATACAACATAGCTATGTAGAAACCACCATAAATAAATCACTAACTACGAACAAACACATCACCAGAAACCATCTAATACAATGATTAACACAATTTATATAGATGATCTCTGATTAATGATACATATATCACTCTTTTAAGTTAGTATTTCACATTTTACTTTTATGATAAAAGTCAATACATATATGATAAAAGTAGTTTAATATAATTATTTATTGATTCCAAAGAATTTAGCTTATTTATTTATACATTTTTTTTTTAAAAAGCAAAAGAATTTATTGATAATAAGACATAAGATATGCCAATACAATCAGTTTAACCACCAAGTTCGGGATGGATTGGTGTGGTTCCTCTACGCCTAGGACACCAGAATATCGAACCATAAACGAAAGACACGAGATAAAAGCATATTTACTTTTCATTGTGTGAGGTCCTAATTCTTGACTGGAGAGGACACCAAAGGCCTCTGCCCTTTCATCCCTATCTATTCAAGGTGTGGGGGACAGAGGTTCTGATCGGTCTGTTAGGATGACTCAGCTGCATACATTACTGCACTTGAAGGACCAAAAAAAAGTCTCCAACTAGTGCCACCACACCTAAAAATACTGCTAAAGAAACTGATAAAAAAAACCACCAAAACACACTCCATCAAGCTAGCAGAGAAACGACCACTGCATAAACTAGCACCAAACAATGAATTTAAAACACACTGCACTAAACTATTAAAGAGAACTTCGTTGAATTTAAAACAAAAACTCCAGCCGCCACACCTAACACCATGATACCATAAAAGACACACTACACCTCTAGAACATAAAGACCAATACGGAACCTTGCCGGACAAGATCTCCAGACGGAAGCCAAAAACTAACTGATAAAGAGCAATCCTGAAAACTCATGGCCAACCAGATACTGAAAAATGCATGGGACAACATAACACTGACCAAGAAAAAATCAGTACTCCATCACATGCCCAAGAAATAACTGATCCAGGTACTGAAATCCATCACCAAGTGCATGGAAAAACAGCACCATGATTTCCCAACAGCATCACCAACAACAAACAGACACAATAGACTGCTAACACGCTGTTACCGAAAACCTCAACACCATGATGGCATTACACGTTACAGACCACTAAGCAAACTCCCACACCAGAGAAATAAAGCAGCATATAGCTAGGCCAAAAAGGATGATGCACATGCACAAATAAACTTACCAAACCCCTACTGCAAGCAAAACAGACCATAGATAGCACACAAAGGCCTAATTGAATCCACATCCATAACGATGATCAGCTCAACTGAGAGACTGAGACAATACTGGAAATCGAAACACTTGCCACACACACCCAAATAAAATTTCTACGCTCTTGATAGAAGGCACCTTCAGACTCCCACCAGACCTGAATCAACGACCAACACCACCAATAAGATAAAACTCGAAGGCACTTGGATCAGCAAAAACGCAAAGACACATGCGCGAGAAACTGTTGCACCTAATTTGCTGAAGAAAAGCACGAAGTTCATAGCATTCATCCTAACCCCTCCAACCCTTGACTAGTCCACACCTTAAAGGCGAGAACCTACCCAAGGATAATCCTCAGATTCACATACCATTGGATCAAACTGCAGCTGAGGAACTTGTATTTGCCTCTCAACCAATTCCAAGATAGTCTTTGAGCAATATCGAATATCCTCTCGGACGATTCAACCTTGTTCTTGAAAATAATATTATTTCTTACCTTACAAATGCTCCAGATGCCCGCGATCCAAATCACTCTGACCTTTTTAATGATCTTTCTACCACACCCGGTGATGGATTCAAACAACTTGAAATGCTCCCAGCTGTCTCTAGGAAGAACAGATGATACTCTAAACCACCTCAAAATCTTTTGCCATATACCTGCAAAATTAGAACACTTAAAGAAAAGGTGTGATGCCGACTCGGCCTCTCCGCACCTGCCAACACAAAGATTATTGTCTTTGCAAGCTCGTTTGCCTACTAAGTTTTTTTAATTCCAACCCACCTTCTCTTAACGGTGAACAAATAAAATTTCATTTGATCCAATTGATTTTCCTTCCACTCACTAAGTCACCCAAAAAAAAGTTTAAAAATAAACTCAATTTAAAAAATAATATCTATAGGAGCTTTAAAAATATACATTTAATTAATTGCATCAAACAATCAATTGTATCGGTTATTTTGGGAAGGAGGAGAACTAAAGTAAGGGAGTAGATTAATACGTGTCCCTTTCATTTGACACACACAGGGAACTCTGTCTCATGTTCACTGCCGTCACTCTCACAAAACGCTCTTGGATATTTTTTGTGGCCAATAATATACCCACATAATTCCTGATTTTCTCCCATCTCTATGCCTTTATCTCTTCCGAAAATCATAGGTTATCCCAAAAACACTAACAAAAAAGATAGTGAAAGTCAACTGCTGTCCCCGCAAGCCTAATTTGGAAACTGGAAAGTCATCGTCAAGATTTTCATCAACAAACCAAAACTCCCAATTCCCTTTTGTTTCTGCCTATTTTCAATTGGTGGCACCTCTCTGATTCTCCGGCAAAACAGGATCTAACTCATGAATTTGTTTTTCGTACTTACATTGATTGGTTGTAGCTCATGGGCAGTTTGTAGCAGCTCAAGCTGCAAACCTATAAACATTAATGACTTTCGACCACACAGCGTCAGTATTACCGAATTTGGAGCAGTTGGCGATGGGATCACTCTCAATACAAAGGCATTTCGGAATGCCATCTTCTACCTAAATTCATATGCCGACAAAGGTGGAGCCAAGCTTTTTGTCCCTGCTGGCAAGTGGTTAACCGGTAGTTTTGATCTCATCAGCCATCTGACTTTGTCGTTGGACAATGATGCGGTAATTCTTGGATCAACGGTAAGAGATTCATAGTAAATAAAACTTGCTCTGTTTCTTAATATAAGAAAAAATTTACTTTTGAGTAATTAATGTATTTGAATAACATATACTCCTGAATCCTGATACATTGGTTATTCGATGAATCTAAAAAAGTCTTATATTAAGGATCAGAGAAAATATAACAGAAACGCAAGGAAAATAAAGTTTAGTACAGATGCTAAATGTGTTATTGTTTTTATTCTATCCTTCCATATATGTTCCAGAACTCTGAAGATTGGCCGGTTGTGGATCCTCTACCATCATATGGTAGGGGAAGGGAGTTGCCGGGTAGACGACATAGAAGCCTCATTTACGGGCACAATTTAACTGATGTCATCATAACAGGTTGATAATATTCTAGGAAGAGTAATCTTCTATTGTATACATATTTTTTTGTATATTGATTTCATTTGGTGTCCCAATGAAGGTAACAATGGAACTATAGATGGTCAAGGGAATATCTGGTGGGGCAAATTTCGTAACAAAACATTGAACTATACACGCCCTCATTTAGTCGAGTTGATGAATTCAACGGAGGTTCTCATTTCAAATTTAACCTTTTTGAATTCGCCATTTTGGACTATTCATCCTGTATATTGCAGGTTTGTTCCCTTTCTTTAGTCATTCCCATTTTAAAACCGCACAATAGTAAAAGCTTTCATGATTGTGGCCTATGGAGAGATCTGAGACTATTTTTCGACTATTTTTCTGGATGGACAGACATGTTATAGTTCAGAATGTCACAATCCTTGCCCCTCTTAGTTCACCAAATACAGATGGGATTGATCCAGGTGAGTTTTCTTTGCTAGGCTAGAAAGCCATATTGACAATGCACAAATATTCTAGATTGATCTTCAAATATTTAATGTTTATCCAGTTTTGGTGTGATATTGAGTTCATGTCACAAATAGTTTTAAAGGGAAATTTTCATAACACTCGTCCGATTCTCATAATATATCTTTTAATTGTGTTCAGATTCTTCCAATGATGTATGTATTGAAGACTGTTATATAAGCACCGGGGATGATCTCATTTCGATCAAAAGTGGATGGGATGAATATGGAATTTCATTTGGCCGACCAAGTACAAACATTATCATCCGCAGGCTCACTGGGAGGACAACGAGTGCCGGAATCTCTATTGGAAGTGAGATGTCTGGAGGTGTTTCAGAAGTTCATGCAGAAGATATTAACATTTTTGATTCCCGTAGTGCAATTCGAATAAAAACTTCTCCCGGCAGAGGCGGTTACGTTAAAAATGTTTATATCTCTAACTTGACTTTGGTTAACATAGATATTGCTTTTAGGTTCTCTGGTTTATACGGAGAGCATCCAGATGACGCGTTCGATCCAGATGCTCTACCTGTGATAGAAAGGATTACTATCAAAGATGTGATAGGGAAAAACATCACACGCGCGGGTCTTATACAAGGTATTAAAGGTGACAACTTTGTCAATATTTGTCTATCGAACATCACTCTTAATGTAAGCAAGAAAAAACCATGGAACTGCTCGAACATTAAAGGATACTCTGAATTGGTTTCTCCGGAAGCTTGCGTGCAACTCAATGAGAGAATACTCCCCGATCATTTTTCAGACTGTTATCAGTTACCAGATCTCGTTAAGAGTTCGAGTAGTCGCTACAGGGCTGCTTGGTTGCTGTCTTGGTAGGTTTTGGAATTGTAAACATTATGCTATCAAAGTTCTCTTGTGCCTGAAATTTGATTGGTGGGTTTCCTTTAGAAAGATAAATTTTACCTGACCTAAGAAGTGAAATGTTGTGTTGTAAGAACGATATCAAATCTATAGATGATTGTTTATTGTAACTTGTGTGTGTGGTAACAAATAAACCAGTGATTTAACAGAAATATTGTAATTTGTAACTTGTGTTTGAATCATTGAAATGTAATATAAACATCTATGAATGTTAATGATCTCTCGGACGAGGAAGGTTTGCAGCTGATTTTGCTTCTAGAATCTCTGATACAGCTGCGGACCCCGAAGGTGGAGTTAGCAACTTGCAGCCCACTATTCCTAATATTGATAGGCCCATTTGTACTAAGAAGCTTCCTTCAAAATATCAAGATCACATACTTTATTAAATGAGTATTTGTTTTATTTCTAGTTATTTCTATTACTTGTTTCTGCTTGTTTCTAGAAGGCTATGACTCAGCCAAAGTTTGTTAGTAGTGCCTTGCTGTGGTGTAAGTTTGTTAGTAGTGCTATTCAAAACTATATAAGATGTACTTGCTCATTGTGCTAAGAAAAGGAAAAATCATTGCAGAAAATTATCTCTCTTCCTCTCTATTCACTGCTTTAGGAGGTTTTGCTCAGTCCTTAAAACTGAGCACTATCATTTGGTGCTTTCATTGTGTTGAATTCCTCCTCCATCCATGACTTCCCGTCCTCCCCCACCTGATCCTGTAGCTGATCTCGCTCGTCAAGTTGTCATTCTCACCGCCAAACTTGAAGCTATGCACAAACGTTTTGAGGATACATCATCTCCCAGTGCATCCCGTTCCAGTCCAGATTCACACCACCGCCCTCGTCTCAAATTAGACGTTCCTCGTTTCGACGGAACTGATACACATGGTTGGATCTTCAAGATCTCACAATTCTTTACTTATCACCAGACACCTGATGAGGAACGCATCACCATTGCTTCCTTTTATCTCGACGGTCCAACCTTGGCATGGTATCAGTGGGTGTATCGGAATCGTCAGATCGCGTCGTGGGCCCAATTTTTGGAGAAATTAGAATTCTTTTCGCTCCAACTGCATTTGACGATCCTCGCGGTAACCTTTTTAAGCTTACCCAATCTTCTTCTGTGACGACGTATCTCACTAAATTTGAAGCTCTCGCAAATCGCCTCGAAGGTTTATCTGAAGTTGATCTTCTCAGTTGTTTCATTTCTGAGTTAAAGATCGATGTTCGTCGTGAGGTCTTGGCTCAACAACTAACAACCATCTCGCAGGCTTCTGGTCTTGCTCGTTTGCAAGAGGATAAGTTGAAAGACATTGCGTTTTCTTCGCGTCCTCGACCGTCGCCACCATGCCAATCTGCTTTGGGGCCTCGTCCTTCACCCAAGCCCTATTTTGATTCCTCTTCCATGGTGAAACCCTCCCAAGGCCTTCTTCCCACGCCACCAGCAAAGCCCCGTTTTCGGCATCTCTCCGGGGCAGAACTCGATGAACGACGTCAGAAGGGTTTGTGCTTCAATTGTGATCAACCATGGTCCAAACAACACAAATTTGGTGGTCGTTTGTTTTTAATGGTTGCTACTGATGAGGATTTTTCTTCTACGCTCGGTGAATTAGAGTCAGTGGCGGCAGAATTGATTGACGGCGTTGTTGCATCGGAGGAACTCTCTGCTCATGCAACACAGTTAAGTTTACATGCTCTTTCTGGGGACCAAGCTGCTGACACATTTCGCATCTTGGGTCGAATCTCCTCTAACCCGATTGGTGTTTTGGTGGATGGGGGCAGTACCCATAATTTTGTCAAGGATACTATTGCTTCTGCTTTGGGCCTCCCCTTGGACCCAATTGATCCATTCAAACTTTTAGTTGGCAGTGGACAAGAATTAGTGTGCTCCCATATTTGTCATGAGGTGTCAATAGTTTTACAAGGCCATTCATTCACTATGAATCTCTTTGTCTTAGGCTTACGTGGTGCGGATGTTGTGTTAGGGGCCAAATGGTTGCGGGGGTTAGGCCCAGTTTTAATGAATTACAATCTCCTTACTATGACTTTTTTCCATAACAATTCAAGTGTTGAGTTGAAGGGAGATTCACCAACTTGTCCTATAGGCTTTCACCAATTCCAACGGATCACTAGAATAGACCCTGAGGCCCAATTATTTTCCCTCCATGTCATCGGTACACATGACACCCAATCGAATTTTTCTTCCCAACCAGATACACTAAACCTTAACCCTGAGTTCACCTCCCTCCTCACCAAATACTCCCACCTTTTCTTTGAACCCTCCACACTCCCCCCACCTAGACCAAATGACCATAAAGTTCCCCTCGTATCCCAATCCACACCGGTCAATGTTCGACCTTACCGATACCCCTACTCACAGAAGCTTGAGATAGAATCTCAAGTAGGCAAATTATTGAAAACTGGGTGGATACGACCTAGCACAAGTCCTTTTTCTTCCCTTGTTCTTCTCCTAAAAAAAAGAATGGATCCTGGCGTATGTGCGTAGACTACCGCGCTTTGAATGCTATTACTGTCCCTGATCGATTCCCCTTGCCTACCATCGATGAATTATTGGACGAGTTAGGAAAGGCTAGGGTGTTTTCAAAATTAGATCTAACTTCTGGCCTTCATCAGATACGATTATCCCCTGCAGACATTTCGAAAACAACTTTTCGCACACATGATGGGCACTACGAATATCGTGTTATGCCGTTTGGCTTATGCAACGCTCCAGCAACTTTTCAAGCTACTATAAATGATATTTTTCGTGATCTACTTCGCAAGTCCGTTATTGTTTTCTTCGATGATATCCTGGTTTTCAGCACCACTTTGGACACACACCTTGGTCATTTGTCACAGGTATTTGATATCTTAGATAAGCATCAGTTTCATTTAAAACCAACGAAATGTTCTTTTTTCCAAAGTCATATTGCTTATTTGGGTCATATTATGGCTGAGGGGACCGTGGCACCCGACCCTTTGAAGTTACAAGGAGTAGTTGATTGGCCAACTCCTAAATCCGTGAAGAGCTTGCGTGGTTTTCTGGGCCTGTCCGGGTTTTATCGGAGATTTGTTCACGGTTATGCTACTTTGGCTCATCCTTTAACTTTCTTATTGAAAAAGAATGCTTTTGAGTGGTCCACCTTGGCTCAACAAGCTTTTGACAAGTTGAAGGTTGCTTTAGCTACGACACCAGTTCTTGCCTTGCCGGATTTTTCTCTGCCGTTCATTGTGCAGACTGATGCCTCGGCGCATGCTATGGGAGCTGTTTTATTGCAGAATGATTATCCTATTGCGTATTTCAGCAAGCTATTTTGTCCTCGTCTTTCCCAGACTTCCACTTACATACGTGAGCTTCATGCCATCACTTGCGCTGTGAAGCATTGGCGTCAATACTTACTGGAAAATTATTTTGTGATTCAAACTGACCATCGTAGCTTGAAGGAATTGCTGACTTAAGTGATTCAAACTCCTGAGCAATAATTTTATTTGTCTAAATTATTGGGTTACCATTATGATATTCATTACAAGCATGGAAAGACCAATACGGTGGCTGATTCATTGTCTCGCAGTTGTGAGCCTCCTGTTGTTGAGTTGCATGTGCTCTCCACACCTCAATTTCTGTTTATTGATGATTTACGCAAATATTTGAACTCAGATGCTGATTATCAAGCACGTTGCCAACAAGTTGAATTTGATCCTTCACTTGCTCCGGGTTATTCTGTATCGAATGGTTTATTGCTTCACAAAAGGCGCATTTGGCTTCCTTCTACGTCTCGTTTCAAGATGTTATTGCTCAAGGAATATCATGAAACTCCTATAGGAGGCCACGCCGGTGTGGTCAAAACCCTCAAACGCCTCTCTGCAAATTTCTGTTGGCCTTCTATGCGCCAAGACATCAAACAATTTATACGAGAATGTGCTACCTGTCAGCAGACTAAGTACCTCACCAGCAAGCCTGGGGGATTGCTCCAGCCACTCCCCATTCTAGTGCACATTTGGAAGGACATTTCGTTAAATTTTGTCACAGGGTTGCCCACTTCTAATGGGTTCACTGTTCTACTTGTCGTGGTGGATCGCTTCTCTAAATATGTGTATTTGGGAGCCTTGCCCACTCATTTCACAGCTTATAAAGTGGCTAATCTTTTCGTTAACATTGTCTGCAAATTGCATGGTCTACCTCGGAGCATTGTCTTCGATAGAGATCCGATTTTTGTTAGCAAATTTTGGTCCGAATTGTTCAAGTTCAGTGGTACTTTGCTTCGCATGAGCTCATCTTACCATCCTCAAACAGATGGACAAACGAAGGTCACTAATCACACTATTGAACAGTATTTGAGGGCCTTTGTTCATCATAAACCTTCTCTTTGGCATTGTTATCTCCCTTGGGCAGAGTATCATTATAATACATCATTTCATTCGTCGGCTGGGATGACACCTTACCAGGTAGTTTATGGTAAGTCTCCTCCTTCTATCCCATCGTATGTGACTGGCACATCTGAATTAGCTGCATCTGATGAATTGTTGAGTACACGAGAGGCGGTATTGGAATTACTCAAGAAGAATTTGGCTAAGGCTCAGACCTGAATGAAATCCATTGCTGACACCAAACGTCGAGAGGTGAATTTTGAGGTCAATTCATGGGTTTATGTCAAGCTGCAGCCATATTGCCAAATCTCTCTCTCTCTGGTATTAAGTATAATAAGTTGCACAAGAGGTATTATGGTCTGTTTTGCGTGTTGGCTCGCGTTGGACCCATCCCTTATAAACTAGAACTCCCTTCACATTCAAAGATTCATGATGTTTTCCATTGTTCACTTTTGAAGCCACACGTGGGTCCTCCTCCTACTGAGGGTGGACATCTTCCTGCTGATTCAATGGGCAATTATCCCTTGCTCTCTCCTTTAACAATTCTGGATTCCAGAATTATTACAGTTGATGACTGTCCCCAGCAACTAGTCTTGGTGCAGTGAACTGGTCTTGCACCAGAGGAGGCATCATGGGAGGCATGGCAAACTATGCAAAAAGTTTACAACCTTGAGGACAAGGTTGAATTTGAAGGAGTGGGTATTGATATAGCTGCGGACCCGGGAGGTGGAGTTAGCAACTTGCAGCCCACTATTCCTAATATTGATAGGCCCATTCAAACTAAGAAGCTTCCTTCAAAATATCAAGATCACATACTTTATTAAATGAGTATTTGTTTTATTTCTAGTTATTTCTATTACTTGTTTCTGCTTGTTTCTAGAAGGCTATGACTCAACCAAAGTTTGTTAGTAGTGCCTTGCTGTGGTGTAAGTTTGTTAGTAGTGCTATTCAAAACTATATAAGATGTACTTGCTCATTGTGCTAAGAAAAGGAAAAATCATTGTAGAAAATTATCTCACTTCCTCTTTATTCACTGCTTTAGGAGGTTTGTCTCAGTCCTTAAAACTGAGCACTATCAATCTCTCTAGTTTGTGCATCCAATTTTAGATTGTACTTCTTTCCTCCCTGTTAGCATGCTGGTGCGGAAGGAGGTGTGCAGCTGGGTGTGGAGTTGAGGTGCAAACTTTCCCATATAAAGAACATGAGGCTGAAGATTAATTATCTTTCATTATATTGTTAGTTTTTAATGTATACAATTAATTTTATTCAATTGAATTATCTTTTTATATTAATTATGTATAATATACTGTTGCGGTGGAAATAGGATATCAAACTATCAATTAGTTTGAATCACAATTTTTTTGATTCACAACCGCTCTTTGATTTATCCGAAGGAAAAGGTCAAAAGAGGGAAAACATATTTTTGCATTGTAAGCACAATGCGGGGAGAGACCTAGGTAAGGGGTTGGTTAAATTTAGGGAAGGTACTAGCACCCTAAACTTCTGTAGCACTCTACAGGAACCTTTTGTTTATTGTATGCTTTTTTATTTTATTATCTGTTTGATGTATATATTGAGCTAAGGGATGGAGTGACCTAAAAGACCTAAGGGTTAGTCCTAAGTTTACTCGGCAAGACGTCGCATATTGTGCCTACGTATCCTGGATAGGGAATGGAATCAGAGTATTCGTAGTTTCCCTCGAAAGGAAGGTTAGAAACATCTTGACTATGGTCAAGGTTTCAATGGGAGTAAACGTATCTTAAGGACACACTTACGTGGAGTCTTAAAACTCATATTTCTACGTTGAATTTTTTAATTAAATTAGGGTTGAAATTAGGGAGTCCACAGCGGAAAACCCTAAAACAGAGTACGAGGACTCTTTGACCTAAAGCTAGGGTAAGTGTGAATATTTGTCCACGGCGGGATGCCTAGGCTAATTAGGGTTTGGAAGCGGTTGAACTTAGAGTTATTGACTCGGCGGTCAAATGGCTAAACCTAATTCCTTCGGAGGGCGAAAATTAACGGTAAACATGCGAGATATAGTAAATGAATATACGGCAGAAATAAAATACGGAAGGTAAATAAAGCGGCGCGACGATCACTCGCGTAAATTACAAATCCCAAAAAAATGCAAAAATAAATAAATAAAAACCGCAACCATGGCCTCGCGCAAAATACATCCATGAAACCACAATAACTCGAAATAAACATGAATCGGAATTTATGCATGATTGGAAGAGAGAAACAGAGAATATTAGTGAAAAGTGAAATCGAAATTCATGGCGAACAGCTAATATTGACAGCAAGACAAAAATGCAATTTGGAGTTATGGTTTGATTAATTTTGAAAAAGGAGGTCTAATTAAAAACAAAATTTAATCTTAATTTTAATTTTAATTTTAAAAGAAAAATTTAACTCAAATTTCAAAATGTTTTAGTTTTAATTTTTAAAAAATCTCTAGTTTTAATAAGACAAAATTCAATATTTTGTAAAAAAAACAAGGTTTTAACTTTAATTTTTAAAGAAGGTTTATTAGTTTTAATTAAAAATTTTGGTTTTAAATGTTTTTAAAAAAAGTTCAATTTTTACTACAAGAAAAGAAGGTTTAAATTTTTTTTTAAAGTTTTTTTTATGAGTTTTAATTTTATTTTTAAAATATTTTAGCTTTAATATGCAAAAGAAAAAAGATTAACTTTAGAAAAATTCATTTTTACTTACAAACAGCTTTAGCTTTAAATAAAAAAAAATTAAATTAATTATAACAGAATTAAATAAAACAAAAGAAATAAGTAAATAATATAAAAAATAAAACGGGTCGGGCGGGTCACCACTTCCCAGACCTGACCCGGTTTGGTGATATAAAACACAAAAAATTAGGGTTAGCATTCAGAAACCCTCCCCCTCGCGGCGGCACAACGTTTTTCCTCTCTCTCTCTCTCTCTCTCTCTCTCTCTCTCTCTCTCTCCCTCTCTCTCTCTCTCTCTCTCTCTCTCTCTCTCTCTCTCTCTCTCTCTCTCTCTCTCTCTCTCTCTCTCTCTCTCTCTCTCTCTCTCTCTCTCTCTCTCTCTCTCGTTCCGCTCTCTCTCCCATGCATGCCGCCGTCGATTTCCTTCTTGCCTTCCCCATCTCACTTCCTGCATGTCCCTGAAAAAATAAAACAAACAGCGTCCACAAATTGCTCACCTCCGACGGAGGTTCGAAGCGATTTGTTTGCGTAGTTACTCCGGCCGATGATGAGTGATTCTGAGGCCATGGTTTTTATGGTTGAAAGCTTCGTGTGAGTGATGATGTTGCGACACGGAAGACGGATGGACGATGATGAAGATCTCTTTTGATCTGCTGAGTCCGATCGGACTCGTTTGCGGCTATGGGCGAACTTCTCGTCTGTCTGGGTTGAGCGGCTTCGAAAATCCCTTTCCGATGACGGTTTCTTATGATTTCGATGATGGTGATTTGCGATCTTTCAATCCTCTGAATCTCGGTTGGCCGCCGCTTTGAACTCTCTTCTAAACTCCGTTAGGGTTCCTCGTAACCCTTCTTACGGTAATATTTACACCATTCTTTTTTTCTGTGATTTGTGGGCCGTTTTTCCTTATGGATTCGCGGCGGTTTTGTTGACTCTGTGAATTTATCTCACTTCCGTTGAATTTTGATTGCTACGAAATTAACAGAGTTTTCTTGATGATATCTGTTGAGATTATTTTGCAGACTTTGTGGAAATATTGTCGGGATTTGACCGTTATTCTCTGACAAGGATTTAACTGGGCTTTTTTCATTGTGATTTTTGCAGATGTAATTTCGGATACTTTCTGGATTTTCAGTTTCTTCATGAACTGGTTTGCATCTGGTTTATCCATGAACTGGTTTGCATCTGGTTCAACTTGCTTTGAACTGGTTTTTCGGATTTGGTCTGAACTATTTACCAGTTGATGGACTTTCGAATTGGTTGGCTTGATTATTGAAACCGAGACTGTATTTTGACTTGGATTATCCAGGAATATCAGTTTATGATCTGTTGGCACCCATATTTGGTTTGATAATCCAATTTCGGCACAAGTCCCTTTCGGCATAAAATCACTTTCGGCATGAAAACTTCTTTTGCTCTTCTCTCAGTTGTCCCGACAACAGAGCAGATATTATCGATTGGTATCTGAGGTCGGGAATCGTAATGAGAGCTGACTTCGGCATTGGTCGTTTCCCTCCCGACACCCAATGATGTGTTTGGACCATCAAAATAATTTTTCCATTAACAATCTGCTTGTTCTGTTCTTGTTTGTCTATGCAGGTATGAAGAAATTAGTCAGAAAAAAAATCGGCACGAAGAAATGGCATGAAGACTACTCTTAGAAAAAATAGAACTTAGGATAGACATGTATATATTTTTATCTTCCTTTTCATAAGTTGTAATAAAAATATTAATGAGTAAAATTCAATTATTTCTATCCAATTTATCTGAATCTTTTACACAATGCAAACTTGTCGAACTGAATGACCCAAAAGAACATATCCGATTAAACCCCTCTTGTCAAGTACCTCCGAGTAAATTCAACTAAATCACAGATAAATCAATTAACTTGAACCAACAGATTAGTCTTCACCAAACAAATTTGTAGAGAAACGGTAAATACGACTTTGAGTGAGCATAAAAATCCCGTTAACGGTGAAACAGAAACCATACTCTATACCAGGAAGAGAAATCCAATTACTCTGATGACTGAACACAAATATCCTGAGTTGAGCCAGCTAGAAATCATGATTTGATACTGCATAGTAACTTCCGAATCGAGTCGAAACAAAACTCCAACTGCTTCTTTTTTTTTTACAGTTTAAATAGCAGGAAGCAGGAGAAACAGAAAAACATGCGCCTGTGAAATCTCACGGAATAAATGCCTGTACTGATTTAACCGAACCAAAGTTGATGTCTCAACATAATCAAACTCACATGACAAAGCAACAGCCCTGAAAGCTACTAACAACAGAAACTCGGCTCCTGAGTAAATTACCATATCTCGAAAACTCTGGTGCCAAAGTTCACTGTAAATTTCTGTTTATCCTCACAATAAAGAATTCGGAGATGGAGACTTTAATTATTCCGAAGAACCCGGGAGATAACTCATCCTCCAAAACTGTCAGTAAATACTACACAAATTACCGTTTTGCCCTTTTCACCGTTGAAGTGCATCTAATGCCATTCCTGCGAAATAAACAGACTACGTAACCTGTTAGTATTTAGCGGATGCAAAAATGAGATGCTATGTGACATGAATCGACTAATATGAGGGTAAATTTTGGGGTATTACAGTTTCCCCTATTTAAATAGCTTCACCGGATGATTTGAGCGACGTAGGCTCGAGAAATTATGGTGAAAGAGATTTAAATATAGTTAACCGAAAATTTTGCCCTTAGATGCAGTGATATGCAATGCTATGGACAAAACGAAACAAGAGATAATGCTACAATGCCATGAATGTAGTATGATGCATACAATGGAATGGTAAATGCAAAGACGCGGACGACACGACGACACAGGGGGCAGACACGATGAACGAACCACACTGGGGAATATGATGCACTGGGAAAACGGCGTGACATGGGGAATTCTAAAGATGATGGTCAACTGGTGCGAGTACGACCAATTGTCACTTTAGAGGTAAATGGTAAGAAAGAAATCCACAATGGAGATGGCACCGATGAGACGGCCTCCACTGGGGAAAATCTAGGAGTAATTATTTAACAGGTTCAGGCGTGACCGACTGATATTCTATGATAAAAAGCAAAACTGGATCTGCACGACTGTAGGATCGATTTAACAAGATGCTGGAGCATTGAGTAAAGAATAACATCCGAGCTTCTAAAAACTTTCCTCGTGACGGGATCAAACGGAATTTAGGAATCCGTAGAAAATATACAGGGTAAAACCGGCTGTATGCCAAAATAAATGGTCTTGAATGTGAAATGCCCTGATAAGCTTTCTCAAGTGAGAACTGCCACTTATCGTTGGAAGGGACTTATATGTCAAACTGGATAAGCTTTCAAATAAAGAAGTTGTTGCTTATCTGTGAATAATGGACGACAAAAACCTGGTAACTAAACCTCTTCATATCTACGGTCGGCGCCCGGACTATGATTCAGATTCTTCTTTTACTAAAGGATAAAATGAACTTCTTCATATCTCAAGGTCGGCGACCTGAATATGATTCAGCTCCCTCTTTTACTAAAGGATAACATGAACTTCTTCATACTTCAAGATTCACACTCTCTTGAATACGATTCAGCTCCTTCTTTCACTAAAGGATAAAATTGTCCGCGGCGGAACGCCTAAGCATGAGTACAACGACTCAATGTCTTAAAGTTCAGGAAAGGATATGTCAACGGCGAGACACCCACGCATGAGTGCGGCGACTCAATTTCTCAAGGTTTAGGAAAGGATATGTCCACGACGGGACGCACCATCATGAGTACAGCGACTCAATGTCTTAAGGTTTGATGTAGGTGATACGCTCCTCGGCTGGGAACTGTTGCTTGTCATAGTAAAGATAGGGTACGTTTCTCAGGCAAGAATTGTTGTATACTGCTCGTTTGTAAAACGTAGTGGTAGGCTGTAAACTGTTCTTCTTGAAAGATAGTGCAAAATAAATGCACGTCCGGGTTAGTTCGGCGACAGACAGAACCGAAACTCATTCTAGAATCGAGCTAGAAAGACACTGTCAAACAAGACTCCATTGAGGGAATGAACTCGAATGGGAATTATCTTATCCTAGCGCGGAAAGATAACGGAAATAACCATAGTCCACGAGGGTTGAACTCCGTGGGGATTAGTGGGAAACAAACAGTATTTTATGCTTAGGGCTGGCGATCTACTTGGAAAGAGCGGACAACCCAGTTACCCGGCAGTAACGACAAAGGATGACGACAAACAACAACATGAAGATGCTAATGCGTATGTCATTGCGTATACTAATGTGTACGGTAATGTGTATGAAAATGTCATGCACTGAGTATGCAATATTTAGGCTCATGCACATGCTGACAAAACAGACGAGAGGAGGATACATGAGATGAAATAAACATCTCGATGGGACTACTCGGTGACCTCTGCAACAGTACATCTATCAGAGAATAGGAAAAAGGCGGTGGTAGCACCCAATCTGGCTTCAAAGTCCAACTTCTCTGGGGAGAAAATCTCATGAATTCCACATGGGGATACGACTTCACTGGAGAGTACGATATCATGACTTCAACTAGGGATCCATGACCTTCGCTTGGGGATACGATGGCATGACTTCACTAGAAGGATTGCTATCATGAACCGTAATCAGCCAAAGAACCTTAGGATCAGAGACTTCCGGGGATAAAATAAATAATCGCTGTATGGGGAAGGTGTGGAGCTAGGCAATTCCATAGAGATAATGTAGCAACTTTCTGGGAATAATACCTCGGCTTCCTGGGGAAAAGGTACATCCGACTGGGGATCAGATATATATCAAACTTTCCTGCGGAGAGTTCATCAGACCTACTGGAGGAGAAATCAACGGACATTCCTGGGGAAAGTATCCCGGCTTCTTGGTGAGAATAGGGAAATCTCCTGGGAAGTATTCTTGAGGAAGGTAATGCAATTTCACTGAGGATCAGATGATTCCATCGAGAAGGGGTCTTCCAGAATATATCACTTGAGAATATTGGGGATATCTCTGCAGTCTTGGGAGTCACTGGGGATTTATTGGATGGATCCCAAAAGTGTTGTCAGCTTAAAGTCTCACTGGGGACTATCACCGGGAAGATGCTGGTAACGAACAAATGCTTATGCCACAATGAGACCTACTGGGGAGCGAAGAAATCCTTTACAGATTTCCCTAGGTCAAAATAACTTTCATTTCCAAGTGTATCTTCGAGAAAATAATTTCAACATTTTTGAAAACACTTTTCACGTTCAAATTTTATTAACAAAAGAAAATTGCATAACAAAATAAAATGGAGATAATGTGAACAAGGAAATTGAATAGCAAAAGGTAAATTTTATTGAATAATGGTAGCTTGCTAAAGGCACAGCTCCATGGGAAATTACAATTTGAAATTGGCAATATGGGAAAGGTTATATTGAATTCACCGACCTATTGACCCTAACGACTAAGACTACCCACAACCCGACTTCTGAAGAGAGTGATTGTATTTGAAATGGACTTCGGTAAATGTATCTGCAATGCTCGGTGTCGTCCGATGCAGTGAAATGCCTTTGTCCCTAACTTTTACCTGGACCGCCCTTTCGGGTTTTCAATCCATCGGGACGCTCATTTTTGCCTAAGCTGCCCTTTCGGGTTTTCAACTTAGCGAGCCATATTATTTTTTTTATTATTATTTTTTCTTTAGGCATAATATTTTCGGACTGCATCAGAATTCACAGGATGTGTGAGCTCTTCTCCATCCATTGTTGTAAGAATTAGCGATCCTCCAGAGAAGACTGTCTTAACAACGAATGGGCCGTCGTAATTGGGCATCCATTTCCCGCGCATGTATTTGTGAACTGGAAAGATCTTCTTGAGTACAAGTTCTCCTTGTTGAAACTCACGGATTCAGACTTTCTTGTCGAAGGCGCTTTTCATCCGTTTCTGGTATAGCTGACCATGACACATAGCTGTCAAACGCTTCTCGTCGATGAGATTCAGCTGGTCCAACCTATCTTGGACCCACTCGGCTTCATCTAGATTGGCTTCCCTCAATACCCTTAAGGAAGGTAGCTCAACTTCAATGGGGAGGACGACGTCCATTCCATATACTAATGAGAAAGGGGTTGCCCCTGTTGAAGTTCGGACTGTAGTTTTGTATCCATGCAAAGCGTACGATAACATCTCATGCCAATCCTTGTAAGTCTTGATTATCTTTTGTAGGATCTTCTTGATATTTTTATTAGCGGCTTCCACGGCTCCATTCATCTTAGGACGGTAAGGAGATGAATTGTGGTGCGTGATCTTGAACCTGTCACACAACTCCTTCATAGTCTTGTTATTCAGATTGGTACCATTGTCAGTTATGATTCGGCTCGGAATTCCATAGCGGCAAATAATTTCTCTCTTAAGGAATCGAGCAACAACTTGCTTGGTCACGTTGGCATAGGACGTGGCTTCTACCCATTTGGTGAAGTAATCAATAGCGACTAGAATGAATCGGTGAACGTTAGAGGCTTTCGGCTCAATTGCCCCAATCATGTCAATGCCCCACATTGAGAAAGGTCACGGTGAAGTCAAAACGTTCAACGGTGCCAGAGGTACATGCATTTTGTCGGTATAAATCTGGCACTTGTGACATTACCTAGCGTATCGGATGCAGTCTAATTCCATAGCTAACCAGTAATATCCAGCCCTCAAGAGTTTCTTGGACATGGCATACCAGTTGGCATGAGTTCCGAACGTCCCTTCATGAATCTCCTGGAGTAACATGTCCGCTTCACGTTTATCAACACATCTAAGCAGAACCATGTCGTGGTTTCGTTTATATAGTACGTCATTGCTGATGAAGAACTTGGATGCCAGTCTTCTCAAAGTCCTTTTGTCAAGATAAGAAGCATCTGCTGGATACTCTTGCGTGAGCAAATAATTCTTGATGTCATGAAACTAAGGCTTTTCATCAATTTCATCTTCTTCAATCACCAAACAGTAGGTGAGTTCAATTCTACGCTCGATTCGAATGAGTGACGCTTCATTGACAAATTTGACTTTCCACGTGGATGCTAGCATGGCTAAGGCGTCAGCAATATAATTCTCAGTCCTCGGAACATGCTCGAACTTCATCTCATCGAAGTATTTAATCAATTCCACAATGTAGGCTTTGTAAGGGACTAGTTTCTCATTCTTGGTTTCCCATTCAGCTTTCACTTGATATATAACCAAAGCTGAATCTCCGCTTACTTCAAGGAATTTGATCCGGAGGTCAATAGCTGCTTCAAGGCCAAGGATGCAGGCTTCATATTCGGCAACATTATTCGTGCATTCAAACTCTAACCTTGTTGTAAATGGGGTATAGCCACCTTTTGGATTCATCAAAACGGCGCATATGCCATGCCCACTGTAATTGGAGGAACCATCAAGCATCATCTTCCACCAGAGACCCGGTTTGGGACCATCCTCGGGCTCTGGCTCTGGATCTTCGAAATCGTTTACCCACATAATGTCTTCGTTTGGAAAGTCAAACTTAAGAGGCTCATAATCTTCGACTGGTTGGTCTGCAAGATAATCTGACAAGATACTTCCTTTGATAGCTTTCTGAGGTACATACTAGATGTCATATTCTGATAACAACATGTGCCAACGAGCAAGCCTCCCTGCCTGAGCAGGCTTTTCGAAAATGTACTTTATTGGATCCATATTTGAAATCAACAAGGTAGTATGACCCATCATATATTGTCTGAGACGCCTAGCAGCCCATGCTAGTGCACAACAAGTCTTCTTCAAAAGTGAATATCGATTCTCACAATCAGTAAACTTCTTGCTCAGGTAGTATATAGCATGTTCTTTTCGTCCGGTCTCATTGTGTTGCCCAAGTACACAACCCATAGACTTCTCAAGAACAGTGAGGTACATGAATAACAGTCTTCCAGGAATAGGAGGCATCAAGACCGGAGACACTTGCAAATAATCCTTAATCTTTTCAAATGCACGCTGACAATCAGGATTCGAATCAACAGTCTGACCTTTGCAAAGCAACTTGAATATCGGCTCACAAGTAGCAGTTAGGTTAGATATAAACTTGGAGATGTATTTCAAACGTCCAAGAAAACCTCTGACTTGGGTTTCGATCTGTGGAGCCGGCATGTCTTGAATGGCTCAGAATTTATCAGGATCTACCTTGATTCCTCGTTGGCTGACGATAAAACCAAGTAGCTTTCCAGATCTGACACCAAAAGTACATTTGGCGGGATTTAGTTTCAACTGATATTTCCGGAGTTGTTCAAACAGCTTCAACAGATGAACCAAATGTTCCTCTTCGTTATGAGATTTGGCAATCATATCATCCACATACACTTCAATCTCTTTGTGCATCATGTCATGAAATAGAGCCGTCATAGCACGTTGATAGGTTGCCCCTGCGTTTTCAAATCGAAAGGCATGACTTTGTAATAGAAGGTTCCCCAAGGAGTGATGAATGTAGTCTTTTCTCTATCGGCGAGATCCATCTTGATCTGATTATAACCGGAGAAACCATCCATGAATGAGAAAACTGCACAACTAGTTGTATTATCGACAAGTGTGTCAATGTGAGGCAAAGGGAAATCGTCTTTTGGGCTAGCCTTGTTCAGATCCCTGTAATCTACACACATTCTGACCTTACCGTCCTTTTTGGACACGGGAACAATGTTGGCAACCCAATCAGGATACTTCGCAACCGTAAGGAAACCTGCATCCAACTGTTTCTTAACCTCATATCGAATCTTCAAAGCCATGTCAGGTCTTGTTCTTCAAAGTTTCTGCTTGGCAGGCGGACATTCTGGCTTAAGTGGTAGCTTGTGAACTACAATATCTATGTCTAAACCGGGCATGTCTTGATACGACCATGCGAAAACGTCAACATAATCCTTCAACAGCTTGACCAATCTATGCTTGACCTCTGCCCCAAGTACTGCACCAATCTTGTCCTCTTTCTTGTCTTCATCTGTGCCAAGATCAATCAAATCTACCTGCTCCTTGTGCGGTTGAAGCTCTGTGTACTCCTACTCAACCAATCTCGTCACTTCCGTGGCTACTTCAAAATCTTCTTCACCCTCATCTTCAGCTTGGTAAATGGGTGAATCCCAATCAAGAGAGACAATAGAGTCATCGGATTCAACAAGGGTTGTAATGTCACTGCATGTTGAAAGGCTTATTTTTTATTAAATGTTCAATGAAAATGCGAGAGAAAATGAAAATGCTTTTACTTTGTAGTTTTTGAAAAAGATTGCCAATTTCATTTTAAAAAGGTGAAAACGAAAAAACGCTAATGAAGCAAGATGGAACGGGAACAAAATGCATTTATTAATAATCATTTGAAATGAAAGGTGGCCCTACAAAGTGATCCATTAGCCTTGGGCAGAGCTATGGATGTGAAAACACGTATGAAAAATTAAATTACTTTGACACTGGAAAAATGACTGGAATCTCTATAGCCTCCCAGTTGCTCAAAGTTGCGTCACTTTTGAACATCAGGCTGCTCAGGTCTTCATCTTCGTTATTGTTACTGATGGCATTAACTTGAAAACCTCTGCTGACAAACACTTCTTGAAAAACCATCAGACGCCCTTTGACAAATGCGGAAACTTTCTCATGAGTTGGTCTGTAACCCAACCTGTAGCGGTCAGTCTTCGTCTTGATATTGATTACTTCTCCCCAACCTTCAAGAATGCCCCTATCGATCATTGATCTGGTACTCTTCAAAGATGCAAAGGATGGATTACTCTGGACTCCTGCAGTTTCTTCGACTTCCACTAAAACAGCATTAGCAATCTCGAGTGCTTGGAATGAAGTTTCCAAAGCGTCTTCATCAACCTCAATATACTGGAACGATGATAAGTTGCTAACCATTAAATCCTCCTCACCATGTATAATAACCAGCTTACCATCAACTACAAACTTCATCTTTTGTTGCAAGGTAGAAGTTACTGCCCCAGCGGCATGGATCCAAGGTCTTCCAAGCAAATAACTATAATTGGGATTGATATCCATGACTTGGAAAGTGATATTGAAAACATGCGGACCAATCAGAATCGGAAGTTCTACCTCTCCAATCACAGCTCTACGAGAACCATCAAAAGACTTGACAATCAACGAAGTAGGCTTCACCATAGTCTCTTTATAGGCCAACTTGCTAAGAACTCTCTTGGGTAGGACGTTCAAGGATGAAACGGTATCCACAAGTACTCTTGCTAAATTATCTTCCTGACACTTCATGAATTTATGCAAAGCACGGTTGTGGTTTGGACCCTCTTTAGGTAGCTCTTCATTGCTAAAGCTGAGAGTATTACAGGCGGTAATATTGGCGATCACACTATCAAACTGACCGGTAGCAATATCTTGAGCGACATGAGCTTGCGTCAATACTTTCTGCAAAGCAGCTCTATGAGCGGGTGAATTCAGTAACAGAGATAGAATAGAGATCTTTGAAGGAGTCTGATGAAGCTGATCAATAACTTTGTAGTCGCTTTTCCTGATGATCCTTAAGAATTCAGCATCATCATCATTATTGGCTGCCTCTTTATTTTTATCTCTGGCAGGCACATCAGTGTTACTAGTTGTCTCTTTAGGTGGAGCCTCATCAAAACGGGGAGTGTACACGCGACCACTGTGGGTCATCCTGCTTGCCCCAGCTATATTAGTCACACTTTCACCATCAATCTTCACTTCTTATCTTGGAATGACCTTCCCAGATTCTTTGTCAATCGCGGTTACATCATACTTCCAAGGTACTGCTTTGGGATCACTAAATGGAAAAGGACTTGACTTTTGGATAATCAACGGTTTAGGCTGGTCCACTGTTGGAGTGACAGGAGTCGGTATACTGAACACTGGCATGACAGAATTTGGTGCTGGAAGATTAAACACTGGCATCCTACCCCTTGGTTCGGGCAAGTTGAAGGTAGGCTCAATTACAGCTACTTATTTCGCCTTGTTAACTACTTGCAGAAAACCATCATCAATCAATCTCTGGACGTTTTTCCGAACCATAGCACAACCTTTATCACATCCTTCACAGCTCGTACAACCGACATGGGAATCAGATACCAGGCCTGCTTCAAACAGCTTTGAATGGAATGCTTTGAGCGGAGTCTTAATCTCGAGCTACATCAAGGATAAAATTCTCTTTAGACGACGTATCAATGGCATTAACAGCCTTATGGTCAAGCAAAGGGTTGCTTTTGACATTGGGCGGAGGATCGTTGAACGACAAAATCTTGTTTTCCATCAGATCCCTCACAAGGTTTTTCAGAGCATAACAGTTCTCCAAATCGTGACCGGGCGCACCCTTGTGAAATAAACAATGAGCGGCGGTGTTGTAGTTGGCTGGAAAAGGATTCGGAGGTGGACTCAAAGCTCGAGTAGTAACCAAACCTATTTGCACTAAGTAAGGATACAACTCGGTGAACGTTATTGGAATCGGCGGACAAGTCTTGTATTGTCTCCTTGGAGCATTCTGGCGAGGTGCCAGATTCCTCGGTTGTTGATTTGAAGGAGCGTTGGACGCTTGCTGATAATTAGGCGGAGGCTGCTGATAGACCGGAGGCGGATACCCCGGAGCTTGCGACATAGGCTGGTAAGCAGGAGCTTGAGCAGCCTGTTGACTGAAAGATGGTGCAACAGCAGCTACATACGGAGGTGGTGCATACTGAACCGGGTAACCCTGGGGTTGGGCGTACTGTGGCGGATATTGATACTGCCTATTCCTTCTCCTATCTGAAGACACAACATGAGTCTCTCCTTCCTTCTTTTTCTGAGGATTGACGGAATTCTTCTTGGCTTGGTCCTTCGAACTCGTACTGCTAGAACCACTGGACATCTTTCCACTCTTCGTAGCCATTTCAACTTTTACTCCAACAGCAACAATATCAACGAAATTCGTGGTTACACTACCCACCATCCTTTCATAGAACTCAGGGTGAACCATGTCAACAAACCAATCTGCTAATTCCTTGTCGGTCAACGGAGGTTCCACCTGGGAAGCAATTTCCCTCCATTGCTGGGAATATTCCTTAAAGGTCTCAGAACTTTTCTGTGTCATACTCAACAGTTGACGCCTGTCAGGAGCTAGATCCATATTGTACTTATAGTGCTTAATAAAAGCATCAGACAAATCCTGAAAAGACTTGATGCGAGACTGGTCCAATGTTAAATACCACTTCGACGAAGCACCTTTCAGACTGTCTTGAAAACCGTGAATCATCAACTTGTCATTTTCCACATGGGCAGCCATCTTGCGGTAGTACATTATCAAATGGCTTTTCGGACAATTAGTCCTTTCATAGCAGTCAAAGTTCGGAGTCTTGAACTTTGGCAGAATAACTAAACCGGAAACCAAACAGATGTCTCTAGCGGCAGCACCAAAGATCTAGTTTCCTTCCATCTTTCTTAATCTTTTATCAATAGTAACCACCTCCTCGCGAAGCTTATCACGCGGTTGGTACCCTCCATCATCATCATCATCCAGAATTTCATAAACAGGTTCATTAAGATAAGTCTGCACATGAGTGCGGATATTAGCTTGTGTGAAAGTAGGGACCACCTTGTGAGGCTCAGAAACCAAAGGCCCGGTCTGTTGGACGTTCTGTATAACGGGCACAGCTTGTTGACCACTTTGTGCAACAAGCATAGTTTGTTGAACTGACGTAACAACAAGCGGATGTATGAAATTCTGTGAAAGACCATAAGGAAACGGATTCTCAATAGAAACAACCGGAGGATCTACAGCCGCGGTAGCGTTAATCTCAGAAACCACAGTAGTCTGAGTATCCATCTTTGCATTGATAACCTGGAGCAATTTCATGATTGTTCCCACACTCCCTCGAAGGTCTGCTAGCTCGTTATTAACGTGATCCATCTCTTGAGCATGTTCTTCCATCCTTCTTCGAGCTTGAGCTCTAGTGTTGTATCGACTCAGGGTGACGAAACTGGAAGGCGAGAGAACCGAGTATGAGAAACCGAGAGACACATGTAATGCAAAGATATGATGTGAAATGCGAATGAAATGATTTCATGGAATTCAAGTATTTACGAATATCGCGGAATACCAAAACTTTATTCATTAATTTGAAAAATGGATTACAAATAAATATTCTTAAAAATCTTAACAAGAGAAAAAAAGATAGAGGCTACGAAGGCCCTAAGGAAGCGTAGTCCCCAACTTCAACGAGTAGGCGAAGAGTCGGAGGAAAATAAATCCTCGTAGATTCTTCTCTTCTTGTAGGAAAGCACTTCCTCATTCCATCGATTGAAGCTGCTTTTGTAACTCTTCGTTCTCACTGACGATAACTTGATATTTATTTTTCCACGCTTCTGCCTCATGTTTTGCTCTCTTCAAAGCGATTTCCAACTTTTCAGCTTCGGACATGAAATATTGAATAGGTTCCTCTCTTGGAGGTAAAGGATCTTGGCGAGGGTAAGGCATCTTCAGCTTGATGGCTCTTTCCCGGACCCAACGAAGATAAGGTTCCATGGACACACAATTCGGTTTTCCCAAACTTCCTTTGCCCTTCTTGTACAAATGACGCCAAGCGGACACAATCTGATCTTGAAGTTCTTTGTCATCCTTAAAGAAGATTTTCTCCACGTGAACACTTTTAGGCGGTTCTTTCAAAGGATATCCTAACTGTCGGCGAGCTAGAACTGGATTGTAGCTGATTCCTCCATTAAAACTAAGTAAAGGTACATTGGCAAAGTCTCCACAACTGTCAATGATTAGTATTCCATCATACACACGATTATACCAAACAATGTCCGAGTGTGTCAGCGCCATGACCCTTGGTGACCACAATCCCTTGTCAAGACTCAAAAAGGACTTGGGCAAGTGTGAAATAAACCACTTGTATAATAAAGGCATACAACAGGTGATCATTCCTCCCCCATGAAAATTCCGGAGATGTACGGAGTGATAAGTGTTACCCAATAACGTTGGTACTGGATTGTTCTTCATGAATATTTTGATGGCGTTAATGTCAACGAATCCTTCAAAACTTGGGAAGAGTAACATTCCATAAATAAGAAAAGCAAGGATCATCTCAAAGGTAGGCATGCTTAAATGATCGGCATAATATTGGGCTTTCTTGATTAAGAAATGCGTAGGTAACCCCACAGTTCCGCCTTTAGCGATCATATTGCCTTTGATGTCGGACACTGTAACCCGGTGAACTGACTTTAAACAATGTTGCGGATAGCAAGAGTCGCCACCGACTTTTATTTTATCCATAAGGAAAGGTTATAAAAGAACAGGAAAGACCTTAGAGAATATTTTGGGTCCGGGGGGTAGGTTATGAAAAGGGAAGGTATTAGCATCCTTTTCATCCATGGTTATCCATGGGCTCTTAGGTACTTAAGCTCACTTTTGAATTGTTTTGAAAGTGTAGTGTGTGAATAGCAAAAAATTTCAGAATAGTTTAATAATAATCCGTGTATGGATGTGAAAAAAACTTGTTTGAAAATTTTGTTGGAAATTTGTTTAAGTGTGAAAAAGTTTTGAAGTGAGCAAGTATCTAGGAGTAGCCTACCCTAATGTTTTAAGGTCTTTCTTATTCTTTATCCTTTCCTTAGTAAGACTATCCCTACTATAATGGAGTAGGTAGTCCTTACTTTGGATGTTAAGGGACATGTGAGGGACAATTTGACTTTGAAGGCCATTGTGGGATGTAATAAGCACATATAAGGGACCATCATCATTTTTCGAAAGGGACTTGATTCGTAAAGGCAACCATAAGGGACCTTGATGATTTTTTTTATTTGAGGGACTTGCTTTATACACCCCACTTAACCATTATTCGTAGGCAACTTGAGGGATATCCTTAGGAAGTGAGACGGCGATTAAAATCGACTTACGTGTGTGACGTGTTTATTTTAATTATCTTTATTTAAAAGTGATCTAAATTTATTTTAATATTACATACATGTTGTTACACTCCCTAATTACTAACCATAATAATAATTAAATAATTAAACAACTTTACATCCAAGAAACAATTACAAAATAATAAGCAAAATAATTAAATAGCAAAGATAAATAAAATATAAATAAGCAATAATAAATAATAAAGGGGGTTAATTCTAAGTTTACTCGGCAAGACATCGCATCTTGTGCCTACGTATCCTTACGGGAGTGGAATCAGAGTAATCGTAGTTCCCCTCAAAAGGGAGGTTAGAGACTTCTTGACTGTGGTCAAGGTCTCAAGGGGGATAAACGCATCTTAAGGACACGCTTACGTGGAGTGTAGAAACTCCAAATCTCTACGTTGAAATGTTAAGTTGTAATTAGGGTTAAATTAGGGATTCCACGGCAGGAAACCCTAAAATGAGCGCGGCGGCTCTTTGACCTAATGCTAAGGGTAAAATTGTAATTTTTCCTGCGGCGAGACATTTGTGAAAATTAGGGTTTGTGAGGTTGTAAGGGTTTGAAGTTGAATGTGTGAAGTTTTACGGACTATTGGCGTGGCGGCCAAACAGTTAGACCTAACCTTCGGATGTGTGCAATGTGACAGAAATAATAGTGATGAAAGTGTGAGGAATTTAAATCATGCAAACGGGAATAAAATGCGGAAAGTAAGCGCGATTGTTGGTTCGCGAGGTTACATGAGAGGAGCAGATACAATATGATAATGAAAAATTTAATCAATGATAAACGAATTTAAAACAATCAGTTGAGTAACAAAAAACAAGAGGATGTTAGTAGGGTTAGGCATAAATACAGTGGATAATGAGATAGTGCAGAAAAAGATGTAAATTTAGAGTTTTTATTGTTTTAAAAAAAAGATTTTAATTTAATTTATAAAAGAAAGAATACTTTAATTTTAACCTTAAAAAAGGTTTTAACTTAGATATTTTTAAAAAAAAGATTCTTAAGTTATTTATAAAACATTTATTTTTATTATTATTTTTTTAAAAGGGTATTTTGAATATGTAAAAGAAAGGATATAATTTATTAATTTAGAAAAAAGGGTTCACTAGTTGTCAAGTAATTTAAATAAAAGATTAAGGTTGATTTATTTTTTTTAAAAAAAGATTAAGGTGATTAAGCGATTATGTGTGTGTTTAGTGGTGATTAAGTGGTGTGTGATTATGCAACAGTAGAACAATAATAAGCAACAAATGAAAAAAAACAAACGGAACCCTAAGGTCCCTTCCCCCCCAAATCGGCGCCCTTGTTCATCTTTCTCTCTGCCTCCGATCGCACTTTCACTATCTCTTCCCTTTGTTTCCCGATTTTCGTTTCTCCCTCATTTGGTCCTGAAAACACAAACACACACATCAAACGTTCATTAATTTAGACATGGGTCGAATTTTACCGAAGGTTGGGGTAGCGGCGGCGTTTCACGATGGCGATGGGTTTCGCGACAGCGTGCGAGGGCCTCGCTTGTAGGAAAGATAAGTGTTCCTTCTTCCTTCCTTTGTTTTCCGCGATGGTTCTTCTAGGGTTTTCAAACTTGTGGTTGTTCGTGTATTGTTCGTATGATCCTCCCCCGTTTCGTTTTCAATATCCTCTTTATATAGGAAGACATCCTGGATAAGTAATGAAAGTTATTCTTGAATGCTGATTTGATTGTTGATTGGGATTTCCATTTTGGGTTTAATCGGATTTGAAAACTTTCCTCTTTCTGCTCCCATCTCTTTAAGTGTCTATTAATCGAAAATCAAATCTCGGATTCTGTATCAAATCCATTAAATGTTCACGGTTTTGGACTTGGATATTCTTTGAATTGATTTTGCTAACTCTGATTTTTGCGTTCTGAAGGTGTGAGTAGCAATTGAATTTGGGCCAGGGGCGAAATATGCAGTCCAGGTGTGGATAACGGTTCCTCTTCTCTTTCCTTGGACTTCGTCTCAAGTTCTGAAATTTGGTTTTACAATCTTAAATTGTGATCTCCCATTTTCTTCTCTGCAGGTCCAATCAGTTAAGCATGGGGAGCGAATTATCAACGGAGGCTCTTATTTTGGCGCGTCTATCCGTAGGACCAATGCAGTTGACTCAAGTGGGTGAGGTTGTTATCCATCTTCTGTTGTTGTTTGACATGGACACAACTCTGATTGCATCTCTGTTAAGTGAATTATTTGATCATAACGGTTGTGGCTTTTGAAAGTAATAGTGTCTTGATTGTTGCATGAACCCAGGATTGAACACAATTGGTGTAGAGTAGCTGGTTAGCATGCCTGCAACTGAAGTTGTACCCTAATTCTTCCTCGTGAAAATTTTGTGTATGCGTATGGTTATTATTGATGTATTTTCCGGTATGAATACTTTACAAAAACATGATTTATGTTGTGGCCTTCTTCAGAAGCGGGGCACAAAGGTTCCGTCTATTTCTATATCGGAGGTCCTAACTTGGCTTGCCTCCTTGTTCAGTATTTCCTAGATAGAACACATCCTTCACTTATGGTTGTTCTCCTCTGTTCCAGGAACAAAAGCTGGAAGGTTGTGCAATGATATCAGAAGTGAACTTCTTCATCCTGTACTGCTGCTCAGTAGGTAATGCGCTCCATCTGTATTTAATTACACCCTCTAGCACTTAATTAGTTTCCTGCATCAGTAGCCTCCTTGCTAATGCTATGTGTGTCATCATTTGCAGGAGTTGCCACAATATTTCCTTCACTTACTACAGGTTTAGATACCTCCTCAACCACCCTCCTTTCCTAGGTATCCATTTGAAAAATTTCCTCTTTTTATTGCCGTAATAGTAGAACCATCGGTGCCTATGTTAACTGTTGGATTTTCTGAATACTAGTTTGTTTGTAGGATTATTTTCTTTTCACCACATGTGATTTCCTTTGGGATTTACTTGCTTGTGTTGGTTTTGACCAAAGCCATGATGCATATGCGCCGAAGAAAGCCGTTGCCTACTCTGAAATTACTTATGCCCAAGCTGTGGAGAAAATTGCATTTGATGTTGTCCTTGCATTATAGATTGCCTGAATTGTTGTTGCTGATGTGCAAGAAGTTGTTGTTGTTGTTCCATGTATGCTCTTACATTACTAGCTACATTCTTTCCATGATTCACTCCTGTAAAATCAGGGTATATGTTTCCTGTACTAATTCCATTATGAAATGCAGGTCCTGTCTTGTTGAAACCCGTACGACGCAATAGAGTGTTGGTGTAGTTTGAGATCCAGCAGCAGCCTTTACTTCTATTCGTGCTTGGGACTTGGTTTTTGTGAACTCACCTATGTGGTTCAGAATTGATGCTGCTTATGAATTGTTTAGGTTTTGAGTTCTGAATTCTGAACCTAGTACTGATGCTGTTGTGATTTCAGGCGTTGGATAACCTTGAAGACAAAGCGATTCAGACCCGCCGGCATCCGGGTCTGAGTCCAGATTTACCTTTGTATCAGTTTGGAAATCCAATTGCGGCAAAAGCGAATCAGTCCCACTTCATTTATTTCTTCTATTTCTTGGATGTCCCATATGGATAAGAACATGTATTACCTTATCTGACGCCCACGGTGCGGATCGGTAACGGGGGTAGGACGCAGCTTCGGTTGTGCCACTCCCGGCACTCGATGATGACATCGTTCTGAGAGTGTCGAAAAAACTCCTAACCTTTTTTCTATATTGTTTGTTTTGCTTTGATGTGCAGGTTAATCGAGATTTGCGGCGAAGCTCAAGGGTCAACATGAAGACACTTATCATTTTTAGGACTTAGGATTTTTAGGTTTAATGTAATTCCTTGTAACAGCAATTCAAAAATGTGAAACAATTTCCTCCTTCTTGTATAATGATATCTTTATGAAATAAAATTCCCAACACTTTGAATTTATTTATATCTTATTCCTAGTTAAAAAAAATATAAACAATTGTGAATAAATCCACAAGCATTTAAATTCATTAACATAGTCATAAAACATAATCACTCCCAAGTGATATTTGTAATTCTAATCTCATCCGATTAAAATGTTAACCAAACCACTTCATAACCAACACATATGGGCACCGTAATCACAACAGTTTCAGCATCAACAGTAACACTACTCGTAATTAAACTCTACTGACCAAATGCCAAGATCTTGATATGATCAGACCTGGTGATAGATAAATGTATCAAACGCCTCAGAATTTTAATAACAGCCCGTCTTCAAGGAATTGGTAGAATTTGTTGGAGAACTTTGTGAACCTTGTGAACCTTCTTAGAACACAAAGTCTTGTATTGTGAGGGCAAATTTTGGGGTGCAACAGCTGCCCCTGTTCAATTTTCTGAAACCTGAGGGGTTAGATTGGTATATTTGCCAGTCGTAACCTGGAAGGTTGAAGGGGATTGAACACAAAAGCCCAAAAATTTGCACTCACCAGTGCACTAGAGTGGTACAGATGGCTAGTTGAATATGATTGAGTGGGCTTAAAGATGCCACTAGGGAGGGAGCCGTTCAAAATATGGGTGTATGATGAAAGCTGTCAGGAGTCTGGAATAATAATGATGTAGCAGCATGTCTTCATGAGGATAGAGCAATCAATAGTGATAACCCTAAAGCAGTCTTGAAGCAATGATATGATTTCAGGAGGATAGAACAATGAATGGCTCTAAAGCAGTCTTGAAATAATAATGTGATATGTCTTCAGGAGGATAGAGCAATCAATAGCTCTAAAGCAGTCTTGAAGTAGTGATTTCAGGAGGATAGAGCAATGGATAGCTCTAAAGCAGTCTTGAAATAATAATGTAATTTCAGGAGGATAGAGCAATGGATAACTCTAAAGCAGTCTTGAAATAATTAGATGGCTTCAGGAGGATAGAGCAATCAACAGCTCTAAAGCAGTCTTGAAATAATAATGTGATATGTCTTCAGGAGGATAGAGCAATCAATAGCTCTAAAGCAGTCTTGAAGTAGTGATTTCAGGAGGATAGAGCAATGGATAGCTCTAAAGCAGTCTTGAAGTAGTAATATGACCTCATGAGGATAGAGCAATGAATAGCTCTAAAGCAGTCTTGAAGTAATAGGATGATTTCAGGAGGATAGAGCAATCAGTAGCTCTAAAGCAGTCTTGAAGTCATGAGAGGCTATCAGGAGGATAAAATAACCCTGAGGTTACAATAAAGCAGTCCCAAAGTAATAAGAAGCTCATCAGGAGGATAAAGTAACCCTGAGGTTACAATAAAGCAGTCCCAAAGATCATAAGATTGTTTGTTGGATAATTAACCTGAAAACAAGGTAGCATTCTGTATAACAACATTAGTTTATGCTTTATGTATGCATGTATGACATGATGCACTTAGGTAATGTACTATAGGCATATATGTTATGGTATGATGTAAATGATGTATGTATGCTATGACACTGCTGGAAGTGTCTGGATATCCTTGTATAACAACTGCTGGCCAAGGAAAATAAATCCCGATTCGTTGTTGAAGAATATATAACCCTCCGTCTGCTGGGGATAACAAGGTATAGATAACCTCCCGTTGTTGGGGATAACAAGGTATAGATAACCTCCCGTTGTTGGGGATAGTAGGGTATAGATAACCTTCGTTTTCGTTTGATAGTAGGATAAGTATAACATCCCGTCTTCGTTCATCGTGCCCTTATTGGAAAGTAATTTCCCGTATATCCGTATGAGGATAAAAGAGATGGATATAAATTCCAGGGGAGATTAGACTTTGTGAAAATGGATTAGTCCTACTGATGGTTTGTAACTGTCTTGTAAAGATGAACCGGCGAAGCTTCGTTGAAATCCTTCCCTCGTTCGTCCTTAGTAAATACTATTACTGCATTTTCATGCATTTCTGGTAAACATCAATCATATTAAAAGCATACATGCGTTTCTGGTAAACATCAATCATATTCAAAGGCATACATACATTCAAACACAACCAATGGACGTTTCGCTTATGTAAATAGGGTAAAAGTAAATCTGGATTCAAAAGATGGAATTTATTTATATCAAAAGTGACCCATACACGGATAAGTTTGTACAAGGAGACATAAACCCTAGTAAGAGAATTTTGTCATGAAGTTTTACAAAAAGAATCAGCTATGTGGGAAATAATCCTATTGAGTTTCAATTCTACTATTGCCACTCAAGTATCTCATCTTCTTGCTGTTGAGACGGAAACGATTGGATTGAGCTTTATCTGTTTGAGTTTGAGTAAGTAGTACAACTGGTTGCAGTTTCATGAGTGATCCAAACGAGACATAGTCATACGCTTTAATCCCTAACTTTTGCCTGGATTGCCCTTTCAGGTTTTCAATCCACCGGGATACCCTTTTTTGCCCAAGCCGCCTTTTCAGGTTTTCGACTTGCCGGGTGTACATCTTTTTATATATATATCCCTAATTTTTGCCCAAACCCTTTTGGTTTGCCGGGATGCCCTTATTTTTGCCTAGGCCTGTCAACCTAGCGGGTCTCTTTTTATGTGTAGTATTTTTTAACTATGTCTGCGTTTACAGGTTGTGGGAAGTCTTCATCATCCATTGTAGTCAGTATCATGGCACCTCCTGAGAACACTGTCTTGACTACAAAGGGTATGACAACCTTCAGGGGAACTAATCACAACACCAACACCATTACCATGTGCATTGGAGGCACCATCAAAAACCATAGTCCATCGGGATCCTTGTTCAGGTCCGTCATATTGTCCAGGTTCTTTGGTAACAGACATAATGTCTTCATCAGGGAACTCAAAATTCATTGACTGGTAATCATCTACTGCTTGATGAGCCAAATGATCAGCAATAACACTCCCCTTAATGGCCTTCTGAGTAGTATACTGTATATCATATTCTGTCAAGATCATTTGCCATCTTGCAATTCTTCCGGAGAGAGCAGGTTTTTCAAATATGTACTTGATTGGATCCATCTTCGAAATCAACAAGGTAGTATGGGTCAACATATACTGTCTTAGTCGGCGAGCAGCCCATGCCAAAGCGCAGCAAGTTTTCTCGAGCAGTGAGTATCTTGTTTCACAGTCGGTAAACTTTTTGCTAAGGTAGTATATTGCCTGCTCTTTTCGACCAGACTCGTCATGTTGCCCCAATACACACCCCATTGAGTTGTCTAATACTGTTAAATACATAATCAAGGGTCTTCCATCAACTGGTGGCATTAAAATTGGAGGTTCTAGCAAATATCTCTTGATTTCATCAAAGGCAGTCTGGCACTCATCATTCCATTCCATCACCTGATCTTTCTTCAACAACTTGAAGATTGGCTCACAGATGGTAGTTAATTGGGAAATAAATCTTGCAATGTAGTTCAATCGTCCCAAGAAACCTCTAACCTCCTTCTCAGTACGGGGAGCTGGCATCTCTCGTATAGCTTTCACTTTTGCAGGATCCACTTCAATACCTTTTCCACTGACAATGAAACCCAGGAGCTTTCCAGATCTAACTCCAAAAGTACACTTGTTTGGATTTAATCTCAACCTGTATTTCTTCAACCTCTCAAACAACTTGTGCAGATGATCAAGATGTTGTTCTTCATTCTGAGACCTGGCTATCATATCATCCACATATACCTCTATCTCATGATGAATCATATCATGAAACAAAGCCACCATAGCACGCTGATATGTTGCCCCTGCATTCTTCAAACCAAATGGCATTACCTTATAGCAAAAGGTGCCCCACTGTGTCACAAATGTAGTCTTCTCCATATCTTCAGGTGCCATCTTGATTTGATTGTAACCAGAGAAACCATCCATAAAAGAGAATACCTTATGCTGAGCAGTGTTGTCTACCAGAATATCAATATGAGGAAGTGGAAAGTCATCTTTAGGGCTAGCCTTGTTCAGATCTCTGTAGTCTACACACATACGTACCTTACCATCTTTCTTAGGAACTGGTACCACATTTGCAACCCACTGAGGATAAGAAGTTACGGCCAAGAACCCTGCATTGAACTGTTTCATTACCTCTGCTTTGATCTTTTCTGACATTTCAGGACGCATACGACGAACCTTCTGCTTCTTTGGACGACAATCTTCTTTCACTGGCAAACGGTGAACCACAATGTCTGTATCCAACCCTGGCATATCTTCATAAGACCAAGCAAAGATCTCCACATAGTCACGTAGCATCTGAATCAACCTGCTATTGACACTGTCCTCTGAATCAGCCCCTATCTTGACCTCTTTTCTGTTTTCTTCAGTTCCCAGATTCACAACTTCGACTGGCTCTTCATGTGGCTGTATAGCTTTCTCTTCTTGTTGTAACAACCTAGCAAGCTCTACAGGTATTTCACAATCGTCCTCGTTTTCGTCTTCAGTTTGATAGATCGGATTCTCGAAATTGTAATTGGCAATAGTAGAACTGTTATCAACTGGATCCAGAGTGGATGAGGATCTGCATTTTAGTGACGTGGGTGTGTGTAAGAACACATAGCTGATAAAGCAAAAATAAAAGAAAAAGAAAGACAAGGAACACAATATTTACGAAAACGAAACGTCCACTGATTTTATTGAATGAAGTATGCAAATGATATGACAACCCGTAACAAGCACACCATTGTGCCCCGGGTAAGGCACATGGCTTGAAAGTTTTAATTGTTCCAGAAATTATAAATTTAAAAACATAACACAGTAATAGTATTTACTCCTGACTAAAGGAGATAGGGATAACATCTTCAGCTGTCCAATTATTGAGTCCAGCACCCACAGTAGGAAAAATCCATGCCTCCAAGTTGTAGTCTTCATCTTGATCTCCCACAGCATTGATAACCCCTCGATTGGTGATACGAACAGCACGAGCACGACGAACAGCCTTCTGGGACTCTGCAGTGAAACCCAAACCAAACTTGTCAGACTTGTATGGAATATCAGGAAGCTGACCCCAAATAGTACAACCACCTTCTTCCACCAATGCTTTTGCATCATTGAGGGAGGCCATTGCCATTGTTGGAGGGTTTCTGATGACCACAGGAACCTTCTTCACAGCAGGAGGAGTCACACAATCCTTAACAGCCCAGGGAACCACTTCAAATGACTGACATGGAGTTTCAATGTATTCACCTTCTACTTCCAGATACTTGAAAGTGTTTACATGGCTGACAAAGTATTCTTCCTCTCCAAAGACAGTAACAACTTTTCCATTCACCGGATATCTCAACTTTTGATGTAATGTGGAGGTCACAGCACCTGCCCCATGGATCCAGGGACGACCAAGCAGACATGAGTACGAAGGACGAATATCCATCACATAGAATGTAGCAGTAAACACCTGAGAGCCAACCTTGATTGGAAGATCAATTTCCCCATGCACTACTCTTCTAGAACCATCAAAAGCCTTTACCACAATATTACTGAGTTTCAATACCGTATCTTCAGGACTCAGCTTGTTCAGGACTTCCTTAGGCAACACATTCAGAGAGGAACCATTGTCTATCAGCACATGAGACAGGGTAGTGCCCCTGCATTCAATTGAAATATGCAAGGCCCTGTTATGATCCCTCTTGGCAGGGGTCAAGTCAGCATCAGAAAATCCTAACCCGTGTGTAAATTTTATCTGTACACTCATTTCAAGAAAATCCAAAAAAATATAATATTTTTTTCTAGTTATTATAATGATTGAAGTCAAACAAGCACTATTTCAAGGTCAAGATTTCGGTGTGCACTTCAAATGATGTGTATTCAGGGTGACAGTTAAGTTTGGTTTATCAAGTTGGATCAGTTGTGTGTGAGTCAATTTGTCTGGTTGAGATAAGTACAGATGTGTCATGTATGAAGATCAATAAAGCTCAGTATAATGGGTTTGGATAAGTCCAGTTCATAATTTCAAGTCATGTTCCTACATTTCGAGAATCTACATGCTGTTCAAGACTCAAACTCATTCAGAACCAAATTTGATTAGGGGATTGATTCACGGGATTGATTTATGGCTTAGTTCACTATCAAAGATGTTGGGAATTTGGATAGTATGATCGTTGGGGTAAATCCACATGGATATTCAAGTGCATGCTATTATGAGCCATCATGATTTCGGATGAGTTCAAAACGGCATAATAATCACCGAAACTTGATGCAAGGATGTTAAGCCCATCATTTTAATGATGTTTTATAGATTCAACAAATAATGAAGTTACATAAATAGCCAATGAATACTTGCAGTCCAAAGATAATATCACAAAAAATATACAGCAAGCATAACGATTCAAGTTTACAAGTGTAAATAATGAGGCCTTCTCTTTCATTGTTATTGCTGCCATAAGCCATGAAATGTTGCACCAAGTCCTCATCAGAATTTTAGCTCCAACAATTAGGAGTAGTTTGTGGCAGCATGACTCGTCACCCAAAAAAACAAAATTGTGGTTTTCCATACAATCCTAGAAGTGGTCCCACAATGCAGCAGCAGTAAAAGGGCACCCCTTCAACTTGCAGTCACGTACCACCATAATGCAATCTGCAGTTTGTACGAAGCATCACTCCACTACAATAGCCCCCACCTCAACAATAAGCATGCTACAAGGCACAACATGACCCTGCTACAATATCTGCAAATTGAGAGGGACATAGCCATTTCAAAAAAAAAGGAAAAGAAAATACTCTAGGGGTGACCATTTCAACCTCACTGGAAGGAAAATCAACAACAGGATGGAGAAAACTCTCTCTGAAAATATTCAATCTTAAAACTACAACACAAACTCCTCTCACCATTTTTTAGGTAGCTATAAGGAGATACAAACTGAATCCTTTATCATTCAACCCCTCCAACCGAACTTCTTAAACTTGATTGCTACATACCAATCTTCTTCCAGCAACAACAAGTTGTGTGCATCCACCTATTTCTATCTTCAAAGTCTGTCATGAAAACAACATCTCATAAGAAACACATTGTACCGAAAAAATCAAGAGGTTTGGTTAATTTTGAAAAAAAAAGGGGAAAGGTTCTAAAGACAAAAAGGGACCTTGTACCAGCAGTATGTTAGCATTATGCAGAGCTCCAACTTGCAACTATCCCACACCAAACCTGCTACCTGCACTACTGCTACTCTATCTCTGTATGAGACGAACCCTGCAAACCAACACAGCACAGCCTACACCCTGCAGCACAACAAGAAACAAAACCACCCTCCACACTAGACAAGTTCTGCATCAAAGCATACCAGCCTGCTACTACCATACTTCCTTGTCCAAAACCTCGCAGCTGACATTACCTGTTATGGCCGGTACAAACCGCAGGAAAACCCATGCCAGACAAGGTCTACACAAAACAATAAATTCACATAAATAAAAGAAAGATAAAATTGTAGAGGGGCTACCATACACAGAAGAAAGGTTTCACACAACCTACATGAAAATATCATAAAAACCTGCTCCAATTCTGTAGAGCTACAAAACTGACAACCATCCTGCACCCTTCAGCAACACACCACTACAAAACAAACAAACAACTTCAAAAGGCGAAAAAACCACACTTCCAAAGAGGACCCGGACTCCTTACATAACCTGCAGTTGCTGCCTCAAAAGGGGGGGTCTGCAACACCATTTCAAACACACACAATAAGACCTTTCATCAACTTCAGATACAAAAAAACCATAAAAACAACAAGAAAAAAACTCTTCATTGACCAACTACACTCTAACCTTCAACTTCATAAACCCTTCCCTATCACCTTCAACACCAACTTGCAAAAACCCCAATCAAACAACATTAACAGAACTGGTTTCTTTAACCTTCCTCACTAACCACAACAAACCAGCATAAACCTTCAACTCTTCTACTTTTCTTCATTACTTTTGCCGCCTGCAACTTCTTTTTCTTCCATCTAAACCTACATAAAAAACCTGCTTCAAACACAAAAACAGAACCTCAAACTCTTCTTTTCCAAACTCTCTGATTCACACTCTTCTCTCAAAGATGAAGCATCTGGAGGACATGGTGAGAAAGGGATTGTAGCGCTACTTGATGATTCAAAAGATCAAGTGTCATCTAACAGCAACATATCTTTATCACCACAGTGGCTTTATTCCAAACCAGTTGATACAAAGCAAACTCTTTTCTCTCCAACCTTCAACCACAAAACTAATCAAGCAACTTTCCTCTCCAACCCTCATGAACCAGTCTCTAAAAAAAAAAACCTCCTGCATCAACCATTCACAACCCTTCAATCTTCCACTCTCCAGCATTATTTCACCATCAAATCTCATCCTTTCTTAACCATTATTTCCTTCAAAATTTCTTCATAAACTCAATCAAAAGATGATTCTATTCTAAAACCGACCATAAAAAATCCCAAAAACTGTAATACCTTTCTTCATCACTATCCTTATGATATCATCTCATAGCTTGAAGCTCAAACCCCACAAAACTCCTCTCTGTTTCTTCAAAATTTCATCCTTCATGTTCAACCAACAAGAACACCTCCTTCAATCATCTTCTTCAATTTTTCCACAAAACCATTTCTTCCGCTCCCAGAAATCGCTCGTCACCATCGTTTTCCTCTTCAAATCAACCCAGATTTCTACAACCAACTTCATCTTCAATCTTCGAAAGAACCAAACCCACCTTCAATAAACCTTCACCCCAAATCAACCCTAACCCTTCAATCTTCATCAATTGACAAACCGAAAATAGAAACAGAACAAGGAAAAAACGAAGTTAAACTAAGACTCACCAATCTGGAAGCGAAAAGTGAGAGGCGGAGGAAAACAAGAGTCGAAGATTGGATCTTGAAGGTCTCGCAAAGAAAAGAGAGTGATGAGAGAGACTCGTTGAGTCTTGAGAAAGGTTGGGAGAAAGGAGGTTAAGCGCGAGTCTAATTGGAGGAGGTATTCTAATTTTAGTGTTTTTCTTAAAATTTATTTTCATTTTCAAGGCAATTAATATGGTCCTTCAATTGATTATTGTTATCACTTTTGCACTGCCCAATGACGTTTTCGAAACTTGGTACGTAGGGATCCTGTTTTTTTTTGCTAACCTTTTTTTTAAGTATTTGGTTTTGGATTGTTCCTGCTGAAGTTTGGGAGATACGGGCCTACACGAATGATACTGTGGACCAACACGTGAAGCCTAGTAACTTTGATTTACACACTCCTTTTCTTTCTCTTTTAAACATTTTCTTTTATAAATCTTAAGATGAAGTTTTAATATAATGTTTTTTTTAATTTTGATAACTTTTATTAAGACCTCATTTGGTTTATGTACATATTTATTTTTGTTAAGATTTTCAATTAATATTGGATGTATTTTCGATTATATTTTCATTTTTGTTTTGTCGTGTTATGGTCGATGACGACACTTCCGTAAACCGTCATTAAGTCAAACTACTGATAAATGACGTTGGACCTGAGACCACCTTTTTTTTCTCTCTTCGTCACCTGTCCCGCCTCGATTCAAAACATTGTTAAACAATTTTCACAATCAAATTTCTTTGTATTGAATTAAAAAGAGGGGATTAAGTGTAGACTTTCTTCCTCTCTGAGTGTTGGGATGCCCACTGTAGTGCGGGTGGTCCTGACACTCATCTTTCAGTACGAAGACGTTTCCTGTCCATTCTCAAATCTCATCTCCTTAAAATCATTTCTTTGTGTTGGGGTAAAGAGAGGATTGGGTGTAGACCCCTTCTTCTTCGAGCGTAGGGATGCCCACTGTAGTGAGGGTGGTCTCGATGCTCGGCTGTCGATACAAAGGCGCTTCCAACATTTCCACCTAAAACCTCGGTCCCGCACCGAGTACACTTTCAAACTTCTTTTGCAATAAAACTTGAATGGTTGTGGAGTGGTTAGGCGTAGGCCTTCTCCTATCCCGAGTGCTGACGTTTACCGTAGGGTTCTCTGTCGCAAAGCACTTACCCTTCAAAACCAAAAACATCTTTAATAAGAGAATGAAGTTCTCTTTGCATTGAATTAAAGAGAGAGGATTGGGTGTAGACCTCTTCTTCTCCGAGTGTTGGGATGCCCACTGTAGTGAGGGTGGTTTCGACGCTCGTCTCTCAATACAAAGATGCCTCGTCCGCCACACCTTTTATAACAAAAAACTCTGAGATAACGAATTGGGTACTACCCGTAGGGGTTACTATCCGAGGACCTGTCTCGCCCCCTAAAAACAATTCAATCAATCAAACGTGACTCCTTGCCTCGCGAGGCGAAAACTAATCAATCTTTCAAAAAGGATATGTTACGTCCGTTCTACCACAAACAGGTAACGCCTAAGTCTCCAACGAGTGAGCAGCAAAACACCTAACTGCTAGAATGCGCACGATAGCATCATCCATAAAAAACATCAACACACCGTAGGCCGAACTACGGCTGCTCTGATTCTTTACTTTCTCAAGTAAAGATACGTAGGCACAAGGGCCACAATCCTTGCCGAGCATATTCCATCCATATCTGTAATTCCCCGAACTACGTCGACTCTGACTTTCTCACATCCATTGAGAATACGTAGGCATAGGACTGCGAAGTCCTACCGAGTCCTTTCTTTCTATCTTCTTCCTTGTTGCCTCCTTTCCTGGTTTCCAACCCTTTTTCTTTACCCTTTTGAACACTTTTATGGCATAATGTTTAAGCAGATAAATTCACACATCGACAAACAAAAGGTTCCCATCGAGTACGATGGATGCGAGGGGTGCTAATACCTTCCCTTCGCATAACCGGCTTCCGAACCCGTTCATGGTTGCGAGACCATCTTACCCATTATTTTCTTAAGGTTTTCTCGATATTTTCCTTTCCCCTCATGGGATAAATAAAGTTCGGTGGCGACTCTTCTGTCTATCTTTTTCGCCTTCCCGTCGTTGCGCGACGCATTTTTCGAGTAGCGACAGCTGGCGACTCTGCTGGGGACACCTAGCGAGCCAAGCCTATTTTGTTTATCGTATTTGTGTTTTATTTGCTTTATTTGTTTATGCTTTGATTCTCTAACCTGTTGGGTTTATTGATCGGTTTGTGAGATAAAGCTTTCTACCCGAGCTTTCGAGTATACACTAAGATTAGGAGGTGGTTTCTTTCTGATTTGCGAGACTTAGGACTCGTTGAGTTGGATCGAATCCCACCGCTCAGATAGACCCCTTTGGGATGATTATGTCTTACGTGTAGTCGTAATGGCGTTTTTATTTCCAACTTGGGAGTCCGTGACTCTGAGGACCTTTTAGAACCTTATTCCAAAGGTTGCGGAGACATGACTCTGTGTTCATCCTTTGAAGGGATTACCGTCTTACGAGTAGTCGTTATGATGGAAAACTTTCGAGGGCTAGTGCATGGAACTTTGTTTAAAAACCTTTGGGATACCCTCTTACAAACCAATAGATAACCTACCCAATGGGAGAAATATTTTGTGTTGCTTTTTGCAGGACCTATGACTTTGATCTCGCTATTGTTCCTTCATCATGTGCTCATTACATTACATTTGCATAAGCATCTCTGCATCATTTCTTGCATTCCTTACAACCCGATCTTACACGCCGCTTACCCTTTCAGAAAGAGTAAAGCAAGCTGACTTCGCGACATCGGTATAATACAAGGAATAATCAGAGAAGAATCATGGACCAGATAGAACAAGACCAGGCTACTATGAGGAGCGAGATGCTAGGCATGAAAACGCAAATGAATCAACTCATGGAGGTGATTCAGAATATGGCCAGAAGTCAAGAGGAGATGAGACAAGCAGCGGAGAGGAGCGCTAATCAGACTTTGGCTGGTGCAGTTCCCAATGCAAGTGGTGCAATTCCAATTCCTGTTGATGCCACCCCAACCCCTGTTGGAGCAATTCCTACTTCTGCCGGCGCCGTACCTATCAACACCGTCCCTCCGCCAGTTGGTACGACCCATCCTCATGGTACTACGATCCCGACACAAGTCCAGTACGACGATCATGAAGGTTTCTATGAGAATTCAGGTGAAGCATATGGACCACAGACCGCCGAATTAGAGAAGAAATTTAATGCTTTACAGGAGATGGTGAAGACATTGCAAGGCCCCGATGTTTTGGGACTGGATGCCGCTGAAATATGTCTTGTACCCGGAGTTAAGATACCTCCAAAGTTTGTAATTCCAACCTTTGAGAAGTACAAGGGTAACAGTTGTCCTAAGACCCACATAAGGTCTTACTGTAGGAAGATGGCCGCCTATTCTGATGACGAGAAGCTACTAATCCATTTCTTTCAAGATAGCTTAACAGAGGCATCCCTAGAATGGTATATGCACCTTGAACGATCCAACGTGAGAAGCTGGAAAGAGTTGGCAGACGCTTTCGTGAAGCATTATCAGTATAATACTGACATGGCTCCGAATCGTATGCAGCTTCAGAATTTGACCCAGAAGCCGAATGAGTGTTTTAAGGACTTCGCACAAAGATGGAGGGGAGTAGCTGCAAGGGTACAACCTCCACTGATGGAGAAAGAACTGACAGACCTATTCATGGGCACGCTACAAGGACCGATCTTTGAGCGGTTAGCATCCTCAACATCCACAGTGTTTTCTGAACTTGTTATGGCTGGAGAGAGATTAGAGAGTTTCATGAAGGCGGGAAAAATTCAGAATGCAGGCGAATCTGCAAGTGGGGTCAAGAAGCCTTATCAGGGTTTCGTTAAGAAAAGGGAAGGCGAAGCTAGTGCAGTGTTCACCAACAGAGGAAGAACTCATCAGGGTTATCACCATGTTGCTGCTGTCGCTCCACAACAGCCGTTGTCCATTCCAGCAAATCAACCCGTGTTTCAACCAAACAGGCAACAACAATCCTATCAACCAAGACAAAATCAGTACCAGGGTCTACAAAGACAGAGGAGGCCAGAAAGAAGATTTGATCCAATCCCGTCTACATACGCCAAGTTATTGCCATTCCTATTGAAAGGAGGTCTCGTTCAGCTTAGGGAAATGAGGGATCCTCCGGAGGTTCTTCCTTTTGGATTTGATGTCAATGCCAAATGTGAATTCCATTCTGGCTCCCCAGGCCATGACATTGAAAATTGCAAGACTCTGAAGCACATTGTACAAGATCTCCTCGATTCAAAGGCGATAAACTTTACCCGAAACACCCCCAAACATCAAAACTAGTCCAATGTCAACTCATCACTCGACAAATATGATTGAAGAATCCTTTGGTCATCTCCAAAAGCCGGTGGTCCAAGCTGGCAGACATCTTCAACTTTAGCAATCCTTAAGCGCTTTTATCATTTGCATTTGTAGTTTATTTTCTGTCAATTGCTACTTGTTATTTAAACATTGTTATGTTGAATGGTAACATTAATGAAATGATTATGCATTTTCCAAATTAATTATGTCGCATTCGCTCATTATTTCCACTTATCACAATCACAGACACATATATTTTTATCCACTCCACTTTTTCACTGATTGTTTAGCAATATTGGAGGGAGGATGACGAAAACGAAGTACCCATAATTGCAAACCGTATGCTTTCGGACACGATCTCGTCAATGATGTACAGGCATTGTTTCAAATCCCCTAAACACCGAAGATATAAGGAGTTAATCCCTAGTCAACCACTTTGAGCCTAGAAGTAGGAGTTTCCTTCGGATATTCAAACCCTTAACACTCAACCTGGGGCAGGCTAATGTTCAGTTAATCTAATCTAGCATTCGAATCGATAAAGCAGAATCCAAAGACATGACGGTTGTTCATCAATGTCTCATGACATGGCAGTCACTATCTTCCAACAAAATTCAAAAAAAATCAAAAGCCTGCTAAGTCAAGCATTTCAAAGGAGACTTAGGCAAGAATCAAGGCAATCCCGATGGATCTGACAAGCAAAATCAGCCCATGCAAAAGTTAGGGATCAAAACAAAACCAAAAGAGGTCCTCAAACCCTCAACCAAAAACAAAATAAGATCCAGTGACCATCCAAAAGGGGTCACTGACATCCATCAAAATAAGGTGACTGCCATCTCGAGCAAATCTTGAACCATCAAGCTTACACCGTTAAGCAGATGCAGGATTAACTGAACGTAGGTATGGAGATCATCAAGAAGAAAGGGTGGGTACAAATTAAGTTTGAGCCTAATATCCTTTGTTCTATAACCGCGAACCAGACCACGTTACAACCCTCGAAAGACCTAATTGAGGCAGGGTTTATTCTGAAAGCATACTATTGCGAGGTTGCGTAACCTGACTCCTTACAATTTTGCTAATCATCAACATTGGTGTCGGTATCCTTGCTATATCTTTCACGCCAATCCAGTTAGCACAACGTTTAGACCAAATGGTCCATTCGTTTCACTCTCACGACACGTAATAAAAGACAATCCTTTCAAGAAACTTGCATGAACTTTGCACTGAGATTATCATTCGTGAACAAACAATTTTGTTTACAAGTTAGTAGTTGACATTAAGGAAATTCCAACACAAAGCAATCAAGCATGGCTGGATTATTCAGCAGTCTGGACCAGAACCAAGTATACCATATAACCTATTAAACTTGGGGCATTGACATCCGAGAGCAGGAAATTAGTCAGTCTGAGGCAAATCCCCAGGCATCGGTCGACCATGGGGCAAATCATTCTTGAAGCGGTTGATCAGAAGAGAATCATCTTGAGAATACTGATCAGGGGCAGGCCACCCCGAGTTTCTTTGACTTAAGAATAGGTCCCTCCGATGTTCAATCGAGGTAAGTTAAGTCGCTTCCACGCTCTTTCAAAGGAAAACTACTCCAAGAGTACATTGGAGCCAACTACCACAAGAATCGGCTAATCAATGATGAATCCATTTGTGGTACGAACTCTGGGGCAGACCATCTCGAGCACGTCTCATGGCAAGCCGCTCAAGCAAGTTCATTCTCGTCAACAACTGTTAGGTTTAAAACGATGTCAGGAAGTCAGGCTTGTTCTCCACTTTCCCATATAACCCAGAGTCCAATCTGCATTGGCAACTACCAAAAGTCCGCCACGTCGGCACCTGCATTCCCAATTACCCGTCTGCATCATATGCATCATACGCATCACGTTCGACTTCATAAGCATCTTGCATCACACGCATACCCAGAATCATATCGTACTCCCCCAGCTCTTGCATCTCCGCGTGTTAGCATTTGCATTTGCATGGAATATCATTATCATCAAGCATTCACATATGCGAGCTCAGATCCAGGATCAATCACGAAGATTTCCAAGATCATCAGCCCAGACAGGGGCACCTCTTGCAAGATTGTGGGTTTCTCTCACTAGAGTCAGAAGATATCAAGACAAGATTGAGCCCAATCAGGGGCATTCTTCCACAAGACCGTGGGTGTTCCCCACGAAGTTTTGCAACTTATTTGAGCTTCAAGGCAATTAGCAGCCCAGTCAGGGGCATTATCTGTAAAGGCCATGGGTCCTCCCATGGAATTCAAGATTATCAAAGCAAAATTCAGCCCAAACCAGGGACATCTTTTCAAGACCATGGGTGTATTGCATGATGTGTTGCAACCTCGTTGTTAATCAAGATCTTCAAATCAATTTGGCCCAGACAGGGGCATCTTCAATAAATCATGGGCGTTCCCCAGTGAGTTATCTCCAGCAGACTTCAGCGATAAGTGGCAATCTCTTCAGAGAAGCTTATCCATCTTCAGCGATAAGTGGCAATCTCTTCAGAGAAGCTTATCCATCTTCAGTGATAAGTGGCAATCTCTTCAGAGAAGCTTATCCATCTTCAGTGATAAGTGGCAATCTCTTGGGATAAGCTTATCCATCTTCAGTGATAAGTGGCAATCTCTTCAGAGAAGCTTATCCTTCATCAACGATAAGTGGCAACCTCTTGGGAGAAGCTTATCCATCTTCAGTGATAAGTGGCAATCTCTTCAGAGAAGCTTATCCTTCATCAACGATAAGTGGCAACCTCTTAGGAGAAGTTTATCCATCTTCATTGATAAGTGGCAATCTCTTCAGAGAAGCTTATCCCCCTATCATCCTTTTGGTGTTAGGGTTGATTTTGTTCCGCTCCATCATCCTTTTGGTGATGGGTCTAGCATCCTTTTGATGTTATGACTAGCGTCTCCGCTCCATCATCCTTTTGGTGATGGGTCTGGCATCCTTTTGGTGTCATGACTAGCGTATTTTCCATTATCCTTTTGGTAATGGACTCCTTACATCCTTTTGGTGTTAGGGTTGATTTTGTTCCGCTCCATCATCCTTTTGGTGATGGGTCTAGCATCCTTTTGATGTTATGACTAGCGTCTCCGCTCCATCATCCTTTTGGTGATGGGTCTGGCATCCTTTTGGTGTCATGACTAGCGTATTTTCCATTATCCTTTTGGTAATAGGACTCCTTACATCCTTTTGGTGTTAGGGTTGATTTTCTTCCGCTCCATCATCCTTTCGGTGATGGGTCTGGCATCCTTTCGGTGTCATGACTAGCGTTTCCCATCATCCTTTTGGTGGTGGGTCTGACATTTCGTCAATATCAGATTGTGCGATATTTTGTTTGTGTGTTTCATTCCATCATGCTTTTGGTGGTGATGACCAGTTACTTACAGTTTACTCGGATGGTTTACATTTATCCAGTATTTCAATTCTCAAACATCTCCTTTCTTTTCAGACAAATTCAGGGTCTTCTTCATATCTAATTGTCTTCTACCGTGAAAGAATGAGCGTCATATCCATTCATCTTACTCAGTCTAAGCCAATTAGATAGGGGCATCTGTCATACCCCAAATTTGTCCTACCCGTGTGTAAATTTTATCTGTACACTCATTTCAAGAAAATCCAAAAAAATATAATATTTTTTTCTAGTTATTATAATGATTGAAGTCAAACAAGCACTATTTCAAGGTCAAGATTTCGGTGTGCACTTCAAATGATGTGTATTCAGGGTGACAGTTAAGTTTGGTTTATCAAGTTGGATCAGTTGTGTGTGAGTCAATTTGTCTGGTTGAGATAAGTACAGATGTGTCATGTATGAAGATCAATAAAGCTCAGTATAATGGGTTTGGATAAGTCCAGTTCATAATTTCAAGTCATGTTCCTACATTTCGAGAATCTACATGCTGTTCAAGACTCAAACTCATTCAGAACCAAATTTGATTAGGGGATTGATTCACGGGATTGATTTATGGCTTAGTTCACTATCAAAGATGTTGGGAATTTGGATAGTATGATCGTTGGGGTAAATCCACATGGATATTCAAGTGCATGCTATTATGAGCCATCATGATTTCGGATGAGTTCAAAACGGCATAATAATCACCGAAACTTGATGCAAGGATGTTAAGCCCATCATTTTAATGATGTTTTATAGATTCAACAAATAATGAAGTTACATAAATAGCCAATGAATACTTGCAGTCCAAAGATAATATCACAAAAAATATACAGCAAGCATAACGATTCAAGTTTACAAGTGTAAATAATGAGGCCTTCTCTTTCATTGTTATTGCTGCCATAAGCCATGAAATGTTGCACCAAGTCCTCATCAGAATTTTAGCTCCAACAATTAGGAGTAGTTTGTGGCAGCATGACTCGTCACCCAAAAAAACAAAATTGTGGTTTTCCATACAATCCTAGAAGTGGTCCCACAATGCAGCAGCAGTAAAAGGGCACCCCTTCAACTTGCAGTCACGTACCACCATAATGCAATCTGCAGTTTGTACGAAGCATCACTCCACTACAATAGCCCCCACCTCAACAATAAGCATGCTACAAGGCACAACATGACCCTGCTACAATATCTGCAAATTGAGAGGGACATAGCCATTTCAAAAAAAAAGGAAAAGAAAATACTCTAGGGGTGACCATTTCAACCTCACTGGAAGGAAAATCAACAACAGGATGGAGAAAACTCTCTCTGAAAATATTCAATCTTAAAACTACAACACAAACTCCTCTCACCATTTTTTAGGTAGCTATAAGGAGATACAAACCGAATCCTTTATCATTCAACCCCTCCAACCGAACTTCTTAAACTTGATTGCTACATACCAATCTTCTTCCAGCAACAACAAGTTGTGTGCATCCACCTATTTCTATCTTCAAAGTCTGTCATGAAAACAACATCTCATAAGAAACACATTGTACCGAAAAAATCAAGAGGTTTGGTTAATTTTGAAAAAAAAAGGGGAAAGGTTCTAAAGACAAAAAGGGACCTTGTACCAGCAGTATGTTAGCATTATGCAGAGCTCCAACTTGCAACTATCCCACACCAAACCTGCTACCTGCACTACTGCTACTCTATCTCTGTATGAGACGAACCCTGCAAACCAACACAGCACAGCCTACACCCTGCAGCACAACAAGAAACAAAACCACCCTCCACACTAGACAAGTTCTGCATCAAAGCATACCAGCCTGCTACTACCATACTTCCTTGTCCAAAACCTCGCAGCTGACATTACCTGTTATGGCCGGTACAAACCGCAGGAAAACCCATGCCAGACAAGGTCTACACAAAACAATAAATTCACATAAATAAAAGAAAGATAAAATTGTAGAGGGGCTACCATACACAGAAGAAAGGTTTCACACAACCTACATGAAAATATCATAAAAACCTGCTCCAATTCTGTAGAGCTACAAAACTGACAACCATCCTGCACCCTTCAGCAACACACCACTACAAAACAAACAAACAACTTCAAAAGGCGAAAAAACCACACTTCCAAAGAGGACCCGGACTCCTTACATAACCTGCAGTTGCTGCCTCAAAAGGGGGGGTCTGCAACACCATTTCAAACACACACAATAAGACCTTTCATCAACTTCAGATACAAAAAAACCATAAAAACAACAAGAAAAAAACTCTTCATTGACCAACTACACTCTAACCTTCAACTTCATAAACCCTTCCCTATCACCTTCAACACCAACTTGCAAAAACCCCAATCAAACAACATTAACAGAACTGGTTTCTTTAACCTTCCTCACTAACCACAACAAACCAGCATAAACCTTCAACTCTTCTACTTTTCTTCATTACTTTTGCCGCCTGCAACTTCTTTTTCTTCCATCTAAACCTACATAAAAAACCTGCTTCAAACACAAAAACAGAACCTCAAACTCTTCTTTTCCAAACTCTCTGATTCACACTCTTCTCTCAAAGATGAAGCATCTGGAGGACATGGTGAGAAAGGGATTGTAGCGCTACTTGATGATTCAAAAGATCAAGTGTCATCTAACAGCAACATATCTTTATCACCACAGTGGCTTTATTCCAAACCAGTTGATACAAAGCAAACTCTTTTCTCTCCAACCTTCAACCACAAAACTAATCAAGCAACTTTCCTCTCCAACCCTCATGAACCAGTCTCTAAAAAAAAAAACCTCCTGCATCAACCATTCACAACCCTTCAATCTTCCACTCTCCAGCATTATTTCACCATCAAATCTCATCCTTTCTTAACCATTATTTCCTTCAAAATTTCTTCATAAACTCAATCAAAAGATGATTCTATTCTAAAACCGACCATAAAAAATCCCAAAAACTGTAATACCTTTCTTCATCACTATCCTTATGATATCATCTCATAGCTTGAAGCTCAAACCCCACAAAACTCCTCTCTGTTTCTTCAAAATTTCATCCTTCATGTTCAACCAACAAGAACACCTCCTTCAATCATCTTCTTCAATTTTTCCACAAAACCATTTCTTCCGCTCCCAGAAATCGCTCGTCACCATCGTTTTCCTCTTCAAATCAACCCAGATTTCTACAACCAACTTCATCTTCAATCTTCGAAAGAACCAAACCCACCTTCAATAAACCTTCACCCCAAATCAACCCTAACCCTTCAATCTTCATCAATTGACAAACCGAAAATAGAAACAGAACAAGGAAAAAACGAAGTTAAACTAAGACTCACCAATCTGGAAGCGAAAAGTGAGAGGCGGAGGAAAACAAGAGTCGAAGATTGGATCTTGAAGGTCTCGCAAAGAAAAGAGAGTGATGAGAGAGACTCGTTGAGTCTTGAGAAAGGTTGGGAGAAAGGAGGTTAAGCGCGAGTCTAATTGGAGGAGGTATTCTGATTTTAGTGTTTTTCTTAAAATTTATTTTCATTTTCAAGGCAATTAATATGGTCCTTCAATTGATTATTGTTATCACTTTTGCACTGCCCAATGACGTTTTCGAAACTTGGTACGTAGGGATCCTGTTTTTTTTTGCTAACCTTTTTTTTAAGTATTTGGTTTTGGATTGTTCCTGCTGAAGTTTGGGAGATACGGGCCTACACGAATGATACTGTGGACCAACACGTGAAGCCTAGTAACTTTGATTTACACACTCCTTTTCTTTCTCTTTTAAACATTTTCTTTTATAAATCTTAAGATGAAGTTTTAATATAATGTTTTTTTTAATTTTGATAACTTTTATTAAGACCTCATTTGGTTTATGTACATATTTATTTTTGTTAAGATTTTCAATTAATATTGGATGTATTTTCGATTATATTTTCATTTTTGTTTTGTCGTGTTATGGTCGATGACGACACTTCCGTAAACCGTCATTAAGTCAAACTACTGATAAATGACGTTGGACCTGAGACCACCTTTTTTTTCTCTCTTCGTCACCTGTCCCGCCTCGATTCAAAACATTGTTAAACAATTTTCACAATCAAATTTCTTTGTATTGAATTAAAAAGAGGGGATTAAGTGTAGACTTTCTTCCTCTCTGAGTGTTGGGATGCCCACTGTAGTGCGGGTGGTCCTGACACTCATCTTTCAGTACGAAGACGTTTCCTGTCCATTCTCAAATCTCATCTCCTTAAAATCATTTCTTTGTGTTGGGGTAAAGAGAGGATTGGGTGTAGACCCCTTCTTCTTCGAGCGTAGGGATGCCCACTGTAGTGAGGGTGGTCTCGATGCTCGGCTGTCGATACAAAGGCGCTTCCAACATTTCCACCTAAAACCTCGGTCCCGCACCGAGTACACTTTCAAACTTCTTTTGCAATAAAACTTGAATGGTTGTGGAGTGGTTAGGCGTAGGCCTTCTCCTATCCCGAGTGCTGACGTTTACCGTAGGGTTCTCTGTCGCAAAGCACTTACCCTTCAAAACCAAAAACATCTTTAATAAGAGAATGAAGTTCTCTTTGCATTGAATTAAAGAGAGAGGATTGGGTGTAGACCTCTTCTTCTCCGAGTGTTGGGATGCCCACTGTAGTGAGGGTGGTTTCGACGCTCGTCTCTCAATACAAAGATGCCTCGTCCGCCACACCTTTTATAACAAAAAACTCTGAGATAACGAATTGGGTACTACCCGTAGGGGTTACTATCCGAGGACCTGTCTCGCCCCCTAAAAACAATTCAATCAATCAAACGTGACTCCTTGCCTCGCGAGGCGAAAACTAATCAATCTTTCAAAAAGGATATGTTACGTCCGTTCTACCGCAAACAGGTAACGCCTAAGTCTCCAACGAGTGAGCAGCAAAACACCTAACTGCTAGAATGCGCACGATAGCATCATCCATAAAAAACATCAACACACCGTAGGCCGAACTACGGCTGCTCTGATTCTTTACTTTCTCAAGTAAAGATACGTAGGCACAAGGGCCACAATCCTTGCCGAGCATATTCCATCCATATCTGTAATTCCCCGAACTACGTCGACTCTGACTTTCTCACATCCATTGAGAATACGTAGGCATAGGACTGCGAAGTCCTACCGAGTCCTTTCTTTCTATCTTCTTCCTTGTTGCCTCCTTTCCTGGTTTCCAACCCTTTTTCTTTACCCTTTTGAACACTTTTATGGCATAATGTTTAAGCAGATAAATTCACACATCGACAAACAAAAGGTTCCCATCGAGTACGATGGATGCGAGGGGTGCTAATACCTTCCCTTCGCATAACCGGCTTCCGAACCCGTTCATGGTTGCGAGACCATCTTACCCATTATTTTCTTAAGGTTTTCTCGATATTTTCCTTTCCCCTCATGGGATAAATAAAGTTCGGTGGCGACTCTTCTGTCTATCTTTTTCGCCTTCCCGTCGTTGCGCGACGCATTTTTCGAGTAGCGACAAAAATGTAGCAGTAAACACCTGAGAGCCAACCTTGATTGGAAGATCAATTTCCCCATGCACTACTCTTCTAGAACCATCAAAAGCCTTTACCACAATATTACTGAGTTTCAATACCGTATCTTCAGGACTCAGCTTGTTCAGGACTTCCTTAGGCAACACATTCAGAGAGGAACCATTGTCTATCAGCACATGAGACAGGGTAGTGCCCCTGCATTCAATTGAAATATGCAAGGCCCTGTTATGATCCCTCTTGGCAGGGGTCAAGTCAGCATCAGAAAATCCTAACCCGTTGTCATAGGTCAGGTGAGCAACACAATTCTCAAACTGGTCCACAGAAATTGCACTGGGTACATGAGCCATATTTAGAAACTTGATCAATGACTTGGCATGAGCCTCAGAACATAATAGCAGGGAGAGCATAGAAATCTTTGAGGGAGTATGCCCCAGCTGATCAACAATATCATAATCACTCTTGCGAATGATTTTCAGTACTTCTTCCATCTGCTTAGAGAGGTCATCAGCAGCTGGCACATCAGTAGATACAGGCTCAATAACAGGACCCTTGCCCCGAGCATCAGTGGTGGAAGTAACAGCAGGAGTAACTGCACTCTTAGAAGCAACTGGAGGAGAGAAGATTCTTCCACTACGAGTGATCTTGCTAGATCCAGCAATATTATCAATGTCAACAGGCATATCAGGTAAAGGCTCCTGCTTGACACCATGGATGTAAACATCAGACCCATAGTGCCAAGGCACAACTTTGTCAGATGTATAAGAAATAGGACCAGGAGTGGTAATGATCAGAGGAGCTACTCTGGCTTCAGCGACAACTTTCACAGGACCTTCAGCAGTAATCCTGATTGGGCCCTGATGAGTGATTTTAATGGGACCCTTTGAAGTGATTCTTAGTGGTACTTTGTCGACCATGTCAACCTCTTCAATCTTCTTACCCTGAGTCAGATGATCCACCATACTTTCTACAGATGCTGGTCTTCTTTCAAACACTATAGTATATTTATCCATGAGACGTTGAATCCCATCTCTCAAAATGAAGCAACTATCCGGCTTATAGGTACAATATAGACAATCTTCATGACAACCTGGAAAGATCCCAGCTTGTACTAACCTCTTTTTGATAACAGACAATGGTGTGCTCAACTCCATAACTGAATAGACATGCAGATCTTCATCAATATCTTCATCAATGGCGTTGACAGTCTTCTCGTGATTTGGCATTGGAGCTGTAATCACATTTGGAGTACCTGGTGGATCAAACTCAATTTCTCCAGCATCAATCATATCCTGAATTTTGTTCTTCAAGACCCAGCAGTTATTAGTATCATGTCCTGGACAGTTTGAATGATATACACATCGTGCATTGGGATTGTACTTGGGAGAGGTAACATTGGGATTCTGAGGAGCCTCCCTCAGGGTAATAAGTTCAGCCTTCAACAAGTGTTGCAATGCCTGAGCCATTGACATGTTGATCTTCGTGAACTGTCTTCTAGCCCTCTGTTGGTTGCCTTGAGGCTGCTCTGTTGTTGCAGGAGTTGGATTTGAAATATGAACTGCACTAACAGACTGATGCCTTCTGTTACGATCAGGCTGACCATACACAGCATTAGATTCTTTCTTCTCAGTGGGAGGCTTCTTTGCAGCACCTGATGAAGAAGTGCCCACTTGGATCTTACCACTCTTGATACCATTCTCTACTCGCTCTCCTGTCATGATCAACTCAGTGAAGCCAGATGATGAGCTTCCAATGAGATGACTGTAAAACGGACCATTCAGCGTACACATGAACATATCAACCAACTCCCTATCAGTCAAAGGGGGTTGAACTCTTCCAGCTAAGTCTCTCCACTTCTGAGCATATTCCTTAAAGCTTTCTTTGGCACCCATAGACATGCTTTGAAGCTGCATGCGAGTGGGGGCTAAGTCAGCATTGTATTGGTACTGTCTATAAAACGCTTCAGCAAGATCATTCCAGTCTCTGATGTTGACACTCTCCAACTGATAATACCACTCTAACTGAGCTCCAGATAAACTCTCTTGAAAGAAATGGATCCACAACTTTTTATCAGCAGTGTGAGGTTGAATTCTTCTGACATAAGACCTCAGATGCAATTTGGGACAAGAGACCCCATCATAGACAACAAATGTAGGAACTTTGAAACCAATGGGTATCACAACCCCAGATATCAAACTCAAATCCTCAAAATCCAGCCCAGATGATTTCTGTAATTCCATAGCATTCATTCTATCCACCAGCATCTTGAATTTGTCTTCATTAGGCTCATGGTAATAATTAGCCTCAGAATCAGAGTCCCCCATAGTGTTGTGGAGACTGCCTCTCTCTTTCTCAGATTCCTCAGATTCATAGTCTTCAACCTCTTCCTTGGTCTTGACAGGACCTTTGAACCTTCTTCCCATGTTGAGCAACCCAGCAGACCTTCTAGTCTTCTTTGTCTTCTTGGCCAGCAGTGCCTTCAATTCATCCTGCCCCTTGGATAGGTTCAGGATCAGCTCTTGGAACTGTGCATTCTGTGCCTGGAGATCCTTAACTGATTGTTCAAGAGCCATTGCTGACATAAACAGCGAGAAGATGAGAAACCTGTGCACAATTATAAACCTGTGATGCAATGATATGGGAATGCATATGCAATGTTTTCAAGGACCGCAGGATTTAAATTTGCTTAAACAAACAAGAAAGTAACTTTTTATTAGTAATAACTTGTTTTGCCTTTTAGGCTTACAAAAAATGAAAACGAAATAAGTACAAAAGATGGGGTTTTAAGTCTCCCATGGACGTTTCCTCTTTGTGTTGAGGTATGAGTTGAGGTTTCGTTCCTCATGAAGTAGCTTTGTTAGCTCTAGGATCCTTGCTTGGCTTGCTTTGTAATGAGCCTCGAAAGTATCCCTTTGTTCTTTCAGTTGGATCCATGATCTCTGCAAGTCTTCCATATCAGTAGGCATGTCTGGGTGAAGGATGGTATAAGCTGTGTCTCCTTCAGCAACAGGTTCCATGGTAACTGGTAAGATGGCAGGATATGGCATCATGAGTGTCTGAGCACGAAATCGTACCCATCTGAGATAAGCCTCCATAGGAATGGTGTATTTAGGCTCCAGTGTCTTGCTGTCAATCCTGTTTACCTTTCCCCAAGCTCGTATGAATCTCTGACGGTAACCCTGAAGATCGTTGTCGTAGTCAAACACAATGCCCTGAATCAACATGTCATGTGGACCATCGCTCCGGGCGTAACCAAACTGTCGTAAAGCTAGAGATGGGTTGTAGGTGATGCCTCCTCTTATGCCTAGAAGTGGCACATTAGGAAACTCCCCACAACGGTCAATGATGGTGACATTCTCCATAGATCTGGAGCACCAATGGATGTCTGAGTGAGAAAGTGACATGATCCTCTTGGACCATCTGAACCCTTGCTCATTCTTCATTACTGAGCGAGGAAGGTGAGAAATAAACCACCTAGAAAGTAAAGGTATGCAGCACATCAAAGTTCCTCTTGCCCTTGTAGTACGGGTGTGAAGAGAATGTAGGATGTCTCCAAGTAAGGTAGGCACTGGATTGTGACTCAGGAATATGTTGATGGCATGAACGTCTATGAACTGATCAGGATTGGGGAACAACACTAAGCCATAAATCAATAAGGCTAAGATCTCCTCAAAAGCATCGTAGCTCATAGCCTTCAAGAACATTTGAGCTTTATCCACTAATACCTTGGCATGAATACCTTTAACTCCACTTCTCGTCTCTAGAACGATGTCAGACTTCTTCAGATGTAGAGCTGCAGCAATAACTTCTGGCTTAAACTCCTTCTCTAAGCCTGTGAATGGCTTTTGATCAAGAACAGGTATACCCAGAAGTTTAGAGAACTCCTCCATGGTTGGAACCAGCTGATAATCAGGAAATGTAAAGCAATGGTGCTTAGGGTCAAAGAACTGAAACAGCACACTCATCATGTCTTCACTGAACCCTGAAGTAACTAGATCCAATAAGTGACCATGTCTCTTGTTGAACTGGGAATGATCAGGCACTAGGGAAACCAACTCCTTGAGCTTAGCAGGTATCCCTACAAAGTTGATCTTGATGGTGTTTCTACGAGCAGAAGCCATGACCTGCAACAAAGAACAAAGATAAATCCTTTGGTCCTTGAAATGGTTAGGGAAAATGATATGCTTATGATGCATGATGATGTCATGATGTCATGCTCAATCACAAACATGTGGCACACACAAACAAGTCACACCATAGCCCTAGGTTTAAAGGCTTGCATGAGGTTCAAAGGCAAGTACCCTCCCCTGAAGTTAGATGGTTCATCCTGTCCTACAAAAGTAACCAGGTTCTAAGGGATCTCAATATCATTGATCCTTCACAAGGGTGGTTGATCAGAAGGCAACTTACTTGCCAACCAAAACCCTCCAAGTTTAAGATCTCAATGAGCGTAGCATCGAGTGTCAACCAACTTCAGTCTGCACCAAAGCCGGTTACCTCACTACTTTCTAAAGGCCAAGATGAGTTAACTAGGGTTCTAAAAGTCAGTTAGTGCATTGACAACATATGGCAGCCTCAATATTATCCTCAACTTGACTTAAGGAATATAAGCACCAACCAAGAAGTCGCACTAACTATGGCCACCAGATCAACCGTATCGATATACGTCGTACAGTTTCCTTGGTCTATTGCCATTTACCTAAGGTACACTAGATCCGAGTTAGGATCTTTCACACATAAGAGCACCCCAACAATATAATAATAAAGCAAACAAGGCAAACAATTTAAAGTGATCTTAATTCCTAAGGGTACCCCTCTTAAATAGATCCCCAGCAGAGTCGCCAGTTCTGTAACCCGGTGAACTGACTTTAAACAATGTTGCGGATAGCAAGAGTCGCCACCGACTTTTATTTTATCCATAAGGAAAGGTTATAAAAGAACAGGAAAGACCTTAGAGAATATTTTGGGTCCGGGGGGTAGGTTATGAAAAGGGAAGGTATTAGCATCCTTTTCATCCATGGTTATCCATGGGCTCTTAGGTACTTAAGCTCACTTTTGAATTGTTTTGAAAGTGTAGTGTGTGAATAGCAAAAAATTTCAGAATAGTTTAATAATAATCCGTGTATGGATGTGAAAAAAACTTGTTTGAAAATTTTGTTGGAAATTTGTTTAAGTGTGAAAAAGTTTTGAAGTGAGCAAGTATCTAGGAGTAGCCTACCCTAATGTTTTAAGGTCTTTCTTATTCTTTATCCTTTCCTTAGTAAGACTATCCCTACTATAATGGAGTAGGTAGTCCTTACTTTGGATGTTAAGGGACATGTGAGGGACAATTTGACTTTGAAGGCCATTGTGGGATGTAATAAGCACATATAAGGGACCATCATCATTTTTCGAAAGGGACTTGATTCGTAAAGGCAACCATAAGGGACCTTGATGATTTTTTTTATTTGAGGGACTTGCTTTATACACCCCACTTAACCATTATTCGTAGGCGACTTGAGGGATATCCTTAGGAAGTGAGACGGCGATTAAAATCGACTTACGTGTGTGACGTGTTTATTTTAATTATCTTTATTTAAAAGTGATCTAAATTTATTTTAATATTACATACATGTTGTTACACTCCCTAATTACTAACCATAATAATAATTAAATAATTAAACAACTTTACATCCAAGAAACAATTACAAAATAATAAGCAAAATAATTAAATAGCAAAGATAAATAAAATATAAATAAGCAATAATAAATAATAAAGGGGGTTAATTCTAAGTTTACTCGGCAAGACATCGCATCTTGTGCCTACGTATCCTTACGGGAGTGGAATCAGAGTAATCGTAGTTCCCCTCAAAAGGGAGGTTAGAGACTTCTTGACTGTGGTCAAGGTCTCAAGGGGGATAAACGCATCTTAAGGACACGCTTACGTGGAGTGTAGAAACTCCAAATCTCTACGTTGAAATGTTAAGTTGTAATTAGGGTTAAATTAGGGATTCCACGGCAGGAAACCCTAAAATGAGCGCGGCGGCTCTTTGACCTAATGCTAAGGGTAAAATTGTAATTTTTCCTGCGGCGAGACATTTGTGAAAATTAGGGTTTGTGAGGTTGTAAGGGTTTGAAGTTGAATGTGTGAAGTTTTACGGACTATTGGCGTGGCGGCCAAACAGTTAGACCTAACCTTCGGATGTGTGCAATGTGACAGAAATAATAGTGATGAAAGTGTGAGGAATTTAAATCATGCAAACGGGAATAAAATGCGGAAAGTAAGCGCGATTGTTGGTTCGCGAGGTTACATGAGAGGAGCAGATACAATATGATAATGAAAAATTTAATCAATGATAAACGAATTTAAAACAATCAGTTGAGTAACAAAAAACAAGAGGATGTTAGTAGGGTTAGGCATAAATACAGTGGATAATGAGATAGTGCAGAAAAAGATGTAAATTTAGAGTTTTTATTGTTTTAAAAAAAAGATTTTAATTTAATTTATAAAAGAAAGAATACTTTAATTTTAACCTTAAAAAAGGTTTTAACTTAGATATTTTTAAAAAAAAGATTCTTAAGTTATTTATAAAACATTTATTTTTATTATTATTTTTTTAAAAGGGTATTTTGAATATGTAAAAGAAAGGATATAATTTATTAATTTAGAAAAAAGGGTTCACTAGTTGTCAAGTAATTTAAATAAAAGATTAAGGTTGATTTATTTTTTTAAAAAAAAGATTAAGGTGATTAAGCGATTATGTGTGTGTTTAGTGGTGATTAAGTGGTGTGTGATTATGCAACAGTAGAACAATAATAAGCAACAAATGAAAAAAAACAAACGGAACCCTAAGGTCCCTTCCCCCCCAAATCGGCGCCCTTGTTCATCTTTCTCTCTGCCTCCGATCGCACTTTCACTATCTCTTCCCTTTGTTTCCCGATTTTCGTTTCTCCCTCATTTGGTCCTGAAAACACAAACACACACATCAAACGTTCATTAATTTAGACATGGGTCGAATTTTACCGAAGGTTGGGGTAGCGGCGGCGTTTCACGATGGCGATGGGTTTCGCGACAGCGTGCGAGGGCCTCGCTTGTAGGAAAGATAAGTGTTCCTTCTTCCTTCCTTTGTTTTCCGCGATGGTTCTTCTAGGGTTTTCAAACTTGTGGTTGTTCGTGTATTGTTCGTATGATCCTCCCCCGTTTCGTTTTCAATATCCTCTTTATATAGGAAGACATCCTGGATAAGTAATGAAAGTTATTCTTGAATGCTGATTTGATTGTTGATTGGGATTTCCATTTTGGGTTTAATCGGATTTGAAAACTTTCCTCTTTCTGCTCCCATCTCTTTAAGTGTCTATTAATCGAAAATCAAATCTCGGATTCTGTATCAAATCCATTAAATGTTCACGGTTTTGGACTTGGATATTCTTTGAATTGATTTTGCTAACTCTGATTTTTGCGTTCTGAAGGTGTGAGTAGCAATTGAATTTGGGCCAGGGGCGAAATATGCAGTCCAGGTGTGGATAACGGTTCCTCTTCTCTTTCCTTGGACTTCGTCTCAAGTTCTGAAATTTGGTTTTACAATCTTAAATTGTGATCTCCCGTTTTCTTCTCTGCAGGTCCAATCAGTTAAGCATGGGGAGCGAATTATCAACGGAGGCTCTTATTTTGGCGCGTCTATCCGTAGGACCAATGCAGTTGACTCAAGTGGGTGAGGTTGTTATCCATCTTCTGTTGTTGTTTGACATGGACACAACTCTGATTGCATCTCTGTTAAGTGAATTATTTGATCATAACGGTTGTGGCTTTTGAAAGTAATAGTGTCTTGATTGTTGCATGAACCCAGGATTGAACACAATTGGTGTAGAGTAGCTGGTTAGCATGCCTGCAACTGAAGTTGTACCCTAATTCTTCCTCGTGAAAATTTTGTGTATGCGTATGGTTATTATTGATGTATTTTCCGGTATGAATACTTTACAAAAACATGATTTATGTTGTGGCCTTCTTCAGAAGCGGGGCACAAAGGTTCCGTCTATTTCTATATCGGAGGTCCTAACTTGGCTTGCCTCCTTGTTCAGTATTTCCTAGATAGAACACATCCTTCACTTATGGTTGTTCTCCTCTGTTCCAGGAACAAAAGCTGGAAGGTTGTGCAATGATATCAGAAGTGAACTTCTTCATCCTGTACTGCTGCTCAGTAGGTAATGCGCTCCATCTGTATTTAATTACACCCTCTAGCACTTAATTAGTTTCCTGCATCAGTAGCCTCCTTGCTAATGCTATGTGTGTCATCATTTGCAGGAGTTGCCACAATATTTCCTTCACTTACTACAGGTTTAGATACCTCCTCAACCACCCTCCTTTCCTAGGTATCCATTTGAAAAATTTCCTCTTTTTATTGCCGTAATAGTAGAACCATCGGTGCCTATGTTAACTGTTGGATTTTCTGAATACTAGTTTGTTTGTAGGATTATTTTCTTTTCACCACATGTGATTTCCTTTGGGATTTACTTGCTTGTGTTGGTTTTGACCAAAGCCATGATGCATATGCGCCGAAGAAAGCCGTTGCCTACTCTGAAATTACTTATGCCCAAGCTGTGGAGAAAATTGCATTTGATGTTGTCCTTGCATTATAGATTGCCTGAATTGTTGTTGCTGATGTGCAAGAAGTTGTTGTTGTTGTTCCATGTATGCTCTTACATTACTAGCTACATTCTTTCCATGATTCACTCCTGTAAAATCAGGGTATATGTTTCCTGTACTAATTCCATTATGAAATGCAGGTCCTGTCTTGTTGAAACCCGTACGACGCAATAGAGTGTTGGTGTAGTTTGAGATCCAGCAGCAGCCTTTACTTCTATTCGTGCTTGGGACTTGGTTTTTGTGAACTCACCTATGTGGTTCAGAATTGATGCTGCTTATGAATTGTTTAGGTTTTGAGTTCTGAATTCTGAACCTAGTACTGATGCTGTTGTGATTTCAGGCGTTGGATAACCTTGAAGACAAAGCGATTCAGACCCGCCGGCATCCGGGTCTGAGTCCAGATTTACCTTTGTATCAGTTTGGAAATCCAATTGCGGCAAAAGCGAATCAGTCCCACTTCATTTATTTCTTCTATTTCTTGGATGTCCCATATGGATAAGAACATGTATTACCTTATCTGACGCCCACGGTGCGGATCGGTAACGGGGGTAGGACGTAGCTTCGGTTGTGCCACTCCCGGCACTCGATGATGACATCGTTCTGAGAGTGTCGAAAAAACTCCTAACCTTTTTTCTATATTGTTTGTTTTGCTTTGATGTGCAGGTTAATCGAGATTTGCGGCGAAGCTCAAGGGTCAACATGAAGACACTTATCATTTTTAGGACTTAGGATTTTTAGGTTTAATGTAATTCCTTGTAACAGCAATTCAAAAATGTGAAACAATTTCCTCCTTCTTGTATAATGATATCTTTATGAAATAAAATTCCCAACACTTTGAATTTATTTATATCTTATTCCTAGTTAAAAAAAATATAAACAATTGTGAATAAATCCACAAGCATTTAAATTCATTAACATAGTCATAAAACATAATCACTCCCAAGTGATATTTGTAATTCTAATCTCATCCGATTAAAATGTTAACCAAACCACTTCATAACCAACACATATGGGCACCGTAATCACAACAGTTTCAGCATCAACAGTAACACTACTCGTAATTAAACTCTACTGACCAAATGCCAAGATCTTGATATGATCAGACCTGGTGATAGATAAATGTATCAAACGCCTCAGAATTTTAATAACAGCCCGTCTTCAAGGAATTGGTAGAATTTGTTGGAGAACTTTGTGAACCTTGTGAACCTTCTTAGAACACAAAGTCTTGTATTGTGAGGGCAAATTTTGGGGTGCAACAGACACCTTTAAGCATGTGGCTTTAGCAATGTCTTCCTCTTTAGGGTCCTCCTCTAAGAAAGGGAACCGAGACTTATCCAAAATAGGTAACCCCACCAACTGAGAATACTCTTCTAAGGTAGGTAATAGCTGGTAATCTGGGAACGTGAAACAATGGTAATCCGAATCATAGAAATGTAGTAACGTAGAAAGAAGCCCATCCTTAACTTGTATTCTTAATAAGGATAACAGCCTTCCGTACTTGTCCTTGAACTCCTCTTGATCTTCAACCAAAGCTCCTAGCTTCCTTAGGTCATCTAACTTAAAATTCTTAAAAGAATATTTCAAAGTTTTTCTCTTATTATAATCCATGGTATCCTGCGACATTCATAAACAAAGTTTGAATTCCATGCAATGTGATGCAATGTAATGTCTTATGTATGTAAGGCACATAAACACACAAAGTCCTAGGTTAAAGGTATATGAGCGGAAGTCAAGGTCTACCCATCCCACAAAGGTATGTACTATAGGGTTAATTGTACCTGCAGAACAAGGTTCTAAAGAAGTGCCCAAAGTCATCAGTCCATCTTTCGGATATTATCAATTTCCCAATTGACTCGGTGGTTGATAATATTCTCAAGAGAGCCTCTTTTGAGTGTAGTATCGCATAGCAACCATTTTGGAATTACTCCCTCATAGTTCCCGCACTACGTCCTAGATAAGGCCGAAGTGGTGTTAAGGTAACTACGGTCCCTAGTATCATAGGCTCCTATCGAAGATAGTAAGTGTTTTCATGATTACTCGTTTAACAGAATTGCCTTTCAAAGGACCTCAACTGAGCGGTGATTCTCAAGTCGGCTTGGTCGGGATTCAACTCCCTATAAGCCTCGTCGAATCTGTCACCTCCTATAATAATTTCACTCAAGTCTGGGTGTAGGACTTATCTCACAATAATAGGGTACCCCCCAAGCAAGGCACAATAATAATATATACAAGAGAATAAATAATGGAAAAAAATCATACAATAAAAAAAATAGGGATAACCCTTAAACATTATGAACTATCCCCAGTGAAGTCGCTATTTTTTGTTGTGGTGGAAATAGGATATCAAACTATCAATTAGTTTGAATCACAATTCTTTTATTCACAACCGCTCTTTGATTTATCCGAAGGAAAAGGTCAAAAGAGGGAAAACCTATTTTTGCATTGTAAGCACAATGCGGGGAGAGACCTAGGTAAGGGGTTGGTTAAATTTAGGGAAGGTACTAGCACCCTAAACTTCTGTAGCACTCTACAGGAACCTTTTGTTTATTGTATGCTTTTTTATTTTATTATCTGTTTGATGTATATATTGAGCTAAGGGATGGAGTGACCTAAAAGACCTAAGGGTTAGTCCTAAGTTTACTCGGCAAGACGTCGCATATTGTGCCTACGTATCCTGGATAGGGAATGGAATCAGAGTATTCGTAGTTTCCCTCGAAAGGGAGGTTAGAAACATCTTGACTATGGTCAAGGTTTCAATGGGAGTAAACGTATCTTAAGGACACACTTACGTGGAGTCTTAAAACTCCTATTTCTACGTTGAATTTTTTAATTAAATTAGGGTTGAAATTAGGGAGTCCACAGCGGGAAACCCTAAAACAGAGTACGAGGACTCTTTGACCTAAAGCTAGGGTAAGTGTGAATATTTGTCCACGGCGGGATGCCTAGGCTAATTAGGGTTTGGAAGCGGTTGAACTTAGGGTTATTGACTCGGCGGTCAAATGGCTAAACCTAATTCCTTCGGAGGGCGAAAATTAACGGTAAACATGCGAGATATAGTAAATGAATATACGGCAGAAATAAAATACGGAAGGTAAATAAAGCGGCGCGACAATCACTCGCGTAAATTAGAAATCCCAAAAAAATTCAAAAATAAATATATAAAAACCGCGACCATGGTCTCGCGCAAAATACATCCATGGAACCACAATAACTCGAAATAAACATGAATCGGAATTTATGCATGATTGGAAGAGAGAAACAGAGAATATTAGTGAAAAGTGAAACCGAAATTCATGGCGAACAACTAATATTGACAACAAGACAAAAATGCAATTTGGAGTTATGGTTTGATTAATTTTGAAAAAGGAGGTTTAATTAAAAACAAAATTTAATCTTAATTTTAATTTTAATTTTAAAAGAAAATTTTAACTCAAATTTCAAAATGTTTTAGTTTTAATTTTTAAAAAATCTCTAGTTTTAATAAGACAAAATTCAATATTTTGTAAAAAAACAAGGTTTTAACTTTAATTTTTAAAGAAGATTTATTAGTTTTAATTAAAAATTTTGGTTTTAAATGTTTTTAAAAAAAGTTTAATTTTTACTACAAGAAAGAAGGTTTAAATTTTTTTTTAAAGTTTTTTTTTATGAGTTTTAATTTTATTTTAAAAATATTTTAGCTTTAATATGCAAAAGAAAAAAGATTAACTTTAGAAAAATTCATTTTTACTAACAAACAACTTTAGCTTTAAATAAAAAAATTAATTAATTAATTATAACAGAATTAAATAAAACAAAAGAAATAAGTAAATAATATAAAAAAGTAAAACGGGTCGGGCGGGTCACCACTTCCTAGACCTGACCCGGTCTGGTGATATAAAACACAAAAAATTAGGGTTAGCGTTCAGAAACCCTCCCCCTCGCGGTGGCACAACGTTTTTCCTCTCTCTCTCTCTCTCTCTCTCTCTCTCTCTCTCTCGTTCTGCTCTCTCTCCCATGCATGCCGCCGTCGATTTCCTTCTTGCCTTCTCCATCTCACTTCCTGCATGTCCCTGAAAAAATAAAACAAACAGTGTCCACAAATTGCTCACCTCCAACGGAGGTTCGAAGTGATTTGTTTGCGTAGTTACTCCGGCCGATGATGAGTGATTCTAAGGCCATGGTTTTGATGGTTGAAAGCTTCGTGTGAGTGATGATGTTGCAACCTGGAAGACGGATGGACGATGATGAAGATCTCTTTTGATCTTCTGAGTCCGATCGGACTCGTTTGCGGCTATGGGCGAACTTTTCGTCCATCTAGGTTGAGCGGCTTCGAAAACCCCTTTCCAATGACGGTTTCTTCTGATTTCGATGATGGTGATTTGCGATCTTTCAATCCTCTGAATCTCGGTTGGCCGCCGCTTTGAACTCTCTTCTAAACTCCGTTAGGGTTCCTCGTAACCCTTCTTACGGTAATATTTACACCATTCTTTTTTTCTGTGATTTGTGGGTCGTTTTTCCTTATGGATTCGCGGCGGTTTTGTTGACTCTGTGAATTTATCTCACTTCCGTTGAATTTTGATTGCTACGAAATTAACAGAGTTTTCTTGATGATATCTGTTGAGATTATTTTGCAGACTTTGTGGAAATATTGTCAGGATTTGACCGTTATTCTCTGACAAGGATTTAACTGGGCTTTTTTCATTGTGATTTTTGCAGATGTAATTTCGGATACTTTCTGGATTTTCAGTTTCTTCATGAACTGGTTTGCATCTGGTTTATCCATGAACTGGTTTGCATCTGGTTCAACTTGCTTTGAACTGGTTTTTCGGATTTGGTCTGAACTATTTACCAGTTGATGGACTTTCGAATTGGTTGGCTTGATTATTGAAACCGAGACTGTATTTTGACTTGGATTATCCAGGAATATCGGTTTATGATCTGTTGGCATCCAGATTTGGTTTGTTAATCCAATTTCAGCACAAGTCCCTTTCGGCATAAAATCACTTTCGGCATGAAAACTTCTTTTCCTCTTCTCTCGGTTGTCCCGGCAACAGAGCAGATATTACCGATTGGTATCCGAGGCCGGGAATCATAATGGGAGTTGGCTTCGGCATTGGTCGTTGCCCTCCCGACACCCGATGATGTGTAACTGAGGGTGTTCGGACCTTCAAAATAATTTTTCCGTTAACAATCTGCTTGCTCTGTTCTTGTTTGTCTATGCAGGTATGAAGAAATTAGTCGGGGAAAAAATCGGCGCGAAGAAATGGTGTTGCACCCCAAAATTTGTCGTACCTTTTTCTATGTTTCATTGCATTAGCATACCATTGGTCTAGCATTATCATGAGCATTGCATTAGCATTTAGCAGGGGATCAAGTGTGATATATATCAAGAGGAGCCTATCTAGAGGTTTTATTCAAGCTTGAGAGGTCACCAAAGTCATCAGAAAGTGGGGTGTGTTCTTGAGAAGTTTGGATGCTGGTATGTGGTTCATCTCCTAACTTGGGAGCCAATTGAAGACCATCAGTGGGTTGTGAAGCCTTGATTAGGGATATAGCATATGGATAGAGCTCATGGAGTGCCTTGAGGGTCATGGTGGAGCTCAGTCAAGTCATTATGCTAAGTGTGAAGAGGCACAGTTGAGGATGTTACAATTAGGGTTTTCATCTGAATAACCTAAGTCAACTGTGCAATTTGAAGAGGATCAAAACCTATTTCTAGGTCTTGGTGTTCATAGGATGTTGTGTTGAGGAATTTGAGATGTTATTCCAAGATCATTCAAGGAGAATTCAAAGTGTGAGGAGTTGCTAAACTAGGGTTCTCAGGGTAAAATCCCCTATTTAGTGCCTGACTTCAAGACCACTTATCTCAAGATGAAAGTTTCATCTCAACTTTTGACCAACATGTAACTTGTAGATCATGATCTTAGATTTAATTTGAGTACTAGAAGTCCTCCATTGGATTTATAGAACTCAAGCTATGATCCAGACAAGTTACAGGTCATCAGATGAATGTGAAATTTGTCTGTAAAAGTCAACCAACTTCCAAGGCACTTTTGACCTAGAAGGATGTTTCTCCTCAACTTTTGGCCAACATGAAAGTTGTAGGTCTTGGTATTAGATTTCCAAATTGTACTAGAAGTCTTTCATCTGATTTGTAGAACTCAAGTTATGAGGTTTACAAGTTAGGGGTATTTTGGGAAAGTAAGATTACAGGTCATAAAATTACAGGTCAAGTTCACCACTTTGCATAACTCAAATGAACTTTTTTCCAACATGAAAGTTGCTCCAAATGGGGTCATTTGGTCAACTAAACCTCAGGTTATCAATGGTCTAGCTCATGGTTGAAGATTGGTGAAGGATATTTTGGTAAAAGCATGTGAAAATCCAAGTTTGTGATCTTGCCAAAATTAGATCAAATATGGTCATATTTGTACTCATTTTGAAGGGAATATATGTTTTAAGATCATTGGTGACAAAATCAATTGCAATTGAGATACTTTTCATGGTGCATTTCAAGCTTTCTTCATGTGTAAGCAACATTTTGAATCATGACCATTAAGATCCAAACAAGGGGAGATTATGAGCCCTTGATCTTCCTTACATTGCAAGGAATGAAATTGAATCAAAAACAAGGGATTTTGGCCATGAATTAAAGCACTTCCATGGGCTTCCAACTTCACAAAATCCAAAAATCCAATTTGATGTTCAAGCCACAATTGGGCCTCCAATTCATTGTAAACATCTTCTATATAATCTATGGAGTACATTCATCATTTTTTGGATAATTTTGGTGTATGAGCAGAGTTATAGTAATTGAAAAAGTGAGCTCCAAGTGAGCTCCAAGCGATTCAAGCCTCCTCACCTATCCAAACACCTTCAAAAACTATCATTGAGTGATTCTACACAATTTTCCAGAAGAATTCGTGTCCCATTGAAGCTCCACAACTCCATTTTCAGAGGTATCAGAAAATCAAGATTACTCATTAATCATGCATCTTTCTTGCACCATTTTGCACCATTACAATCCCCTTGAGGTCAATTTGGATTCTGGTATCATTTTGAGCATTTTCTTGAAGATTTATGGTTCTTGACATTTCTTGGATCCACCACGGGTTTAGAGATTCATGGGGTTTCACTTCAATTCATTGTGATATTCTTGTTCCTTGCAAAAAATGCTTCAATTTTGGTTCAAGAAATGTTGATTTTCATGAAGAAATGAGAGAGATAGAGAGTGGAAGAGAGCTCCGGCCGCCCCTCACGGTCACCGGTGCCGGAATGTGCGTGTTCCCTCTTCTAATTTTCAAAAGGAAGAAGATAACCCAGCACCCTTGGATCAGATTGGAAAAATTGACTTTGTACTCACATCCAACACTCCTCAGCGCACCACATCACCATTCACTTAAGTGACTCAGCTGGGCTTATGTGACTTGTTATTCACACCCCCATTCTTCCAGGCCCAATGGATTACACTGAGTGTTTTTGCTATCCACCACACGTGTTTGTTTAATTTCTTTGTCTTTCCTTATTTTTCTTATTTCTTGCTTGTTTTCTTTAATTGCATGAAAAATATAAATAATGTTCATAAATTCATAAGATTTTTACCTGATAATATTTAACGTGATTAGAGATTCAAGGAATTTGAAAAACTGATTTTGGATTTATTTTCAATTTGTTTGATTTTTTCTATTTTTAATAGTCATTAAAAATACGAAACTGTACCATCTTTCTTGTAGAATTTCATTGGGGTATCAAAAAAAAATATTTTTGCCTAATCTTTTGTAGGATCTTGGTAGACATATTGAGGGATTTTAATATATTTTTCTCTGGATTTTATACTACCATTTATATAGGTTTTGAACACCATTTTTGTACATGCTCTAGATAGCCTTGGTTTGAGATATCTTTGGAAGTTTACTCTCTGTTTGAACACTTCCTTTTGGATTATTTGGCTACCCTTTTAACATATGATTAATAACACTTGGTAGGTGCTTGGAGAATTGATTTGGAATTTTTAGATGCATTTTGCTATTTTTTCCTTATTTTGCAAGTTGACTCATAATTTGGCACTTTCACTTGTACACTTGTATTGTTTTGGCTCCAAAAGCCTTGTATTGCTTGTGTGATGGATATTATAGTGATTGCTTCTTGTTGTGGACTCATTATAGGTCTTGTGGACCATTTGGTGGTTGTTTATATTGTACATAGCTTGCTCATTTGATGTTATACTTTCATGCTTGTACATTGTGATTCGAAATAGTAGTTTATGTACTTTCATTGTAGGTTTCTCTTGATGCCTTACCATTTTCTCCTTGATATTCATTTGTGGAATAGGTTGTATGATTAGAATATGCTACTCTCTGTCCCATGACCTTGGTTTTCCACTTAAGTAAGTTTTAGGTATCTCATTTGGAGGTGTCTAAGGCATGCCTAAAGTGGAGAATCCTTGAGGACTTCCTTTTGCATGATTTTTATGGTTTTCTTGTTGCATTTCCTTCCTCTTCTCTTGCATTATTTCATAATTGGCTTGAGGTTTAGATGAGCTTGTGGAGGCTCCAGCCCCACACATATTTCCTCCCTCACTTGCATTGCATCTTTACTTCCTATATTTGCATTTCATGTATGCATTTGTATAATTGTTTTCTTCTTCTTCTTTTGTCTTCCTTCCCCTAGGATTTCCATTCTTTCTTGTTCAAGATAGAATGTGATAGACATTAGGCCTTTAAACCATGCATGACAACAATAAGTAGTTCCCTCCTAACCTTGACCATAGGATGAACTTTGCATGACAACTTTAGGATTGAATCCAGTTCCCCTTTAGTTGTGTCCTTTCTCTTCTCATCTTCAAACAAATCAAAATACAGTAATAAAGGTTAATTGAGGTCGTACGCTACGAGCCTTAAGCTACTTGAGAAAGGGTTGTTGGAGAGTTTCTTTTCAACAGCCTAGATGTTTAGTATGGTACCCTTTGGGTGACATGCGACGCATTCACTCTCAGGTCATAGTCTCTAGTGCGATATTAGTTGCAGACATCCATAAAAAGATACTTCTTCTAAAAAGATAGAAAACAAAGATCAAACATCTTTTTGTCCTCTTGGACCTTTAATCCTTGGAAACCCTTTTCTTAAGGAGAGTTTTGTTAACTCTCGGTTCTACCGCAAACGGTAAACGCCTAAGTCTCCAAAGGTCAAGCTGCATACACCATACTGCTGGAACCGTCTGTTAACCCTACTCGGATAAAAAAGACAAACCTGTGTCTCTTGTTATCCCGAACTACGTTTGCTCTGATCTTTCACGCCGTGTGAAAGTACGTAGGCACGACATGCGATATCTCGGCGAGCAACCTTCCCCCGTAACCCGTAGTTAGGCGAACTACGTTGACTCTGATTTCTTGTTCCAGACGGGAATACGTAGGCATAGAACTGCTGTGTTCTGCCGAGTCATTTTCTTTTCTTTTCAGACCAGACTCTTAGCGTAGATAGATATAACAAACTCGTCAGATAAACCCAACAAGCGTGGACCTCATCGAGTACGATGGACGTGAGGGGTGCTAATACCTTCCCCTTGCGTAACCGACTCCCGAACCCAGACAATGGTTGCGATGACCTTGTCTTATACCTTTTCGTCAGGTTTTTTCTGATCGTTTCCTTTCACGTTCTGAGGGATAAATAACGAAAGGTGGTGACTTTTCTGTTTTGCTGGCCTTATTTTCGCGGTAGCGACAAATGGCATGAAGACTACTCTTAGAAAAAAATAGAACTTAGGATAGACATGTATATATTTTTATCTTCCTTTTCATAAGTTGTAATAAAAATATTAATGAGTAAAATTCAATTATTTCTATCCAATTTATCTGAATCTTTTACATAATTCAAACTTGTCGCAATCGAATGACCCAAAAGAACATATCCGATTAAATCCCTCTTGTCAAGTACCTCCAAGTAAATTCAACTAAATCACGGATAAATCAATTAACTTGAACCAATGGATTAATCTTCACCAAACAAATTTGTAGAGAAACGGTAAATACGACTTTGAGTGAGCATAAAAATCCTGTTAACGGTGAAACAGAAACCATACTCTATACAAGGAAAAGAAATCCAATTACTCCGATGACTGAACACAAATATCCTGAGTTGAGCCGGCTAAAAATCATGATTTGATCCTGCATAGTAACTTCCGACTCGAGTCGAAACAAAACTCCAACTGCTTCTTTTTTTTAACAGTTTAAATAGCTGGAAGCAGGAGAAACAAAAAAACACGCGCCTGTGAAATCTCACGGAATAAATGCCTGTACTGATTTAACCGAACCAAAGTTGATGTCTCAACATAATCAAACCCACATGACAAAGCAACAGCCCTGAAAGCTACTGACAATAGAAACTCAGCTCCTGAGTAAATTACCATATCTCGAAAACTTTGATGCCAAAGTTCACTGTAAATTTCTGTTTATCCTCACAATAAAGAATTCGGAGATGGAGACTTTAATTATTCTGAAGAACCCGGGCGACAACTCATCCTCCACAACTGTCAGTAAATACTGCGCAAATTACCGTTTTGCCTTTTTTACCGTTGAAGTGCACCTAATGCCATTCCTGCGAAATAAACAGACTACCTAACCTGTTAGTATTTAGCGGATGCAAAAATGAGATGCTATGTGACATGAATCGACTAATCTGAGGGTAAAATTTGGGGTATTACATATACTATATTATACAATATTTATATATAATGGATGATTATTTAATTTTATATTTAAAGTTTAACTTTGTATCATGTAACTATAATTATAATTTAGAATTATATTTTAGAAATAATGTAAGGTGTTTGTTTGTCTACTTAAAAATTAAAAATTAAATTTAAAAGTATTATTCAACAATTTTATTTTAAGCATTGTAATACATTTTTTAGAAAAGGGATAATGCAATGTAACATTATCAATGGCCTGCCACGCGTCGTTGAGTTAAAGCTTTCACGGAGTTAGGGAGAAAAAGGGGGGTGTACCTGCAAGGCACTCCGATGCTTAAGTGAGTAAAGAATTAGAGTGGGAGAGCAAATACAGAGAAGTAGGTGTAAAGAATAAGATATCTGACCCTTTAGTGAAAGAGGGTATTTATAGAGAGACCCCAGGCCCAACCCAAGTAACTGTCAGGGCTTGCATTGAGCAAATACAGAGAAGTAGGTGTCGAAGGCCCCTCTGGTTTGGACGGAGGAGCATTTCAACAGAGGCATTAATAGTTATATCGTTCGGATAGGCTCGATGGACGCCGAGGACCAAGCGGCTTACCAGAAGCTGGTCGCGTTCGTGGCTAGCTTTCCCCCTCGCGAAGTGTGTGACCTTGGACGGAAAGTTCATCCTCGAGGCCAACGGGGAGATATGCACGGAGTCACGCTTAATAAACACGGGGAGATGTGCCTCTGACGAGGAAGCTTTGCGCCTCTTAGGTAGTAACTTCACTTTATTTTTCGCGTACTCGTCGTGGGTTTGATATGCTAATCTTGTTTATTTCTCTTTTGCAGGAAAGATGTCGAGCATGCATGAACGTGTGAAAAAGTTGGCGTCCCTCAAGGCCGACAAGAAATCGGGCAAGGGAAGGGTAACACAGGTGCAACAGATGCCCGATCCAGATTCTCAGCCCGGCTGGTCGTCTTCCTCTCCCCAAGGTAGTCAGTTTCCCTCCTCTCAGGGCACACCAAAGAGAGTGCGACTATCGGGTCCAGAAACCATTGATCTCACTGACGGGGGCTCCGAGGAGAGGTTTGTCCTCCCACCCTGTCACCTATGACCGTCATTCTTCAGTGGGGCCAACTCTCCTGTGGTGGGAGTCGTGGAGGCCAAAGCTCTCCTGGGTGCTGACAAGCAGACGAGGAAGAAAATTTTGTCTGAGGACCTGGCCGCAGTGATTCAGGTCTTTGAGACGGCCACGGTTCTTAACGATGAGGCCTGCTCCTCAGCTGATTTCTCCAAACTGCAGGTCGAATTGGCAACTGTTAAGGCGGAGAGGAGAAAATTGGCTGCTGACATCGGCCAGATGAAAGAAGACAGCGCTGTCCAACGCAAGCTGTACGATGAGGCGGAGAAACAACTGAAGGTCACGGGCGAGGAGAAGACGAGGCTTATGGCACAGATCGATAAACTAGAAGCGGTTTCGCGGCCTGCAGAAGACGAGACCAAGGAGGAAAGGCGGATGGGAACTCAGGATGCCCTGCTGTGCAGGATTTGGGAGCTCGAGCAGGATTGCTTGAGGGCGCTTGAGGTGGGCTATGACAGCGCCGTGGAGCAGCTCCGGCTTGTGAACTCGGACGTCCCGTTTACTACAGCGGGGACGAGTCCTTTCCATCAAATTATTGCAGGTCACGTGGTCGCCCCAGAGCCTGACGAGGAAGATGAAGCTCTGGCCGAGGATGGTGGTGTGCAAGAAGAGGCCTCTTAGGCTGTTTGTTTTTTCTGGCCTGCTTGCCTGTTTTGATTTTTCTGACCTGCGCGCCTGTATTTGTTTCGAGATGTATTGTCGGGTCTACATACCCTTTTATGTAATTATGTATAATGGGTTCTGCCTGTTTTTTCTTGAATGAATCTTGTTATTTTCTACTGTGTGTGCTTGTATGTTTATTTTCTTTTATATATGAATGTTGATTGCTTACTTGCTCGACATGCGGTGTCACCGACTGTGCGGAGAACGAGTCGGGTGGTCAAAGATGGTACCCGGCCAACTAGGGGTTAAGGTCTTTGGCAAAAGCCCTTCCCCAGGCGTGAACTTCCCATCGCGAGCTGGCTGTTCTGACCCACTGGTACGACTGTGGTGGAGCTCAGTCGAGGGATCCCCGCTGGAGCAAGGGTCGTGCCCGAACACGCAAAGGGCTGACTCTCGTCTTTTTTGTTTTTTAAAGTAGGAGTCGCGGTTGTAGCGTGTCGCGCCCTTGTGTCGCGACATCGATAGGTCGCAGGCAATGTTTAACTATAATACTGTTTAAGTTTTTCTGCATTCCATGGTCGAGCAAGTTTGTTGCCTTGTAGGTTTTCGAGGTAGTAGGCCCCGTTGCCCGTCTTGTCCCGGACGCGGTAGGGGCCTTCCCATTTTGCAGCGAGCTTGCCTTCGCGAGAGTCCTTTTGGTTTCTCCGTAAGAACAGGCTGCCTGTTTCGAATTCACGCCTGATAACTTTGTTGTCGTGGCGCAAAGTTATCCTTTGTTGTCGTGCCTCACCGTTTTCCTCCTCGGGCAGGGGGGGATTCGGTTCTCCTGGAGAGCTCCCTTATCTCGACGGAAATCACCGCTTCTGTTCCATAGGTCAGACAGAATGGGGTCTCCCCGGTCGTGGAGTGTGGGGTGGTCCTGTAAGCCTAGAGGACGTTGTGTAGCTCCTCGACCCACCCTTTTTTGGCGTCCCTCAGCCTACATTTCAGCCCGCACAGAATTACCCTGTTCGCTGCTTCAGCCTGCCCATTCGTCTGCGGGTGTTCGACCGACGTGAGGTTCTCTTTCATGCCTAGCCTGGAGACGAAGTACTGGAAGTTCATGTCGGTGAATTGTGTCCAGTTTTCAGTGACGATGGCCTGGGGCACGCCGAACCGGGCAAGTATGTTTCGCTTGTAGAATCGTAGTATGTTTTGGGCCGTGATTTTGGCTAGAGCTTCGGCTTCTATACACTTGGTGAAGTAGTCCATGCCGATTATCAAGTATTTGTTTTGATAGGATCCAATGGTGAAGGGTCTGAGGATGTCTATTCCCCACCAGGCGAACGACCACGACAATGAGAGAATTTTCAGCTCTCTAGGTGGGGCGAGGTGCTTGTCTCTGTGCTGTTGGCATTTCTCGCACTTCTTGACGTGCTCTTTCGCGTCCTGCTGCATGGTGGGCCAATAGTACCATGCTCGTAATGCTTTGTGGATGAGTGCTCTCCCGCCTAGGTGTTAGGCGTTGATACCCTCGTGGATCTCTTGGAGTATGCCCGACACCTGGGATTTGTCGACGCACTTGAGGAGGGGAATGGAGAATCCTCGCCTGTATAGTTTGTCTTCGACCAAGGCGTAAGAACATGCCCGACGCCTAACGACGGTTGCTTTCTTTAAGTTGTCCGGAAGTCTCCCCGTGCGCAGGTACGTATACACCGGGGTCATCCAGCAGTCGCCGATGGCGTTTACCTCGGGGGGTGTTGCGTCCCTCTTGATGCTGGGGGAAGGGAGGATTTCCTGGATCACAGATTTGTTTTCGCCCTTCCTCTTTGTGCTGGCTAGTTTGGACAAGACATCTGCTCGGGTGTTGTGTTCGTGCGGGACATGTATTACCTCCACAGAATCAAAGCTCTTCATCTTTTCTTTCACCAAGGATAGATACTCGGCGAGGTTGTTGTTCTTAGCTTGATACTCCCCTCGCACCTGTGAGGTCACGAGCTGGGAGTCTGTGAAAATTTTCACCTCTTTGGCACCCAGATCTTCGGCCAGACGTAGGCCTGTGAGAAACGCTTCATACTCGACCAGATTGTTCGATGTCGGGAACGCCAAGGCGAGGGAAACTTCTATCAGGGTACCTTCTTTGTTTTCTAAGATAATTCCTGCTCCACTTCCCGACGAGCTGGAGGCCCCATCGACGGAGATGGTCCATTTGTGCGCCCCTAGTGTCGGGGAGTCCACAGACTTTATTTCGGAGACAAATTCGGCCAGGACATGGGCTTTGAGGGCCTTCCTACTTTCATATTGTATATCGAACTCAAATAGTTCGAGCGACCATCTGAGCATTCGTCTCGACATGTCTGGACATCCGAGTAATTGTTTGACGGGCTGGTCAGATCTGCCCACGATCGTGTGAGCCAGGAAGTAATATTACAGCCTCCTGGCCGCGTTTATGAGGGTCAAGGCGACCTTCTCAATCTGCTGTTACCTGAGCTCGTGGCCTTGGAAAGCTTTGCTCGCGAAGTATATTGGCTTCTGCCCATCCGACGTTTCGTGGATCAACGTCGCGCTAACGGCCTCTGTGGCGACGGTGAGGTATAAGTACAAAGTTTCCACGACTTCTGATCTTGATAGCACCAGTGGCTCTGAGAGGACCTGTTTGAGATGGCGAAGAGCCTGCTCGCATTCCTCGGTCCATTCGAATGCGGCCTCCTTGTGCAACAGTTTAAAGAAGGGAATGGCGTGTTGAGTGGACTTGGCGACGAATCGTCATAGAGACGCGAGCATTTCTTTAGTGACTGGATGAATCTCTTTGTATTCGGAGTGGCGAACTCAGAGAAGGCTCGACACTTTCTCGGGTTGGCTTATATTCCTCGTTCTGTTAGGTAGAAATCGAGGAACTTGCCTCCTCGCACACCGAAGGAGCATTTGTCGAGGTTGAACCGCATCTTGCATTTCTCCTTGGAAGACTTTGTTCATCATCCTTTGATAGGTCGCCTCGGCGCTTTTCAGACTGAAAGGCATTACATTGTAGTAGTAGTTGCCCGACTCGGTCATGAAGGTCGTATGCTTCTTGTCGGACTTCGCCATGGGGATTTGATTGTATCCTGAGTACGCATCCATGATTGACAGGAGTTTGAAACCTGCAGAATCTCGACGAGTTTGTCGATGTTAGGAAACGGGTAAGCATCCTTGGGACACACCCAGTTAAGATCAGTGTAATCAACGCACATTATCCATTTTCTATTATTTTTTTAACAAGTACAACGTTGGACAACTAGGTTGAGTACCGGGCTTCCGAAATAAAATTTGCCTCTAGGAGGTCTTTTACAGCTTTTTCAGTAGCCTCCGCTTTCTCGGGAGTCTGCCTACGCCTATGTTGAACTATGGCCCTAGAAGATGGATCTATGGAGAGGTGATGGCATGCTACGTCGAACTGGAGCCCAGGCATCTCGACAGCGCTCCACGCAAAGAGGTCTGCATTCTCCCGGAGGCAGGCTTTGAGCTGTTTCCTTGCTAGTTCGGGCAGGCCCTTACCGATCTTCACGCCTCTTTCGGGGTTGTCTCCTAGCATGATGAGCTCAAAGTCTCCGTCAGGGATAAGACGTGTTGGATGGGGGAGCTTCCCGTTGTCCTCTGGCGGCGCGTCCTTGGTAGAGGTGAGCAAGGGACAAGTCGGGACGGGTTATGACTAACCGTAACCCTGTTCTAAATTTTGATCGGGATATTTTAATGACTTGAACCCGTACCTAAACCTGTAAAAAAACCCGATAATATATAAGTTAGTTTAGACTGGGTTAATGTAAGACGATATTGGGTTGACCCGAAATATATGGAGAAAAAAATTTTAGTGACTTAAAAAGTTTATTATAGTATTTTAAAAAATTCATTTAAATAAGAAATATGAATAAAATCATTAGCATGAATGAAAAACAATGAATACATCTAAAGTCAATTTTTAAAAATAAAAAATATGATATAATTCTATATATGTCATCAACTTTTTATTTTTCCTAAAACATAGTAAGAAGATGTAAAATAAAAAAACATGATGTAAGAGAACTAGAAAAGTGTGAAAGTTGGAAAGTAGGAAGATGTGTACTTAGCATTTACTTAGTGCATATATTAAATTATGAGGTGGAAAGTGGAAAAGTCTATTGTTAGTTTGGAATAATCTAAATATATTAATAAATTAAATAAATAAATAGTACCACATGTGCATTCATAATATTAGGACGGGTTGGGTAATCCGAGGGTCAACCCAAACCCGTCTCACTTGATACCGGGTTCATTTTTTGACAGTCATGTTTTTCTATTTTTTTACCTGAGACGGAAAAAAGACTAACCCGAAGCTATTGGGTTGGGACGGGTCTTCGGGTTGGATTGGGTTCTGCACACCCCTAGTCCTCGGGGTCTTTGCCTTGACCCTGTTTGCCGGAAAAATGGCTGTCGAGGTCGACGTTATTGACGTGCGAGAGGGGGTTTGGTTCCTCAGTTCGAGCTGGCCGGTTGGCCGGTTTGGGGCTGATGTTGATGGAACTGAGTCCTTTGAGTGCCGCCTCGAAGCATCTTCTAGCTGCTTCAATGTCTCCGTGGAGGGTGACGATCCGCCCTTTGGTCGTGTAGTACTTCATCTTCAGGTGAACTGTCGATGGTACTGAGGTCAGCTCAGCGAGGGTTGGCCGTCCCAGAATGCACTGATACAACGAAGGACACTCGATCACCAGAAAGCGAACTTTCACCTGTCTGGTCGTCTCCTCCGCCCCAAATGTGACGAGCAGCTCCATAAATCCCCATGACTTGGTGGTCGTATCATTGAAGCCCTGGAGGTCGGAGCCTACGTACGGGGTCAGATGGCTTTCGTCCAGTTGTAGGGTGGTGAATAGATGGGGGTACATGATGTCCACCGAACTTTCTTGGTTAACCAAGATTCGACGGACATCAAAGTTTGCCATCTGTGCTCTGATCAGGAGGGGAATGCTGGCATTGGGTGCCCCTCCGGGGAGTTCCTTGGGATAGAAGGTGACCGGGTTTGATTGCCCTTTGAACCTATCGAGGGTAGCGTTCATCTTTGAGCTCTTATCGATGAGCTCCTTGAATTTTCTTTTGACTGACCCGATCGAAAGCTAGATGGGTCCCCCACCCGATATCACCATTGTGGTCGGGAAGTCCTCCCACGGGCTGAGGGCGGTCAGTGGTCTGGTGGGCTCGCTGACGAAGAAGTTCTCTGGTCGGGAGATGCATAGGGCCACTTGTAGTCCTGCTTCATCGGAGGGAATCAATGCCTCTTCGACCTTCTTCGCCTCGCGAACCTCAGACCGGAGAGCTTCTGAGGCATTGTTATTGTGTGGGTCGGCCATGATTGGAATGAAAGTTGAAGGTTGATTTCGCTTTGGTTCTTGAGCTTCTGTGCTCGGACATGAGAAAGAACGGGGAAGCTAAGATTCCCACAGACGGCGCCACTGATCTCACCTGATCAGAAAAGATTAATGGTCTACCACACGTAGTTGAGTTGAAGCTTTCACCGGAGTTAGGGAGAAAGAGGGGGTGTACCTGCAAGACACTCAGATGCTTAAGTGAGTAAAGGATCAGAGTGGGAGAGAAAATACAGAGAAGTAGGTGTAGAGAATAAGATACCTGACCCTCTAGTGAAAGAGGGTATTTATAGAGAGACCCCAGCGCAGGACCAACGATTACTTGCATTGGGTCAGACTGCCAGGCCCAATCCAAGTAACTGTCAGGGCTTACGTGGCTTAGTGAAGACCAACACATGGTCTTCGTCCTAGATCAACTGTCCCGTGATCTTCGAAAAGTGGGTTGACCAACTCTTTCGGAGGTGGGTAGTTGTCTGATGATGTGTCCCTGCGTGGAGGAGCACGTATAGAACGTGGGGAAACGTGTGAGTTTGCCCGTCAAAAGAGTCGTCTGCCCGACATATATGACCCGTACCCGACATGGAAGGATTGTGCTTTATTAGACCTCTCCAACGTAGTGTTGGGTTGAGCCTGCCTGACAGAGAGGCAGGTCCCGACCTAGCCCAGAATAGTATACAATTAATTTTATTCAATTGAATTTTCTTTTTATATTAATTATGTATAATATACTATATTATACAATATTTATATATAATGGATGATTATTTAATTTTATATTTAAAGATTAACTTTGTATCATGAAACTATAATTATAATTTAGAATTATATTTTAGAAATAATGTAAGGTGTTTGTTTGTCTACTTAAAAATTAAAAATTAAATTTAAATGTATTATTTAACAATTTTATTTTAAGCATTGCAATACATTTTTTAGAAAAGAGATAATGCAACGTAACACTGTCAAAAATCAATGACAAATATCTATCTTGTCAAATCTATGAATTTTAAATTATTTATATAATTTATTATTTTAAAATATTTTGATTGAATTTATGTGTAATACTCTTTTATATTAACATTGTATATTAAATTATATATTTTTTATGATAATTTAAAAATGGCAAAATAATTTTTTTATTCTCATAGTTATATCATTGAGATTAAATTGATTCTTTAATTTTTTTTATGTCAAATTAGTCTTTTTTATCTAACATTTTTTTTAAATTGATAAATACGAATAAAAATTCTTTACTAAAAGAATTATTCATAAATTTTGTGAAGTAAAACACTCTTTAATATATTTAAAATTCAGAAAAAAGTTGATATAAAAAAATAATGATTAATAGATGAAAAAAATAAAATAAAATATTTAAAATATATTAATAATGATATTTTTATACAAAAAATATGAGTATAATATTATACATTAGTACTAAAATAAATATTAAAAATTTTATGTTGATAAGATTTTAAGAGTACTATATTAGATTTTAATTGATGCTTAATGGAATGAAATGACTCATTTTGTTGGTCATGGTTTAGAATTAATATTTTCATAGAGTTTAAAGGTAATGTAGTGTAAAATACCTATAATTACTATGTAATATCGATATTTTAATATTAAAATATATTTTTTCTAAATACATAATTGGAATTGGTTAACAGTTTAACGCATTTTCTTTCTTTGCAACAACATATTAGAATAGATAATAGATAAAATAATATAAAGGTTAAAATTTTAAGAGATAAACCTGAGTACCCAGAAAGGGTTTATCGTTTCCCAGTAGAAAGGAAGCTAGAATCTCTCATCTCGTTGCAATTACAAATCTCCACCTATTGTTTTCACAAGGTAAAGTTTCCAACTTTAATTATGTACTGTTACTTTTCTTTTTCTTCTGTTCTTTGTAATGTGGTGTTCATATTAACTATGATTATCGGAATTCGTTTAGGTATGGAATTTGCTTGCTTATCTGTTTATCACTCGTTCGTGAATTGGACTATGAACAAACCCTAATTACATTCCTAGTGTTTGATTTCGCATGCTTGGTGCATTCTTTCTAGATGGATGATATGTACAATGAATTACTATTACAAATTTCAATTATCATTTATAGCAACTTGAAGTGGAAGATTGGTAATTTTTTTGTTTTCAGTGTGTATGTGTATGTGTTATTGCCTTTCCTTGATCCCTTGCTCTCAGGTCATGCTTATTGCCTTCCCTTGTCCAAGTTTTGAAAACCTAAAGTTAGAAAATTGGGTTCAGATTATTTGGCTTCTCAATACATATGCAGTCACCTTAGTCGCCGGTAAATTGAAACCGTTGGATGATTCACATACAGAGTTCTTTGTTTTGAATTCAATTTGTTGAAATCAAAATGTGAGGTGTTTGATCTTTATCTAGTGGTTTCAATTTATCGACTGAATTGACTATATAGTGAGTTAGTTGGTAAATTGTTTCCTTTTTGTTCCATTTAGATGGAAATAGACACACTACCAAGTACCAATATTAGGAAAAAAGGAGACTAAGCAGCTTCACTACCTTCACCACATGTGTAGCACAAACGCCTCTGAAATAAGTGTGTTTGCGATAGTGTTTGTGTCGGTGTCTGAAACCGACACCAACATTTGTGAATATGTTTAATTTATTCATTTTTTCAAACTATTACTAGTGTCTACGTGTTAGTTTTGGTGTTGTGTTTCTGGTGTCCGTGCTTCATAGTTCACTACACTAGCTTTATTGAATCAGCAAAAGGTTGGAAGTGATTTTTAGGAGTCACACAATTGCAAGTCTCGACCATTTAATTAAAATCACACCTTTCATATTCCAAGTTAATTTGAAGCTGATTTGATGTAGTCAAAATATAAGCCGTTTAATCTTTATCCAATGTCTGAGATCCATTGATTTTGTGACTGTGTTTTCCATGATTGTAGTGAGAATCCAGCTCCCGAAAGGTGTTATGCTTATGGCAATTGAGGTGAATATGTTGGTTTTCTTATGATGTCTTTGAATTTCATAAAATTTTGCAGATTTGTGATATTAAAAAATTGAAGCACTTTTGAGTATACAAAGATAACCAGCATGGCAAGCTTGTTGACAACATCAATCTTCACATATTCTCCTGTCAACAATGGTTCAAGGAGTTTCAGAAAGCCAGGTAACTCTTCTACACAACGGTGTTGCGTAAAGGCAATGAACATAGAGAAACCCTTGGAAGAATTATACAATGTCAGGGTGGAAAGAAAAGTTTCACCTGAAAAACTAGCTCAGCTAGGAGTTTCAAGATGGTCAGTATGGAAGACCGGAAAAAGCCATTTTCCATGGGATTGGCAGGTAGACCAACTGGTGTACATAGAAGAAGGTGAAGTAAGAGTTGTTCCTGAAGGGAGCAAGCGTTTCATGCAATTTGTTGCCGGAGACTTAATCCGGTATCCAAAGTGGTTTGAGGCTGATCTTTGGTTCAATGGCCCGTATCAAGAACGTTATAGTTTCCGTGCATATGGTGATGACTGATGATGCTGCATGATGGTCATGTAAAAGTTATCTGTTCATTTTCTTTGCTTGTTATGACATATGAGTTATCAAATAGTTTTGTGGTTTTCAGATACTAAATGTACTGCCTTTTGTTACCAAAATACTCTTAGAACGTAATTTCAATTTTGAAATTGTGCAGCTAGATTGCTTTTAGGGTACGTTTGGTTCGGGTAGATGGAAGGGAGGGTTGGTTCGGGTAGATGGAAGGGAGGGGAGGGGAGGAAAAATTTGTAATTAAATATGTTTGGTTCAAATCTTAGGAAGAGAGGGGAGCAAAATCCCTCCAAAACACACTTTTTGGTTCCCTCCGAATTGGGAGGATTTGGAGGGGAGGGGAGGGGAGGGAATATGAGTTTTGATATTTAAAAATTATTATATTTACTAAAATATTTTCAGTTTAATTTCAGTATTTCAAAATTATTGGTTTTTTTTTCATGTTACTGCTTTTTCTCGATTGTTTTCATCAACTTATTATAATTGTTTCTCCACCTTCAAATTATTTTATAATTTTTATACTTAAGATAAATCATAATCATTGTCTTTTTTTTTTATATAAAAAAAAATTATGTTTAGTTATATTTGTTTTTTTCTTTTAATTTTGTTATGTATTCTATCATATTTTCTTTTATATCAAATTGTAAATCATTCATTTTATTTATTTTTGTTTATTCATTTTATTAAATATTTTGAACCATTAATATTTAATTATATATTTGTTTTGTTAAATATTTAGTTATTTTATATATTTGTTTTGTTATATGATTCATCACAATTTAAACGATGTTATTGACATATAGTTTAATTTAGGTTGTAAAGTTATAAGTCGAATCAATTGTACTCAATTTTTTAACTTTATGTGACAAATAAATACTTTTTTAATCACTAAATATTAGAAATTTTATTACCAACAAAAATATGCATGATTTTTTTAAATTTTAATATCATATGACTTATATAAGATTATAAGGATAAAAATGTAAGTTATTAATAAAATTCCTCCCCTTCTGAACTAAACACATTTTTAATTAAAATTTCTCACACTTATCTGATTAAAAAAATTCTTCACCTCCCCTCCCCCTTCCCTTTCCTTCATTAAAATCCCTTATTTCCCCTCTCCTTCATTTGAACCAAACAGACCTTTACTCTAGTCACTATCTTATCACAACTGACCTTATTAGTTGTTTATAATACTACTTGAGGATATTTCATCTCTTGTTTGTCTATCTACCTTTTGTTTTGGAGAAGAAAATTCAAACAATGTTTCGACTTACCATTGATTATTAAAAAAAAGGTTTGGAAAACAAGAAAATAGATAGCTGGAGAAATAACATGATCCACATTGCCACTGTAAGAAAATTAACAGGTAAACGAGTTATACTTACAGCTGGAACTATCCCATGTATATATATAAGGAATCAATGTTATAAAGATTGATAATCCCATGTGTATATAAGGAATCAATGTTATAAAGAAAATGGACATATCAACAAATCTTTCTCTAAGATTGAGAATCACTCTCAATTTATAAAATACAATGCCTATCTTGGGGAAACTTCACTTCCATCTTTGCTGATAACTGAACATAGGACCTGCTTGGAAATATGTGTTTCAAGCTCTCTAGACACGCCTGTTAGCTTCAAGTCAAAACTGTTTCGGTATTTATGTTGCGGTGATGCTATCATGCTGCTAGAGAACACCGTTGACGAGCCTGCAGAAAATCTTCTTCTTGGGCTTGAAAGCCTTACTGGTGATACATGAAGTTTCCCTTTTGTTATAAAAGATGTTGATGTTGACCCAGATCCCTCATTGCCTATATTTTGATCTACATTCATCAATGGTCCACGTTTTGTCTCCAATGGAAGAGGTCTCAATGAACTATGCTCTCTTTTCGGTCTTTCTCGCACCAGCCTTTCCCTTGCTTTCTCAGTTGCGACTAGAGCTTTTTCACTGGTCAACTTTATGAGTTTCCAAGGGTTAATGCTTACATCAAACCTTTTTGTATTGATCAAGGGGGAAGGTTCAGTATCTCTTTCAATCTTGATGGACAACCTGGGCGAGCTCTGAAAACTCAAAACAAGCTTAACTGTAAGGTTCGAGACAGAATCAATCAGTGCATAAAAAAATGGTGCAGTCTATCTAATTCATACCTGTCCTTTGCATAGAAACCTTGACATTAGTGTCGGTTTTTCAGGTGAGTCAAAATCAATACTGTCATCTGATGAGAGGTCAGAATCATCAAACGATTCCAATTCCATGGCGTCATTCTCTTCTCTCATAGCAAGAATATAATCATAGGTCCTCATGCCCTTTAAACAAATCAAATAAGATTCAATAGCAACACAAGAACTGTACAGATAGTTAAAGGCAGAAGCAGTTTGTCAAACTGATTATTTAGCACTTTTTTTCTTAAAACTTAAACTTATCATAGTCGACATTTCAAAGCAATAAAAAAAAAACTACCTTTCGTATCAGGAGCACGTGAAAGAAGAAAAGCTGTCCCAGTGCAGCTGAACTATAAGCTGTCAATGCCATAAGAAATACCTACACCATTCCAAAAAGTTCAAAGCAAGTCAGAACTGGTGTCAAATCGAATTCAAAAGCCGATGGCAGAATACAAATTTCCCAAAAATAATTCAGATAACTATTACACATATGGTGGCAAGAACTCCTCTTGGAAAATCTACAAAAAGCTTCCTATGAAGCTCCTTTTCTATTCCTCTCTTATCCACAAAGCACCTGATAAATATAGCAAATGCAGTCCCTCCTTCAATGATAAGCTGCTCACATAACAGACAGTGTTGAAAATGATTCAATTCAACTAAATCCAAACTTGTATTGTGTTCTAAAATTGAACATTCCATTGTAATCAATTCTATCATCTATACTATTCAGTACTAACCATTAGCAAGACAAAAATCATAAGAAGAAAGAACGTCGTGTAGTTCTTTTTCCCAATACAGTTATTCAACCACTGAAAACAATAGAACAAAACAGTAATATATCACTAGTAAAAGAGCAGAAAGAATTTACAAATCATAAATGTCTACCATATACTAACCCTGCAATGGTGATCAAACCCTTCAACACAACGATTACAAGTTCTGCAGTGCTTACTGTGCTTTTTCACCTGGTACACATACCAACAAAGTTTCATAACTTTTTATTTAAATACTAATTATGAAGCACGCACATAGAGACAGACATCAGATATTGACACATTAACACCCGTACTAATTTTAATGAATAAATAAATTGAACTAATCACAAGTGTCGGTGTCGTCGGGGTGTCGGACATGGACACGCCTTTTTCAGAGGTAGAGTATAAGTAATTGAAAAACCTCAAAATCACAAAGTATGCAAAAAGAGATATCATCCTCTTTAAGATCTGGAGCAATAGCATCATCATCAAATTTCATAACCAGTGGAAATGGAAGAAGAGGTTCCACTTGCGCACTCGTCTTCACCGGATCAAGGTACTTCCGCTTAATGAAAGTCCTAAGCACCTTCTTTTCCACCCTCTTGAAAAACCTCACCACAATCTGACCTATAATAAACCCATAGTTGAGCTTCTGAATTACATTCCTTTTGGTTTTTTTGTTCTTTTTCTTGAAACTAGTTCTGTCTGTAGGATCAATCGCAGTACACCTCACAAACAGAAACATAACCGAAATTGCCTATATAAAACAAGAAATTATCATTAGTAGTATAATGTAAAGCACGTAGATTAGCAGAAAAGAAGAGGAAAATGAATAGATTATCTACCATGAAGGAAAATATGAAGGTGAGTGTTATCTCTGCGGTTCGGTTTCCAAGGAAAAGTCCGAGGAAGGTGTAGAAACAAACTAGAAGAAAACTATAAATTCCGATTCCTACAAACTGCGACAATGAAAACCGATGGTTAACCAAGAAGATGAAAAAGAAAGAAAGAATTGGGGGGAAATACAAAGGTTAAGTTACCTGTAAAGGGTGGAGAGGGCGTTGCCAGCCATGGCGTCTCATGGTGAGTGGGGGTATGAAAGTGAAAAGTGGGGGTTTGTGAGAGGTTTGTTTGATGAAGGTCGTCAACGGTCGTATTTTGTTTTCGAAATTGAATTGTACCGCCCTATGAGACAAATCATGCTGTCTTTTGCTTTGTGTTTTTTTTATGTTGTTGCCAATACAAGACAAAGTTTGTGGCTGTGGGTGGGACCCATATTTAGATTGAAGGCCTCGGAATGGACTTCATTTACTCTAACATCTCTGGGCCATTGCTCTATTATCCAGCAATTTAACTTGCAACCTCCACAGTTATATCCGACACTCTATACTTTTAAAATTTCATAAGTGTTTTTTTTGACAAAAATTTAAAATAATTTTTCGTATAATTTTTTTGATAAAACATCTCAAAATGGTTCTTCCGTAATTTTTTATTAAGGCAGAAGTATACTTCAACGGAGCTTCACCTCCCATAGAGTTTCGGCTTTCAGATGATACCACATGATCCCCCACGGGCTATGCATGCAGCCCGAAATAATCCAATATAAACCTTGCCATATGGGTTTATCAAACCCATGAGGTTATCCATAATAACTGCAATCATTTGGAGGCGCTGCATGTCATTAACATATGTTGGAGAAAGCGATGACGATGACACGTTATCGACAGGTACCCCAACACCAGAAGACCCAACATCATCTGTATGCTCAACAGTTTGGATGATGCGATGGTGTGATATAATGAGGTACAACTCCAAGTAACCATTCTCACACTGCAAGGCGTGCTAAACCATAACTATGCAATCTCTAGTGGCACGACCAGAGCTGGTGATGTTACTCTAAAACCACCTGTCAATGGCCGCATATGGAATATCTGAAACTGGTCGTGGGATGCTCTAAACATAACCATACTATCGCATACACATTTAAGGCAAGTGTTTAGCGACCATGGTCTCCCATCGCATATAACTTGAATATAAAGAAGAGTCATCAAACTCACAATGGACTATATGATTAGTGTATGATGTCCATATGATATCATCTACAACTAGCATATCTAGCCTTCTCTTGTACTCCACAAAACCACTGGGATGTGACTGTCTGGCCCTCCATCTTCTCGTCCGTGAGGACCCCACTAGGGAACGTTGCACCTTTTTGTCATATATGATGGATAAATGCTTGTATATTAAGCACTGATATCAGAACACAGACACAACAAATAATAATTAAGAAATGTTATTTGTAACAATTAAATAAGAACTCAACAACAAATAATAATTTCAAGTATACATGTAATAGATTCAAATAACCAGCAAGCTGTCTGGTCTCAAATATTATCGTCAATCCAAGTGTTGTATATAGGATGGTCAACACAGTGCACTCCAAGCCCAACTAGCAACGTCAAGGCTACTGAACAACCTCACGTATCAGGCGTCGATATAAACACCTGACTTGTTTGCAAAAAGAGTACATGCTACTAGATGTAGCCTGTACACCCTAGCAGCATCCTCGTACCTTTGTGTCGTAACAAGCTCCTCGTACCTATTTTGAATCCAAGACATACCAAGGTGAGCGTCCATGTTGAAGTCAAACTCCTTCAGCACGATCTCCTAAAAAACTCCTAATTCTCGTACAACAGTCAAACATGCAAGTAACGTGCTAATAGCAAGAGTCATGAAGAATCTGTAGCTGATGGGGGAGATGGAAAAATGATGAGGCGTCATCCAAAGTGATAGTCATCTCCCCAAGCGGAAAATGAAATGAAGATGTCTTCTTGTGCCGTGTCTAAACAAAAGTAGTAAATAGTGGAGCGTCGAGCATGGTGTGAGAGCAGCGGAAAAAATCAAGGAGCTCAAAATCAAGTAGAATACGCCTGACCCGCTCAGGAATCAGAGTCTTCGATAAGTTCTTCAGCTTTTATCCATGTGATGTCATCTTCAGTGGGAGACGGTCCTGTAACAAACAATTTTTTTTTAAAAAAGTAGTAGTTAGCTTTCATGGCACAATAATAGATAAATTAAAGTTAAACATAAAATATATATACCTTTCCCTATCATAGTTGGTATGTCACATGGTCAGCATACTCGATAAAGACCGACCGGTCAATAGGTCCTTCCAAGAATCCTCTATCAGTGTGCACAAATAGCTCGATCGAGGAGTTGTAACCTTTGTGTCAACAACAACGAATGAGATCAAAATATGTAACAACACCATCTGGCTGGACTACCTCATATGCAACAGTGGAATCTGGCCGAACCATCTCATCTACAACAGTGGCATCTGGCTGGATATCCAAAAATCGATCCAAAGCAAATTGCGTAAAATTGGATTGGATCATATTTTTTAAACCAATCATCCAAAACCAAACCAAACCGCGAGTAAATATATCTTTGGAACATATAATACTATGCTTCAAAACTGATCCAAACCGCACCACGAATACCCCTAGCTTCTATGCCTCTTTTAGAGCATCTTTAGCTCGGCCACACGAGCCGCCAGGGTAGAAGGCGAGCCATGTAATTTCTATGCCTCTTGCAGAGAGTTAACAATCGTAACTTCCTTCTACAACGCAAGAAGCTCCTTCTAAAGGTCGACACTCTTTAGCTTCATAGATTCGACATTCCCTTTCCAAGTATCCTTTTCCTTTAAGGGGCTACCTGAGGCTAAGACATTACCCCATCCAACAAAAATGAGAGAAAAGATACAAACAACTTTGAACATGTTATAAGCAAGCTTATAAGCCATTTCCATTTTATACGCTTTAGAAGATTTAGAACAAAGGATAAATCCGACGCCGAGAAAATAACAACAGTCTCCTTAAGATTACATGTAAGATGAGAAGATAAAACATCTGATATATTTATAAAAAGGAGCCATCTCCCCATAAGCTTCATCCTCAGTGGCCCGAGTCAATTTTGGAGAACACTCAACCCGAGGGGATTTTTGGTCCACTTCCCGAGCCCTTTTGGTCAAAAATGAAGGCGAAGCTGGTTGCCCCACCATCAAAGTGGTTGCAGCTTCCACAAGATGATTCGCCTCGAGCACATGAGTCGAAGCTTCTACAACCGGGGTAAGATAAGAGACTAGAGCAAGAGGGGTAGAAGAAGAAGTCTCAATATTCACCACAACTTGAATAACTTGAGCATCGACGAGGTTGTAAAACATGTTCAACTTGCTTATTTAGTCCATGCCATTTGCAAAACGCAATCACATATTTAAATAAAAGCACGAAAACCCAGCTCTCACCAAATATATTCCTCCTCTTCTTAAGATTAATTGAACCAAACATAACAAGAGTATCAATCTGCCTTTTCCTCACTTCGGTATAGGGTATCTCACCGAGGCTAAATCATTCTTAATAACTAAGTCCCTGAAACCAAGAATGCATTTCTCCTTCGTTGTCACCCCGTCTAGAGAGATAGAACTCAACTTGGAACAATAAGAGTGAGCAGACCGGTTAAATTAGGGCTTGGATCAAAAATTTAGATATGAAAAATAATAGTAGCGAGGAGAGTTAATAGGGACATAACAGAAAAAAGAGTGATCAGCAGAAGTAAAGGGCTTCACCAATACAAAACGTCCTAGAAAATTTCCTCACACCAAAGTAAATGGGTCAAACCATTGATGGACCAGATAGAAGTAAATGTGCCATTGATTGCGAAAGTTATCCGAGGAAGTACATTTCGGATGGAAAAGATTAAACAATAAATTAATAGAGGGCTTCCAAGACTTGTGCTCATAACACAGTTGGGAAAACCTTATATATGACCATGACCCAGATGAAGTTGCGTAGGGGAAATCTTTCATTTTTTTAGGACAACTAGCTCAAATTTAGAAAAGGGCATCCAAAGTCATATCCTTCGTAAACAAGCACTCATAAAACAGGACCACGCAATCGTCAAAAGAGTTGTATATCTTATTGTTGGCTCTTAATTTTCGATGCTAGTCGAGGCCGGAGCTATCTTAGGTCAAAATCATCAATACTTGGTAAGTGAGAGGGTTTCGACCCAATCAAGGAAAGCTTCAAGTCAAAGAAAGATGGACCAAGGTTCCAAAAAAACGCTAAGTGTTGGAAAATGCTCGACGAAGACCATGCTAAGGAAAACACGAAGACGGTTTCGCCAAGTTGGAGGAAATTACCAAATATTCAAAATTCAAATCAAGCAAAAGAGAACGTGTGAGCGGTTGGAATAACAAAGAGGCGCCAAAAGAGAATGCTAAGAAGTCTCAACCGCCATGTAGTAGTTATTCTATAGCACTATAAATAGGTGTAAATTTTATGTAATAGAGGTGTTCATTCATTTCTGTACTATTTCATACAACTCAAAGTACCCGCGTGTAGAGAAACGAGTTAACGAGAATGTACGTGATACAACACCAAATCCTTTATTATCAATGCAATTTATCTTTACAACTTCCTTGCCATTTTTAAACTTTCAGTTTTACATTTAAACTGCTCTTTACAATTCTGCTGCACATTTACTTTTCAAAGATCCCCTAGTCGAACGCGGAGTTCTGATTAGAGTTATTTTCCAAGCAATTTACTTACTTGCATTTTTATCTTCAAAAGTCATTTATTTCTCAAAGGAATTACAGTCGAACGTGGAGTTTGGTGGTAGTCTCTTCGCATTTACATTGCAATTGTTATTTTCAAAACCCTTACTTTCGACTTTACTTTTCAAAGCCTTTACTTTCGACTTTACTTTTTAAAGCCTTTATTTTCGACTTTGTTTTTTTAAGCCTTTACATCATCGCACTTTACATTCTTGACCTTGTTACATACTTAGCACATGTCCTAGGATTTAATATGGTCGATCCTGCAAGTTAAGTCAATTGCATCTTGAATTGATAGACCAATGATTGTTTACCAAAATTCACAGTAAACACCTATTCTCCTCTGGAACCGGAAGACCAACCACTCTAAAGTATCATTGACCACCATGTCAGCATCACACAGGCTTAGTTCTCAAAGCCGAAGAAGCTCATGCCACTTTTGCATCTACCTAATCATACATCAGCATATTCGATTGAAGTTAAAGACTTAAATGTTCAAGCACTTTAGTGTCGCTAGGCTCACAACCTACATTCTGGAGACGAACCCGGAAAAAATCTCTAGCATGTTGCCTCATTTGCAAATTGACTTATATTTTATTCATATAAGATGAGGGGCATCTGGATTTTGGCGTGACTTGTTCCCCTACGAATATTTGATATAGGGGTGTCTTACGATATAGAAGAAGAAATGTCTTCCTCCAAGGAATCTACAGACATCTTTAGTAACCTGAAATCATTAAATATAGGTATGAGGAGAACTAGGGGATGACCCATATAAAGTTTCCACTTCAGAACCACTCAATAGATTAATGGTGTTATCACTCATCCTAACTAAAATGCAGGAAAGGTTTAAGGAGAAAGCTCGAGTTAGAAGGGTAACTAATTATAAAAGATTGATGAAGCAACATGAATGAAAAATGTGAGATCTTTAAGATAAGACTTTGAATCACTTCTAGCTTGAAAAGGTTTCTTTGGAAATGTAAGCTTGGAAGTTAAAAGGTTGCGAAAAGCTTCCAAATATTCAACTCACCCTATTTATATGCAATGATAACTGAAGGATTAAGACCAATAATAAAAAGAGACAATAAGATTAATGACTAGATTTCCACTCATGGAAACATGCCAATATCAAGTGCACTTAAGCACTTTATCAATCGCGCCACACCTTAGTTGGTCACATCACCACACGTGTCAAGAATGAATGATGAAGTGTCTCAATGATGAAACTTCACTAAATGCGCGTGTCCCCCCATTACTTTTCAAAAGTGATACCAAGCAATTAAATTTTATCTCATACTAGACTACGTCATATGTTCGTTCTATGATATTTAAGGCTTCCGCGACTCCTTTAGTACCCGACAAAGGCTTGGGGATAATAGTTCTGGATTAGCTAAAAGGCTCAATTGAATAAGGCTCAATCCATCAAAAGGCCATTCCATTTGACCCAACATACTAAAATAATTCACACACTATGAGAAGGTACACAATCACTGATCTCTAATTTTAATTAACTCATCTTGAATCTTGAACTGACTAAGGCGTTGGAGTGCAAACCATGCAGGTCCACCCCGTGCCACCGTGAAGGAGATCGAAAGCACCGCTCAAGACAAACAGTCATCTAACTCTCATCATTTTTATTTCTATCAAGAAGCTGGAACATCCATTTCTAGTTCCCGAATGGAACACATTCTCTCAATAATAAATTTTAGGTTTTATTGTAATTGTGTTCCTTGTTTTTACCTAATTATCAAATTCATCTTCATTTTTTAAAATATTTTGTATTTTTTATTTATTTATGAACTGATAATTATAGTGTGATTTATGTTTTAGGGTTATTCATACGCCTAATAAGATCATTCCAATACCATAAGCCCAATCTAGAACATCCTCACTCAAGATCAATGGATAGGTGAACTCCTGCCAAAAGGACGCACACCATACCCAAGCCACTTATTTATCGTCATCCATCAAATCCAATCAATCAATCTCTCGCACTCCACAATACGTCAGAGAGCAGTTTCATTCTTCTATCATATAAAATCTTCACTACTACAAAAAGTATATACAATGACGCCACCATTACCACGGACCTTCGAAGGACCGTGGTGATATCTCTAAATTCATGCGCCTATATAATTTTTTATTTTTTATAATTAAACGTTGTTAATTTATTACCATGATTTTCTAAAACAACAGCGGTGATGTAATTTGACGTTTCATGAGTTCGACTCTCAGCGCGTGCTGTTTCATGATTTCTTCAGAATTTAGCACCACCTTTCATTTTTATTTAATTAAAAAAAGATATATCAATACAGTTCTTTAAACTAACCATTGTGATATATTTTATAATTTTTAAAATATTTAATTACTTAAAACTTGGCTTTTTAAAAATATCATTAGGGTCAATATTATATCACCACGGTTTCTAAAAAAATCGTTGTGATATATATATATATATATATATATATATATATATATATATATATATATATATATATATATATATATATATATATATATATATATATATATATATATATATATATATATATATATATATATATATATATATATATATATATATCACAACAATGACGTTTTTTTAAAATAAATTTCATCATATATCACAACGATTTTGAGAAAGAACTGTGGTGATATCATTTAATCATTTTACACAAAGTTAGCTAACTTATCTCTTGAGTTGCATATTTTCATTTCCATCAAGAAGCAACCCCTGATGAAACAACGCGATTTTCAATCCTAACAAAATGTACATCACCATTTCAACCCCAATGATACAAAACCAGTTTCAATCCTAACGAAACGCTCAACACCATCTTTAAACCTGAAGAAACAACAACATTTTTAACATTTTCATCTGCTTTCGTACCTTCGAGGAGGGAGCTGACACCGTATTCTTCGTTCTTGACTAGCCTTCGATTTAGTTGTCGAGGAGGAACTTTAAAATTCTGAAAATATTTTTTTAATTATTCCTCACATTTCCGATACGCAAACTTTTTTGTCCCAAGCATCTATAGTACATACATTTCCATTGTTATTTACGCTTATGTATTTGTAATGCTTTTATATATATATATATATATATATATATATATATATATATATATATATATATATATATATATATATATATATATATATATATATATATATATATATATATATATATATATATATATATATATATATATATATATATATATATATATATATATATATATACACACACACACACATGTGTGTAATTTATAGGTAAAACAAATACAGGTCTGTAATATATGAAAAAATAAAATATTTTTTTAAAGAAAAAGTATTTAATCATGGTTATTTATACCAACCGTTGTTATAGATAAAGAGCAAAATATTATTAACCATACATTCACTAGGTTTCGAACCCATGACCATTCGTTTTATATCACAACGGTTGTATATCTTGACCGTTGTGATATATAGCACACTACCTAGTTTATCACAAAGGTCCAACCCTCGTGGCGGAAAACAACATACATACAATCACACCCTACCTCACAACAGTTGGTCAGGCGTGGTTGTATCCTTTTTTAACCGTTATGATAGATGTTTTTGGTAGTAATGTTTATCTACAAATCTTAATAATTACAATTTCATTCTCTTTTGCAAAGTTACACCTCCCTTGCCTCATTGACTTTGGCACTTTTTCGCTTAGCCTCGTCTAGGTGGAAATTGTTCTAAGCTACCCAAATATTCCTACATTACTTAAGAGTCGTGGCTAAGGGTAATTTATATATAACACACGTACTCTTCAACCCAACGATGCGACTTTTCAAAATGACAAAGCTGTGACGGGTTCTCACACCCAAACCAGACAATACTTCGTAGCTGTAATGGCAAGAATTTAAGGTCGATTAGAACATTGATGCCGACGCCGAGAAACGACTTCTTGATTCTCACAAAATTCCATATTGAATTCATCGTATATTTTCTATTTCTTTGTTGCAATCACTCTATCAATCAATCATATCACAAATATATTCTCATCCGATGGTGATATCCAAATTAATTTGAATGGCCTCTCGTCGTAACGCCGATCTTGCGACTAAAGTCACCTCGCCGATTTCAACCTTCGCTATGTTGCCACCTTTTATCGTCTAGGGTTTCGAGATAAAGAAAAAGTAGACGGTGTCTCCAACGAAGAGCTTCAGTTGTGATAAAGACCATGGTAGCACACCATAAAGTATCGAGAATCTTGATCGGCGGGGGAAGTTCATGTGGCAACTTGTCTAGTGAGATCTTCGAGGAATTGGGAATAGATAAAGGAAGATTATCACCTTAAAAAGGCACAAATATGTAGGCGTTCAATGATTCCATAACTCATCATTCGGATACTATAGAATTAATATTCTCTTTGGGAGAAGAACGAGCGTGTGGGCTGTAGACGTGCAATTCTTAGTGGTCTCCTGCGAAAACGTTTACAATTGCATCATGGAGAAACCTTTATTCGCGACATTTGACACCTCACTTTGACCGTCTACCTAAAGATGAAGTATCACAACAAGTATGACAAACCACTTACCTTGCATGTTGACCTATATGGAGCCCACTCGATACATGAAACACTGATGAAATAATCAACTACGACAATTCTCCAGCAAGAACGAAAGGTGAAAGGGTTGTCATTTCCATCCACAACTGAAAATCAACACTATAGATTTCGACGCACGCTTAAACGAAAACACAATAAATTACGAGTATGACCTCCCTATCGAAGAAAAAATGAAAGTCTCAAGATTAATTCCAAATAGAGAATTCATAATAGTCTAACTCAACTAAAACCCAACCAAAACCTCATGAAGATAAGGGTCAGGCTCCTGACCCAATAGAATATAAGGTTATGGCTACCACTTAGATGCAATGACCCACGTATTTTTCACATGATGTTCAGGTTTTATTGAAAACACCTTTCATGTTATACTCTGATAGCCAATTTACCCACCACTTTACTTCAAATTATCCTTTCATACCAAATACATTAATCCAAACTATCACATTGTCAATAAAAAATTACAAAATTACAAGCCAACTAACAACTTGCCAATATGCTCATGAAACCATTGTATCCCCCTTCCTTTGCTAATTTTATACACAAGCTAAGATTAATCACTTTATATCCGTAGTGTGAGAAAGGCTATTAGTTGACTTATCATATTTATTGTAAGTTAGTTGTAGATTAGCAAGGTCACTACTATTTGAGTGACTAGGTGCAACGTGCAATTCAATATTATTCTCTAGAATTAGTTGGACCAACTTAAGGGCCTAGTTTGTAATAACAGTAGTGTGAAGAGAATTAATCCAATGTCCGTAAATTTCCATATACAAACATCTAAGAGATGCAACTTTTGAAATCAGTGCTTCCTAGTAATACTAGTAATTTTTAAATAGATATATTATAGAGACAAGATTCTTGAGTTTGGTTCCCTACACATTTGAAATGATTCCTTGTAAGAGATGTTACTCATTTTTGTTGAGTTTGATGGAACATGCTAATGATTCTAAAAACTGTCGAAGGAATACCACGGGCTTTGGAGGTGCCGCTGGTATTTGTGCAAAAGTTACCTTTGACGGAAACTTTAACTCAACAACACGTAAATGATTTGAACTCTGAGGAATATGTTGTATTTTATGATTTCATCACTATGAGAATTATAACCTATTTGTTTTCACTTTTTTTTAATTATATATATATATATTTTAAATGATTTAGATACCACAACACAACGATTCCCAAAAATGAATTTACTTTTACTTTACTGTTATCGACATTTTTCTACTTATGAGTCTGTCCCTTTTTTGCTCCTCATTCTTCTCACATTACCTGCTCAAATTTCAACTTTGCTCCCCTATGTCCTCGTATATTTTTGTGCAATTATTCTTTTGTCTGTTCATCTTCCTAGTGGAACGCGCAGAGCAACAGAATCTTAACAGTCGCGATATTATGTCGGTAACAGACAACCCAAAACTTGAAACAAACAAAACAACAAAGCAAGTTTTTCAGGCGTGGACAAAAATATTATACTGTCTATTTATTCATTCAGGTCACAAGTTTCATAAAACCATAAGAAAAAAAAATTCATTAAAATTCTTATATAACCCTTCAAAACACTTCTCTAATTTAAAATTGACCTAATCTTAAAAGGACCTTGCTAAAAATCTAATAAAGGGTCAAAAACATTATTTTAACCCTTCATTTTCTTTCACATTCTCGCCCATTTGCTAAGAGTGTCAAAAGTTATCTCTAATCACTAAAATTGGAGGAAGTTTCATCTTCAACAATCAACACCCGAATGCGTCGACCCTTGTGATCTTCAACCTCTTCACAGATGACAAGAACATCCTACATGACAAAATAAAATAAAATAATTACTACATTAATTGGAAAAGAATGTTTAATAACGTCGACACCTTTGAAAAAAGTGTGTCAGCATCGTGTGTCTTGTCCGCAGTAACTTTCAATCATAAAAAGACATGGTTAAGTAAACTTACTCCCAAGGGACATCACCAACCATAATCAAATCTCCTTCACCATCTTCATAAGTTAGCACATGACATCTCTCTGATTGCATTCCATCCATCTCAGTGCCCCCTGTTCAAAAAAACATGAAACATTAGTTTCATTATTATAACTCATTTTCACAATAACAAGGGACATTGTTTGTAATTACATAGAATTGTAGTGTCGAACATATGTTCAAGAGTATTCACTAGCTCTTGATAGCAATTATGTGCTAACAAATTAAGTTTCCTCCCAATCGGAATCCCTTCCATATAAACCTTCACAAAGAAACTGCCGTAATCGCCGCAATCATTAACTTCACCACCTTGTTGCTGCTGGAATGGTTGCCAATGTCCCCTTGTGGAAATGCTCAATCCAAGGTTAAGATCAGGATGGAGATGCTGTTGTTCATCAATGTTTTGGTGTGTAATAGAGGAAGAGAGATTGGAGGAATTGTTGTGTGTTCTTCTTCTACTGTTGGAAGAAGAGGAAGAAGAAGTGGAAGGTTTACCCATTAGAGAAGAATATTGTAATGGAGAAATTGAAGCCGCCAGGTGAAGGTTTAAATAATAAAGAAAGAGAGAGATTTTAGAGTAGCAGCGCCACCACGCATCTTCTTTTTTGTTGGTCCTATGCAATTTGTAGACCTGAAAATGTTGCCATGGTAGCCGACAATTACAGGTGTCAATGAATAAAAAGTGTACTACTAATGAGTGCTTTTTACAGAATTTGACAAATTTTAAGAATAATTTTGTTTTGTAAAAGTAAATGCTTCATTTTTGGTTTTCTTTTAATACTATTTACTAGTAGTATGATTCTTGGGAGAATATAATTTTTAATTATTTAAGGTTTGAATATTAAAATTAGAATAAATCTTAATTAAAAATAGTTTTAGTATTCTTTTTAGTTTTATATCTTAATTTTAAGATTTATTTTGATTCCTTAATTTAAAGAAGATTCATATTGATATATTAATTCTTCAAAATATATTATATTAGTCATTTTTGTCTAATTAGCGACGGAAAAAGTCAAAAATTGATCATTAAATTTGTAGTTAATTAGACGAAAATGATTAATATGGTACATTTTGAATAGTTAAGGGACCGATATGGGTCTTTTTAAGTTAATGGAGCAAAATGAATCTCGAACTTAAGATAAGGGACTAAAACAAGTATTAAATCTTAAAAAATATGTTATAACTGGTTTTTGAATCAATTTTAAAATTACATTAACTTTGTTAGGATATTACTCCATCCGTCCTAAATTATAAAATTATAAAACAATTATAAAACGTTTTAAACATTTATTGCGAATAAAGAAACACAATCAATGTTGTATTAATACAACAAGAAAAATAAATTTTAATTATTTAAATTTATATTCCATTATGAAACCAGAATAGTCAGTGTGCTCCATGGTAGGCATCACACTTTGCTCTGATGTGGTGGTGTAAGTGGATCTATAATGTTAGTACTTCAATGTTCAAGTTAGTATTTGAATAGTGGAGATTGAGTGAATTTTAAAATCTGAGAAATCATACATGTTTTGGCGCCAACAATGATGTGTATAGGATGGTTTGAAGTGGGCCTTATGGACCATTTTGGGCGTAGGAGAGATCCAGAATAGTTGCCCTCAGACTTGTTACGTCGTGATGCATATGAAGTCTTCTATAGTGGGGTCGAGTATTGCCTTATCCAGAACCTAATGTCGAGGAATGGAAAAGACCCGGAATAGTTTCATTAAATGTCTGTCTAATCATTGAGATATTTTTATGAGTGTTCTACACAATACTTTAAGTGAATAAGGTAAGGTGTGACACTCCTGTCTAGGCCATTTGAGTGCACTTGAATACATATATATTTTTGAGGTGTCATCTAAACCGTCGATTATTGATCTTTGAATTTCTAAAATTTTATGACGTTGGTTCCTCTCCCCCTTTTCTTATATAAGACTTCCTTTGACAATTCTCACATCTTTCGTTTCCTTTCGCATTTTCCTTTGTTATTCTTGTGCTTCCTTCTTCTTTCTGCTATCATTTTGTCGACTCTTGTTCCCAACTGCCTTTCCCTTCGCAAGGACCTTTACATTGTCGACCATTCTCTATTTAAATAGCCTCATCTGCTTCGTATTCTTCTTCAGATACAATTTCTTGCCTTAACCTTTTATCCCTTTTACCATCTTTCACGGATAACCTCGGAGGTATACCTGTAAATATAAATGGAGATTGTGGGGGTGACTATCTTATATCGGCCATTTATAGGAACCCTAACATTCTTGATGATGAGCCTTTAGAGGTCAATGGTTCTATTTTAAATTTAGCTGTTCTAAGTGATAGTTTTGAGGACTAATGGAGTTTTCGTTGAGAGTGGAAGTGAGCTTCTTAGTCCTTTTCATGGTAATGAGGATGGAAACTCCTGCACTCCGACTTATATGGAATCGGTTACTCGCTTGGCTTCCCCTGTCCGAGATTGCGAAGAAATAGAGCGGTCCTCATTTTCCAAAATTAGTTAAAAACTATTTACTTCACTGGAACCTTAAAAGCGACATATGGTCGAGACCTCATATTTAGGAAAAACAATCCAACTTCTCATCGACATTCTCTTTTACGTGAAAGCTGGGGAGACGTGGTGAAACGAGGACGTGCAACTTTGGTACAACCTCATGACTTTAGACTTTATAACTGGGTTGACTTTGACCTGGTAGGGACCATTTCTATGTATAACTGCTCAGAGAAAGTGTAATAAGCCCAAATAAAAGTGGGTTTGTCTTCTGATTAAGTGGTTTCCCATATTGATGAAGGAAAAAGAATATTTAGTCAATATGATGGGTGTGTTATCCCTTTCTGAGAATTCCTTTTTACTCGTCTAGGGTTTCGGTTACCCTTTACTCGTTTGAAGAAGAATTGTTGAATCACCTAGCCATAGCCCCTCCCCAACTTCATTCTTCTTTCTAGGCTTTTGCCAAAATGTTCAAATATTGGTGCGAGTATCGTGAAATTGAACCCTTCATCAGAGATTTATTTAACTTGTTCTCTATGTCTTGTACTTCAAAGGATTTCGTTTTTGGTCATGGGATCATTTATATCCACCAGTCGACCAAGATGTTTAGTGTTTATATAGATAGTTGGAAAAGTCTCAAGTATCATTACATCTTGGTAAACCCCCTGACTCTATAGGCCCATTCAATTTTTTGTAAGACCATCGGTGAGGCTTTGATAAGTGATTATTGCAACGCACTTTTAGCTTATTTTATTCTCGTCTTATTGTATGTTTTTATCATTTTGTGTCACTTTTATGCGCTGTCTTTTTGCTAATTTTAGTTAATATGGAAGTATCGGGCAATATTGGAGTGAAAAAGACAGAAAAGCATGCATTTGCATGTCATCTCAATACAAAAGACTTGTGGCTAACACAACCTGAAGTTGACACGGGTCGTATTGGCCCTTAAAGCTCCCCCATAGTAAAAACATGAAAATAACACTGGATAGTCGTGTTACATGACACAAGTCATGTTCCTAAATACCACCCCCGTGTGTCAAACAACACTGCCTGTGTTGCACCCAATGACAACTATAAAACTAAGACTTTTTGGAGTGCTTTGTGACGTTTGGAAGTCTAAAACTAATCAAGAGTTAATGCTTAGTTGATATTATGGATAATACAAGAATCATGAGTGATTAATTATTGGTTTTCTATATAAGTAATTCATTTGAGCTTGAGACAAAGGGGTCACTAGTGTTGCCCCCCAAAATTTGCCCAACCTTTTTTCTTTAGCTGGCTTTTGTTTCTTTGCATTGTTCTAGCATTTGCATTGCATAGCATTTTTCATTTAGAAGGGGATCAAGAGGTTGTGCATAGCAAGAAGAGGTCACCAAGAGTTTGGAGCCTAAGCAAGGGATTTTACTCAAGCATGAGTGGTTATCCAGTTATTAAGAAATGGTCAATGCTCTTTGAAAGAGTCGATGGGTTTATGTGGATTAGCTCCTAACTTGGAGGCCAGTTGAAGATCATAAGAGGTTGTGAATTCATGGTTAGGGATATGGGATGTTGAGAAAGCTCTTTGAGTGCTTTGAGATCCATATTGGAGTTTGTTCAAGTTGTTGTGTGATGTGGAAGAAGCCACAGTCAAAGGTGTTGCATCTAGGGTTTTCATCTGGTCAACCCTAGGTCAATTGTGAAATTGAAGGAGATTAAAACTCAATTCCAAGTCTATATGGTCATGGGATGTTGTGTTGAGATGTCTAATATATCATTTCAAGATCAAGTCAAGAGGAATCAAGAGTGTTAGAAGTTACTAAATTAGGGTTCTCAGTGTAAAATCCCCTATTTAGTGTCTAACTTCAAGACCACCTATCTCAAGATATAAATCTCATCTCATCTTGACCCCAACATGAGACTTGTAGAACATATTTCTAGCTTTCTTTTGAGTACTATAAGTCATTCATCTGATTTCTAGAACTCAAGTTATGAGGCTGGCAAGTTACAGGTCCTCAGATGAATGTGATTTTGGTCAACAAAAGTCAGCCAACTTCCAAGCCACTTTTGACCTAGAAGGATGTTTCTCCTCACTTTGACCCAGACATGAAAGTTGTTCCTCATGATCTTAGCTTTCCAAAGAGTACTAGAAGTTCTTAATCGGATTTGTAGAACTCAAGTTATGAAGCTTTCAAGGAAGGGGTATTTTGGGAAAGTAAGGTTATAGGTCATTTTCATTATAGGTCCATTTCACCACTTTGCATACTTCAAATGAAAATCTTTCCAACATGAAAATTTCTCCAAATGGGGTCATTGGCTCAAGCAAACCTCAAGGAACCATTTATATGGCTTGGATAGAAGATTGAATGAAGGAAGGTTCATGGAAATGTCATTAAAAGCACAAAAATCAAATTAAATCATATTGTGTCCATTTTGTGCATATTTTGAGTGCAAATCACATTCGAAGAACAATGTCATTTTCAGAATTTGAGTTTGATGAGTTTTGGTATGTCAATTTCAAGCTTGCTTCAACATGAAGGTACACATGCTACATTCACCATTAAGATCAAATAAGGGATCAATCCCAGCCATTGAGGTTCCCTACATCCCAAGTAACATGAATGGATTCATTTGCAGCTGTGTAAGCTTCATTTTCGTGCACATTCATAAAGCTCCAAACCAAGAAAAGTTGGATTTCAATTGGGCTTCTACGGACTGCAATTGGGCTTTCTTTGCTTCCAAATCCATTGCATATAATCTCATGATCATGAACAAAGTCTCAGAGGGGATTTTGGTGGAGAAATTGCAGAGAACATATTTGGAAAAAGTGAAGAAAAAGTGAAACACGAATTCTCAGATTCACACCATTTCAAGCAAAATTGAGCATAACAAAAGCTTCCTTGGAGTTTGTGGAGTGATTCTGGTTGGTTTTCTCTAAGCTTCATCAAAGAACAAGGCTCAGTGGAAGCTCTCCACTAGGTATTCTTCCAATCCAAATTGCTATCTGTTTAAGCCATGTTTACACATCATTTTTGAATGTTTGTTATCCTTGAACATCATAGATGATTTCTGGTATAAATTGATGGCTGTTTATGATGATTGTTGTTTTGAGCTTCAAACTTATTTGACACGATTTGGTTTATTCTTGAACTTTTAAGCCTAAATGATGTTTGATTTGGACTCTACGTGTTGTGTAGATGAATTTTGACTATCGATTTGCTAGATTTGGTGCCATTTTTATTCACCTGCGTTTTGGTGAACAGTGCACGGTGGCTGTCTCAATGTTGAAGACGACCGGAGACATTTCCGGCCACCGTCTGTTTTTTTTTTAAATATTTGAATGTTGATGATGATGGAGTGGCGTGCTGATGTTCCTTGGATCTATTTACTTTTAAATTCAACCGCTTAGATTAAGACGTACCATGGACTTTCATTTGACTCACTTTACACAACCACTCAAAGTGCACCATTTCACTTAATATTCCTTTCCTGGCCACGTGTGTATGCTGTGATCCATCAGATTTGTTTATTTCTTGATTTGACTTCCCATAGCGCATCTCACCGTATACCATGTTTGACTCATCACACGTGATCCTTTTGTTTCTCCGTTTTTGTTTTTTGTTTGAATTGGACTGGGCCCTCACGTGCTATTGACACCCCCTCAGAGCTGGCCCAAGCTTTTGCACGTATTTTCATTACTATTCCCACCTAGCTTTTATTCGTTTTTTCATTTTATTTTCTTTTTAGTTTTGTTTTGCATCTGTTTAGATTTAAATCATTTTAAAATACTTCCAATGGTTCAAAAATTCCACAAAAATATGTTTTAAACACTTTGAAATGTCCTCTGATTTTAGGAAATTTTTATTTTATTTTTTGGTTTTATTTTCAATTAAAAATGGAATTAAACATTGGAAGTGTTTTAAGTGAGTTAAATCTTGACATGTGTTTGTTTTTGATTTGTTTCTCTTCATTCCTTTTGATCCAATGACTAAAAATTAATCCTTATGTCCATGATGAGTTGATGAATATTTTAGGACCATTTTGCCCCTGTTGGTTGAATTTTGGGTTGACTTTTGTTGCATTTCATTTGACCCTCGACAATCCTCATTCACAATGGAACACCCTTGTAAATCAATTTCTTTGGTGGTTGTGAATTGATTTTGATTGTGATCTTTTGGCCTCTGTTTGCCAACATGTTTATGGCCTTTGTGCATTTTATTTGATCATTTTTGAACCATTTTCCTAATTTTGAGGTAACTTGCAAGTCAAGTTACCTCCAAGGGAGGTTCATACATACACATTGACCTAGTTTATCTTGGAGATGACATTTTTTGATCCCTTGAGCCTTCAATGCCTTTTGATTCATGTTGTTAACATGTTAAGGATGTTGCTTGCTCAATTTTAGGTCATGTTATGGTGTTATGCTATTTCATTTGTGTGCTTCTTTTTGTTGCTTCCATTTAAGGTTTCCATATGTGACTTGTTTGCATCCTTTTGTGTGATTGCCTCTTGTGCTTTTCTTCTTCTCCTTTCTTCTTTGCATATGCATGCTTGGTTGAGATGAGCTTGTGGAGGCTACTGCCCCACACTATTTTTCTCCCACTTTCATTCTACTTGTGCATCTTATGTTTGCATTTTCATTTGCATGTTCTTTCTTCTTCTTCTTCTTTTGCTTTTCTTTGTCATGCTCCCCATAAGTTCTCTAACCTCTTGAGGTTATGATAGACATTAGGTGCCTAACCATGATAACATTAGGTAGTTCTATTTTGTATCCCAACTTTAAGTCCACTTTGCATGATAACTTTTAGGATTGATTAGTCTCCCATTAGTGGTCCTTTCTTCTCTTCTCATCTTCATACAATCTTAACACACTTAATAAAGATAATGGATATTGTGCCATGAGCCTTATACTTGGGAAATGGTGATTGGGGGGCCACCTCTCAATTGACTAGAGTGTTTAGTATACGTCCTTAGGACGATATGCGACGCATTCGATCCTAGGTTTTTAGACTTTAGTACAACATACATTATAAACACTCAAGTTCAAAACACTTCTTCTCTAAAAAACACAAAAACATTTCAAACCTTTTTCATCCTTCGGGATTCTAATTAGGAAAATATTTTCAGATAAAAGAGTGTTGTTAACTTTAGTTCTACCGCAAACGGTAACACCTAAGTCTCCAATGGTCAAGCTGCATACACCAACTGCTAGAACTACTTGTTAACCCTACTCGGGCTTAAAAACTTTAGAACCAACCCGTGGTCTTTTCAGCCCGAACTATGTTTGATCTGATCTTTCATACCAGATGAAAGTATGTAGGCACAAGACGCAATGTCTTGGCGAGCAACCTTCCTCCCTTTCACCCGTAGTTAGCCAAACTACGTTGACTCTGACTTTCCCATTGCACGAGGGAATACGTAGGCACAGATCTGCGATGCTCTGCCGAGTCTCTTTTCTTTTTTCTTTTGTCCCTTGGCCTTTAGCTAGATAGATGATCACCCTTTTAGATAGACAAAAATGCCTGGATCCTGTCGAGTATGATGGGCGTGAGGGGTGTTAATACCTTCCCCTTGCGTAACTGACTCCCGAATCCAGACATTGTTGCGATGACCTTGTCTTTCCCTTTTTTCTTCAAATTTTTTCGATTGTTTCTTTTCCCTCTCTTTGGGATAAATAATGAAAGGTGGCGACTCTTCTGTTTTTCGCCAGGTGTTTTTCGCAGTTGCGACAACTAGTTACTTGTCACTTTCATACTTTGCAACTTCTAGTTTTTGGTGCTTGGTGTTTTTCTGCTGTTATATCCAGGCTTTTTTCATTCAAATATTATTTCCCTTAAGTTTAATTTCTATTACAATTGCTTTTACTTTATATGTGTGATATGTTTTTATCTTGCTTATTTTTAGTAAATCTCACCATGAATGAGTTCTCCTTTAGGGACAAGGGGTCATGAGGTATATCTCATGTCAAACCCCAATTGACTTATCTATTTATGAATCATGAGAAAAAAAGAGTTTAAAAGTTATTTTAGAATCCGAAATCTTAAATATATATGTGTCAGCTAGAGAAAGCAGAGGCAACCCAAATGTCGATCACGTACTGAAAGGTAGTGATTTGGCATTCAAATGAGTATTGCCAAACAATTGATAATGCTGAAAATGTGTCTTATTCTCGATTGAGAAAGTCGATTAGTTGTGCCATAAACATGTCTAGATACGCATGCCATGAAAGTGAATGTTTTGCATTTTTATCTATTTTTCAATAGCTTGCTTTATTTTCTCATAATTGAAATTATAAAGTTAATCGGGTAATTTGGGATAGAGCTCATGTTCCCCATGTATTGCTTTTCTTTTTATTGTTAATTTTATTCCATTCTCACTTAATCCCCAAACTTTTCAATCGCTTTAGCTACACACCATTAGGGTAAAAATCAATACTCAAACTCATCTCCCTATGGGTTTGATCTTATTATTTTATTTTTCATTATCGTGCACTTGCGGCCCTGTAATTAGGGATGGCAATTTGACTTATCCCTAGTGGGTACCCAAAAAAATACCCATAATAAGTAGGGTAAAAACCCGCAAAAAATGGGTACGAGTACGAGCTCGGATAATTATCCATTTAAATAAGCAGGTATGGGCACCTAGTACCCACTCAACCTCATACCCACACAATATATATATTAATATATTTTAATTTATATTATTATATAAAAATTAATTCCTATAAATTTTTAAGAATACATCAATGTTAAACCATAACATACTTAATATAAGTGTTTGTTTATTTCATAATTCAACAATAATTTTTTTAAAAACTTTTTTATGATCTTAAAAACATAAAATGATATGATATTTTATACTTGATATATTTATTTTCATTAGAAATGTGGGTAAGGAGTACGACTATGAGTACTTACATACCCAAAGGGCACAAGTACGAGTACTAACTTTGATACCTAAGCGGGTATGGGCTTTGGTACAAGAATTTTTTCCAACCATGAGTATGTGGATGGGTACTATAGTACCATGCTCAAACCCTACTTATTTTCATCCCTACCAGGCTCCTGCTTATACTTGTATTCCTGCTTCTTCTTCGTCTCGACGGAAGGAGATGATTAGGAAATATTAGTTTTGCGACCACTTTAACCGAGACTCTCTCAAGTATGATTTTGGCTATGATAAACTAACCCTAGATGAAGAGTTGATGAAAGATAACATGATGATGTTCTAGAAACACATAGGGTTTGAACAGAGAAGAGGTCCCAATGAGGTAGGGTCAATCAAGCAACAAAGACATCTCATCAATTCTCGAGCCATATTGGACAACTCTAGTGCTGAAGAGAAGAGAGAATTTTTTTGTGAGGAAGGAAATTTGTCTTATTTATTTATGTAAAAATATGACTTAAGACCTTTGAGTGATAAAGAGAAAGAAAACATGTTTCAAGATTTCCAAAAATCAGGAAGCTGAAAAGTAGCAAAAATGTCAGGTTCATGCGGTTCACTAATATCGGGTATTGTCAGTTTAGTTTGCTGATATGGTCATTAATGTTATAATATTTTATTCAAACAATTAATATGTTGTATTTTGGGCTTTGTTATATATTTTTTGGGTTTTAAGAATTATAAATATGTATCTCTTTTAATATTGTAGAGAGTGACATTCTTGAGAAATTTAGAGCTAATGTGAGAAATAAGGTTGTATGGTTTTTGGGAAATCTTTAAAGTTATCTACGAGGATTATACAATAATCCTAAACACCTTGGGTTGGTGTGATTACTATATTAAAATTTAGAGAGATTGAGAAACACTTGGGTAGAAAATAGAGTTTGTTTTTTGAGAGCTTGGAATGCTATTTTCTTGCAACTCAGTTGTAATCTCTTGTAATAACTTCTGAAGTTTAGTGAATTGGAGAGACGCTCTCTCCCTAAACGTAGACCATTTGGTCAAATTGGGTAAACAAATCTTCTGTGATTCTTGTCTTCTTTTATCTTCTTCTGGTAAGTTAATTCATTTTCTTATTGCTTTTAAGGTTAGTATTGTTGAATGTCATTTATTTTGGATGCCATTATTCTTTGTCCCACACATCAAATTTCTTGGTGTGATTGAACTCTGAATACTTATTTAGAAGTTGGTTTTATTGTTCAATCAATTCCATAACAAGTGGCGCACACTGTGGGGGCAAAAAGGTATTGCTTACAAGTGAGCACTATGGCTAAATCGGAGATCGAGAACTTTTTAGGAGACAATGATTTTGGTTTATAGAAAGTAATGATTTAGAAATTTTAACTCAAGAGAGGTGTATTGAAGCTTTGAAGGGTGAGACATTAATGCTTGCACGCCTAACAAAATCAAAGAAGACCGAGATGGTGGAAAAGGTCATGAGTTTCGTTATCTTGTGCCTCAGGGATAAAGTTCTAAGGGAAGTATCCAAGGAGAAAACTTTGGTTTCAATATGGGAAAAACATGAATCATTGTATATGACCAATTCTTTGGCTCACATACTGTATCTGAAATAATAACTTTATTCATTCTGAATGGTGGATAACAAATCCATAGTGGAGAAATTGACAGAATTTCCCAAGATCATTGACGATCTTGAGAATATTGAAGTGAAGAACGAAGATGATTATAAGGCTCTACTCTTATTGAGATCATTACCCATATTCTTTAAACATGTTAAGGATTCCCTTTTTATGGTTAGAAAGGTATTATTACTTTAGATATAGTTCGTACAGTGAGATCCAAAGATTTTTCAAAGGCGAAATATTTGAAGATTGATGATACTGGTGAAGACTTGAGTGTCTCAAGAGTAGAAAGTAAGCATAGAGTAATGTCCAAATCAAAAAGGTTTGTGATGAAAAAACTAGTAAGTGTAATAGTATGTATCAAATTAATGATAAAAGATTCGTCTCCATGAGGATTGGATTTTAAAAAGGAAAAGGAGTGGGAGTTAACGTAACACAAGGGGGTTTATTTGTAATTTGTTTGTTTGATGCAAAACAAGAGAAAATTAACTTTGGGAAATATGCGATGATAAAGGTGATTATATCTTTTCGTTAGCATCCCCTACTTCTATTCTATTGATTAAATGCTCATTAACAGACATGAAGAGATATAAGAGTTACACAACATATTAACCTTACCACTGCACTCAATCCCTTGGTGTGCAGTTCACTAGTCTAAGTGTTAATTCCTCAATCCCTAAGGCCAGTTGAAACGTCAGACTAGGCACTAAAGCGTGTTATCCCTAAGTCACAATTCCTAATTAGACTATCCCAAGTTAATTAGTAAACTGAATAATTATCCTATTTCCAATCAGCAGCCCTACAATCATAATCTCACTACTTACCTAGATCAAATTGCTTGTCGTATTATACAATAGGCAATGAACACAAACAATAATTGAATAATAACAATATGTTAAAGCCATAACATTAACATCATCCACTCCTATGTCCTAATAGAATAAAAATAGGTTCATCATACAAAAAACCTAACCTAGGGAAAATCTAGCTACTCATAGTGTAAAACAAATATACAGTGAGTTTAGATTTGAAGTACATGAAAAATCACTGAAGAAAATGCTCTCCAATGGCTCCAATCGCCTCCAAAAGCACCAAAAATCTCCCTTTTCCGTCACTCTCAGTCTTGGATTTCAGAACCCTAAAAAAGTGGCCAAAAATTGCTTTAATAGAAAAACATGTGTCAACTTAAAAAGCAGCAGCGCATACGAGACAGTCAGCATGACACTGCAATGTAAGCCTCATCGCATTGTGATGGGATGCATTGTGCCTGCGAGAATTCCACAAGTGAAACACATGTTTCTCTCAAAGTTTTCTCTTCCTTTAACATGGTTTTTCTCAAAGTTTTCTCTATGTATTCTCTTTTTGCTCAAATCTTAACACTTTAACATAGTTTTTGGCAATTCTTCTTCATAATTTATTTCTAAAAAACACTTAATGATGACTGTCATCACAACCCTAAACTTGAATTGTTGCATGTCCTTAAGTAACATGTCTGCACAGTCAATATTTTTCCATAATCAAAATGCTCACGCTTACCAATTCTTGTCACTTGTATTTTTTCTAATCAACACATTGATCCCCTACTTCAATCAAATCAATTAAGAAGAGTTCTTCCGACATAAAAATACTCAACATGTCGCTCATCTCACCATGATGCACTCAAATTGACAAGGTAATCACTCAATCAACATACTAAAGCGTTTAACCATAATTTTGAAAATTTTCTAATTGAATCAATCACAGTCATACTCAAACATACACTTTTGAGGCCTTTTGCAGGTTGTAGCATGGTTGATGTCAGGGTATGATAATTTAGGATAGTAGGCTTAAACCCTTGGGGCTAGGTACCTAGTTGTCCTAATTTTATCAAATTCCTTCCATATCACTAATTTATGCATTTGGTACTAGATAATTTCATATTGTTGGTACTATTTTTCACATTTTTTTTGAAGAAGCTATAATAACTTCTTATTTTTATTTCTTTTTGACTAATTTCTCTAGTACCCCAACCCCAAACTTATTCGTTGCTAACTTTCAAAAGCAACCTCAAACTTATCATTTTGAATCAACTAGTAAAACAGTTATTTCTATCTAAACCCAAAGAGGGTGGAAATAATTTATCTTTCGAGTCAATGGCTATATAATATGGATATGTCACCGAAAGAAATTTTTTAGGCTCAATGGGGTTAAATAACATATATTATCATGTTAAAACAGGGTGGCTTAAAGGCTCAGTTTTCACAAACAACTACCTCAGTGTGTATTTTTCTTACTAATAGACTCAAAATAAGAAAAAGTGCAAATTTTGGAAAATGACTAAAGGATGGATACTCTCATAAGAAGGAAAAGTAAACAATGGAAATTTTGTTGGTTCAAACCTTACTACCTGAGGTATTTGAAGATTGAGTACAAGTATTTAGTTCCTCTTTTCTTCATCAGCTTTCAATCTGCAAAGGAACTTCACTGTTGATCTTTGTCATTCTTTTCTTTTTCTAGTGACTTTTTCTTTTTCTTTTTCATGATGACACTGGTAAGGTAGCAAACCAAAATCTGAAAGAAAAGCATCGACAAACAAATTCATTAATATAAGCAAATAAAATTATAAGGGGGAGAGCTTCTTCAATTTCGGCTTGTACTTTTCTTTATTATTGAAAAAAATTGAATAGAAATTGCAAATTGAAATTAAAATTCTGACGGGTTGCCTTCCATTAAACGCTTGTTTAAAGTCACTAGCTTGACTTAATTATCTAAGGTTTTGTGAGCATTAAAGGAACCTTCTCATATGGATACATGATTGAACGATAAACTAGAGTCAGTATCATTTGTGTTGGTGTTGGCTCACCACACTTCGACTTCCTTATCATGAATAAGGGCATCAGGTTGATGCTAGCTTCTAAATCGCATAATGTACGATAAATGCTTAGTGAACTAATTGGACAAGGAATAGTAAACCTATCTAGATCAATAAGTTTTGATGGAAGCTTCCGTTAGATGATTATACTACATTCTCCCGCTAAAGCGGTGTTTTTATCATGCTTCAACTTCTTCTTTTCTGATAAGAGCTCTTTCATAAACTTTGCATAAACAAGCATCTTCTCGAGCGTTTCACAAAATATAATGTTGACCTGTATCTTGTTCAAAATTTCCATAAACTTCTTAAACTGACTCACTTCTTTTTCCTTTTTTTAGGTGTCTTTTTCATAATTGGGTAAGGTAATTTGATGTAGTCGGGTAGCTCGGGGTTTGGCTCAGTTTAGATCTGTTTCTTTGTTATTCTAAAGGGTGAATTTTTATTAATGAGTTGGTCAAGGGAGTACCCTTTTACCTCATCTTCACTCTTATTCTCACTTTTTTCTTTGATAAATTGTTTCAATAGTTTTAAATTGAATTTTGATCATTGGAAATAAGCTATACACATAGCTTAACATTTAACTGTGTGTGAATTAATCGTTGTTGAAAAAATTGTTCTCATTATCATCCAATTGGTTTATGTTACGCATATCCAAGCTTTTTGATAGTAGGTTCGGTTAGACGATTTGATTCATGTTGTTTTCGATGTGTCATAAAACTTTTGAAAATACATTTTTCCTAAAAGTTAAATTGTTAATTTGTGATCTATTCACCCCCTCTAAATCGAAGCCTATCATCTAACAAGTTGTATCAAGAGCTCTGGTTAATTCCGTGCTTAAGATTTTTGAAGAATGGCGACCGAACCTAAGAGAACATACAATATAGGACCAATTTTCTCTAGTGAAAATTATAGCTATTGGAAAGCTTGTATGCGTATTCATGTCAACTTCGTTGGCAAGGGTATATTGGACTCTATTCAAAATGGTATTAATGAAATAACTGTGACCAATGAAGGTGTTACATTACCTAAACTAGAAGCACAATGCGATGCTAATGATTGGAAATTATTATCACGTGATTGGAAAGTGAAAAATATTCTCACATTCGCTTTAGGTGTTGATGAGTACTATCACGTTTCTTATTGTGAGACCACCAAGGCTATATAGGACGCATTAGAGGTTTCCCATGAGGGTACTAATGATGTCAAACAAGCTAGGATCAACACATTAAATCAAGAGTTTGAATTGTTCCATGTTGAGCATGGTGAGTCCATTGCGGACATGCGAAAATGACTCACACATCTTATAGATCAATTAAATATGCTAGGTAAGCCTCTTTCCTATGAGATTTATACTAACAAAGTTTTAAGATGTTTAAGTAGGGAATGACAACCCAAGGTCACTGCCATTAAGTAGGAAAATGATCTTAAAGTGCTTGATTTCACGACTTTAATTGGTAAATTAGAAGAGTATGAGTAAGAACTCATTTGCTTAGCAAAATATGAGAAAGAGCTAGAAAAGAAATTAAAGAAGGAGAAATGCAAAGAAAAGGAAAAAAGGGAATAAGTCAATAGCTCTAAAGAATTATAACTCAAAGACCTTTAATTGTGAGCTAAGGGGTTGTGAATCTATAGATGACAATGCTTCTGATGAAGAGGATATGGGACTGTTTATAAAAAGGTTCAATAAATACATGTGGAAACATGCTGACAAATATCCCGATAAGAACCATGGAAAATCAAGAAGGTTATCAAGTTCCTCAAAAGATGATGGGAATAGAAAAGGGAAGTCTAGAAGTACTTGTTACAATTGTGGCAAACTGGGATACATTAAGCCGGAGTGTCCTACAATCGCAAAAGAAAAGGAAAGAGACCATCATGAAACGTCTAGAAAATCTAGAAGAGCTTATGCCGCTTGGGAGAGCGAAAATGGTTCTTCAAGCGATGAAAGTTCTACCTCAAGCGTTGAATATGCAAATCTTTGCCATATGGAAAACAAAGAAAAGAAAAAATTTGTAAGTCACTCTCAACTTCAAGCTTATCATGATTGGGATTTTTCTTAACTTCAAAAGTCTTTTGAAAATCTATAATGACAAGCCATAGGTGCTTTCAAGTGATTAACTTCAAACAAGAGGATTATCTCTCATTTGGAAGCTAAGATTTTAGAAAATGAAAAGAATTTGGAAGCTTAAGGAAGTCTATAGTAGTGTCGCACCTCGAAAAATCACATTCGAAAATACGACCCTCGCGCGAAAGGCGCGGAAATGCGGTTCGACAGAGTCGCCACCGAACTTTATTTTTCCCGAATAAACGGGAGAGGGAAATATCGAGAAAACCTCTTAAAATGAAAGGATAGGAACAGGGCTGTCGCAACCAAGTTCCGGGTTCGGGAGTCGGTTACGTGAGGGGAAGGTATTAGCACCCCTCACGTCCGTCGTACTCGACGGGAACCTCTTAAGGTAAATGTGGGGAGTGTTGTTTAGGTTTACTTGTTTTCTTCTCGTTGTTAAAGGTAGAATCGGTAAGGTAAAAGGTTAAAGACGCTAAGGAGAGATGGGTAGTTAGAGAAAAGGGTGCTCGCCAAGGATTGGGGCCCTTGTGCCTACGTATGCTCATTCGGACGAGAATGAGAAATCAGAGCGTCGTAGTTCGACTACGGGAAAGGATGGGGGAAAATGGAAGATGGATAGAAATGTGATCGCCAAGATCATCGCAATCTTGTGCCTACGTATCTTATATTCAAGAATGAATAAAGAATCAGAGCGTCCGTAGTTCGTGGAGACGACCACGAAAAGATGAGATTGAATGGGTTGGAAGTTGAGTTGAGAGACGAAAGAGTGACTGACAAACAACCTAAGGGCGTGCCTCAAGAGCTTGTCACTCAAGAATTCAAGGAATGCGAGATCCCAAGAACTCAGTTCTTTCGGAAATTGGGTTGAATGAGTTGAAGATGAGAGTTGGATATTTTGAAATCGAAAGAATGAACTAATAACAACTCGGGGGCGTGCCCAAGAGTTACTCATTCGAATATTCAAAGAATGCTAGATTCTAAGAACATCCCTCTTTCGTAAGTTTTAAAAAAAAACGCTTGTGAAAGGATCGAATCGAAAGAAATGGCATGTGAGGCCAAAGGAAGTTAGTTTGAAATAGCTCGACGACGTGTCGAGGATTTGATTGAAAGATGGAGCCGACTTGACGACGTGTCAAGGGTTAGAATTGTGAGAAAACGATATTAGTCCCTGAGGGTGTTCCTAATATCGAGACCACGAGGAATTGTGAAAGAAATGGGTTGCGAATGCGGACGAGCATTCGACTTAGGAGAATGTTTGAAAATGATTGAATTCGAAAGATTCGAAAGGTTGAGCGAATAACAACCCAAAGGGCGTGCCTCGAGAGCTATTCACTCGAAAATTCAAGGAATGCTAGACTCCAAGAACCTCCTTCTTTCGAGGTGTGAATCGAAAAAAGATATTTAAAAAGGTCGAAAGATTGAATGAATAATAACTCAAAGGGCGTGCCTCGAGAGCTATTCACTCGAAAATTCAAGGAATGCTAGACTCCAAGAACCTCCTTCTTTCGAGGTGTGAATCGAAAAAAGATATTTAAAAAGGTCGAAAGATTGAATGAATAATAACTCAAAGGGCGTGCCTCGAGAATTATTCACTCAAAAATTCAAGGAATGCTAGACTCCAAGAACCTCCTTCTTTCGAAGTTTGAATCGGAAAGAAAATAGTTTAGAAAATGATTTGAAGTGAATAGGAGGGTATGAATATAGTTTGAGGTACGAGATGTGAGGACATGAGATTGGATTTGAAAATGAGAGAAATGACAATTATTTGATAAATGAGACGTAGGCCTCACAACCCATTAATTGGGGTATTATCGAAATGCTAGATCTCGACGACACCTTTTTCATTGGGAAAATGTTTGAATGAACAAAGGAAATATCACAAAGAATGCTAAATTCTCATGACATTTCTTTGTTAGAAAAATATAATTTTGAAAATGAGAGGTCGAATAATACACTATTTAAGGTGTACACCTTAATATTGACTATCCAAAAATTCAAGAAGTGCTAGACTTCAAGAACTTAATTTCTCACGATTTGATTTAAAAAATAATTTAGAAATAAAAAATAAATTGAGTAAGGACCGAAACTATTTATAAATGAATTTGAAAAGAAGATATTTTAATAAAACCATTTTTTGAAATAAGAATTGGAAAATAATATTTTAAAAAAAGATTTGAAAATACATTTAGTAAAAATAAATTTAAACAAAGATTTAAAAAATAGTTTTGAAAATAATTTACAACATAATAAAATAGTAGGGGGCATCAGTATCCAGGGAGGGGTACACACGAAAATCCCCACGATGGGCCCTAAGGCCCAATCTCAAACAGCAGCAAAAAATAAAAAATAAACACAGGGTGGTGCAATAATGAAAACAAGGGGTTGGAAATATGAAAAGCAGAGAGACGGTGAGGTCCAAACGAAACTCGGCTGGGCCTAGGCCCATCAACAGCAAACAAACAGATAAAAAGAAAAATAATAAATAAATAAAAGAGAAGGGGTCCTCCTCTTCGTTCAACATTTTTTCCAATTCATTGCTTCCGCTCAAAACTTCTCTCTCTGTTCAGAAAATCAACATAAGCTCTCTCCGTTTTATTCAATTTGCGGGTGAAGTCCTGAGTCAGAAACAGATTGTGGGTGGTGAACGAAAAAAACGGGTTTGCTTTCATCGGCGGTGAGGTTGCGGAGAGATTGTGGGGTGGTTGTCAAGAGATTAACGGCGGGTTTCGGTTTGAAGCCGGGAGCTTTGATGGTGAATGGAAGGTGATTCGGCGAAGGGCGGAGGTGTATCGCGAGTTGGTTTGGAAGTTTGATAGATCTGGGTTTATTTTGTATGAGTGTTGAGTTGTTTGTTTGGAGTTTTAGGTGGTATTTGTGGAGTTTCACGGAAGTCGTTGATGGAGGTTTTTACTGGGTTTGCGAGCTTCGTTGTTGCGCCTGTATGATGTTTTTCTGGGTTAAGATTATTGAAAAAATCTGGGTTGAAATGAGTCGAAAAGTGATTTTCTGAGTTTGCTTGAAGAAGTTTGGATGGAAGAAGGAGATGAAGTGATGACGATGATGTGTGTTTTCATGGTGGATTCAAAATGGATTTTCGGCGTTGTGGAGGAAGCGGTGGGTTATGTTTACGTTTGTTGTTAATGAAGATGACAGTGGGTTTCAGGGTTTGTGGGTGAAACGAAAGTGAAGAGAAAGTCTGAGTTTGCGAGGTTTTAGAGGTTCATCAATGGTGGATGAAGTCGAGGAGATGATTCGAAGTGGAGTTTTGAAGCGATGAGAAAGGCGATGATGGTGTTTGGATATGTCAGATTCTGGGTTGGTGATTTGAAGTTCAAGAGAAAGCGATGAAGGTCTGAAGAACGTGGTTTTGTTTTGGAGTTTCGGTTGACTGTAATCGACGGTGGCGTGTTTGTTGAATGATGAACATGGTGAACGGATGAGGTTGGAAGAAGATGGGTAGCTGCCGATTGTTTAGGACTAGGGTCCTTGGGGATTAGGATTTTTGCGGCTAGGGTTGTTAGTCCTCAGGTTGAAGGAGGTGAATAGTAGTTATATATGCAGATATTTGACACGTGGCAGGGGTTTATGCTAATGACTGATTAATGATGGTTGATCAATAACTAAATAGCACGCTAAACACGATTAAGATAAAATGATGATGAAGGCTGACTTGGTTGATGATGGTTATGTTGGATTAGTGAAAAGTTGATAACATTAAACCATAAATTAATTACTAATCTAAATAAACAATTAAATAATTAAATCCTAAAAACTAATCTAAGTGAAATAAAACCTAATTAAATATTAAAATAAATTTAAAACAATCTAAATTAATTACCAACTAAAAACCTAATTAAATAAATACTATCCAAATAAATATTTAAAGAAAAATAATAATAATCTTATTAATAATTAAAAATCAAAAATAATATAATCTTAATCTAATAATAAATAATTTAAATAAATAATTAAAAAAAATAAATAAAAACTACCTCTAACTAAAATAAAGATAAAATAAAAACTGTTTCTATTAAAATAAAATAAGAACCTATTCTACAATTAAAATAATAAAAAACAAATCTACACCTAATTAAATTAAATAAATGATAAAAAAAAGATAACATTTGCAAGAAAAATGAGAAAATAAACAAATGATTGAAATTTACAAAAAAAAACCTTAGGCCACGTGTCGCGCTCCTATTGGATAGAAGGAGTCGAGATTTGAAAAACGCCCAATCGGGGGACACGTGTCTAAACGACATGAAACAAATAAAGTGCGAAAATATCTACAAAAGGGTAGGACAAATTTGGGGTATGACAGATGCCCCTATCTAAAGGGCTTAAACATAGGAAGATGAACTGCATTGGTGTTCACATTCCTGAGGTAGAAGTCCATTAGATATAAAAAGACCCTGAATTTGTCCGAAAGAAAGAGATGTGATTGAGAATTGAAAATACTGGATGACGTAAACCTCTGAGCAAACTGGCACAAGTCGTCATCACCAAAAGGATAATGGGATGAAACACACACAGCTATTACCACCAAAAGGATGGCAAAGCAAAGCACTACTGCACGATCTATCATTAATGACCATGATAGACCCCCCACCAAAAGGATGACGGAGCGAGACAAGCAAAAATTCGCACAAACTATCACTAATGACCATGATAGACCCCCCACCAAAAGGATGACGGAGCGAGACAAGCGAAATTCGCACAATCTATCACTAATGACCATGATAGACCCCCCACCAAAAGGATGACGGAGCGAGACAAGCAAAATTCGCACAATCTATCACTAATGACCATGATAGACCCCTCACCAAAAGGATGACGGAGCGAGACAAGCAAAATTCGCACAATCTATCACTAATGACCATGATAGACCCCTCACCAAAAGGATGACGGAGCGAGACAAGCAAAATTCGCACAATCTATCACTAATGACCATGATAGACCCCTCACCAAAAGGATGACGGAGCGAGACAAGCAAAATTCGCACAATCTATCACTAATGACCATGATAGACCCCCCACCAAAAGGATGACGGAGCGAGACAAGCGAAATTCGCACAATCTATCACTAATGACCATGATAGACCCCCCACCAAAAGGATGACGGAGCGAGACAAGCAAAATTCGCACAATCTATCACTAATGACCATGATAGACCCCTCACCAAAAGGATGACGGAGCGAGACAAGCAAAATTCGCACAATCTATCACTAATGACCATGATAGACCCCTCACCAAAAGGATGACGGAGCGAGACAAGCAAAATTCGCACAACCTATCACTAATGACCATGATAGACCCCTCACCAAAAGGATGACGGAGCGAGACAAGCAAAATTCGCACAATCTATCACTAATGACCATGATAGACCCCTCACCAAAAGGATGACGGAGCGAGACAAGCAAAATTCGCACAATCTATCACTAATGACCATGATAGACCCCCCACCAAAAGGATGACGGAGCGAGACAAGCGAAATTCGCACAATCTATCACTAATGACCATGATAGACCCCCCACTAAAAGGATGACGGAGCGAAACTCACACGAACATATCGCTATCACCAAAAGGATGATAGGACAACACAGATTTGAAGTTTACCAACACCAAAAGGATGCAGGCTAAGGTGAACTGACGAAGTTCGACTATCACCAAAAGGATGATAGCAAGGCAATTGACAACGGTCATGCTTGCTGGGTATAACTCAATGGGGAACCCCTGAGAAGAAGATTGAATTGAAATGAGTCGACGGGGTACGCCCACCGTCTTTGCTTGGAAATCATAATTTGCTGAAATGATTTCATGGTTACGCCCATGAATTCTGAAGAGGATGCCCCTGACTGGGCTGAATTTGTCTTGATGCCTTGTCTTGCTTAACAAAGGCCGAACAACTTTTGTGAGGAACGCTCACGGTTTTGCTGAAGATACCCCTGCTCGGGTTGGATCTTGCTTTGAACTTCTTGGATTTGCCCAACAAAAGGTTGAACAACTTCGTGAGGAACGCTCACGGTCTTGAATGGTATGCCCCTGGCTGGGCTGAATGTTGATTTGCATACTTGATCAACCACGAGGTTGAAATTCGTCACGGGAGACGCCCATGGTCTTGAAAAAGATGCCCCTGACCGGGCTGAATCTTGCTTTGAATAACTTCAAATTTTGTGGGAGAAACCCACAATTGCAGAAGATTGCCCCTGACTGGGTTGATGACTGCTTTGAAGCTTTTGAAAATCGTGGGATAAACCCACCATCTTGCGGAAGACGCCCCTTGACTGGGCGATCGATGGTCTTGGAAATCTTCGGGATTGATCCTGGACCTTGACTTGCATATATGAATACTGGATGATAAATGATATTCTATATGAGTGGATGTGCAAATGCAAATGCTGACGAGCGGAGATGCAAGAGTTGGGGAAGTATGGTATGATTGGTATGTATGTGACGCAAAAATGCTTATGATGATGAATGCAATGCGTATGATGCATATGATGCAGACGGGTAATTGGAAATGTGAGCGGAAATGCCAGCGTGGTGGCCTCTGGTAGTTGCCAATGCGGATTGGACTTCGGGTGGAAGGATTGACTTCCTCGACACGCAATTTGTTGAAGACATCACGATCGAAGCATGAGATGATGCTCTGGATGCCTCAAGTATGGGTACTTGGTGATTTGTTGTCAATTTCCTTTAGAGAAGATTGCAACCCTGCTTGTTGGTCAGGACGACATGGTCTGCCCCAGTCTGAACTTGCTAGTGGTTTGCCTCAAGTTAACCATCTCTGACATATGGTGGTTGAACTCGGATGACTTGCCTCTGTTCGAGCTACTGAGTGGTTTGCCCCCAGCCTGTAGGCCTTGAGATAATATTGCTTCGTGTACGCCACTGAAAGTCAAGTTTCTCCTCGATTGCCCCTTGCTGGAGTGTCTTTGAATACCTAGCACTGATTTGCAGATATAATTGTACATTCACAAATGGCAATAATTAATGCAAAGTTCAATGCAAGTTTTGGAAAAGTGTTATTTATTGAGAGTGTCATGGTAGTGAGACGAATGGACTGCTAGCCCAGACGTCGTGCTGTTTTGATTGGTGTGAAAGATATATCAAGAGAAATGACACCAATGCTGATGATTAGAAATCATGTGAGGAGTCAGGTTACGCAACCTTGCGATAGTATGCTTTCAGAATAAACCTCGTCTCAATTAGGTCTTTCAAGGGTTGTAACGTGGTCTGGTTCACGGTTATGAAACAAAGGATATTGGGCTCAAAGTATGATTTGTACCCACCCCTTCTTCTTAATGATCTCCAGTCCTACGCTCAGTTAATCCTACACTTGTTTGGACGGTGTAAGCTTGAAGGTTCAAGGTTCGCTCAACGTGGCAGTCACCTTATTTTGGCTTTGATGAATGTCAGTGCCCCTTTGATCTGGGTGGCCACTGAATCCTACTTTGTTTTTGTTGAGGGTTTCGGGGTCCTCTTTTGCTTTTGTTTTGATCCCTAACTTTTGCATGGATTGACTTCGTTTGTCAGATCCATCGGGATTGCCTTGATTTTGCCTAAGTCCCCTCTAAGGTGTCTGACTTAGCTGGCTTTTGATTTTTTTTGATTTTGTTGTGACTGCCATAGTATGGGTCTTTGATGAACAACCGTCTTTTAGATATTGATTCGAATACGGGATTGGATTAACTGAACGCTACCCTGCCCCAGGTTGAGTGTAAGGGTTTGAATATCCGAAGTAAACTGCTACTTCTAGGCTCGAAGTGGTTTACTAGGGATTAACTCCTTATAACTCCGGTGTTTGGGGAATTGAAACAATGCCTGTACATCATTGACGAGATTCGGTCTGAAAGCATACGATTTGCAATTATGGGTATCTCGTTTTCATCATCCTCCCTCAAATCATGCTAAACAACAGTGAATAGAGTGGAGTGAATAAATGTGTCGGTGATAAGTGAAAATGAGTGAATACGACATAACTAATTCAAAACATGCATAAACGATACATTAATGAAAACCAGATACGAATGGCAATTGTTCAAAGCATACAATACTTAAATAAACAAAGACAAAACATAAGAAACTGCGAACAATGAAATGGCAATATGACTGCCTTCTTCGGGGAATGAACTTGACTGGAAGTGATTGTTGGCACTAGTTGACTGGTGGCATCGGATTGTTGATGATGTTTGGAGACTTCCCATTGAAGTTGATAGCATCCCTATCGATCATGTCTTGAATTATATGCTTGAAAGCCCTGCAGTCCTCAATGGTGTGACCTGGAGCGCCCTTATGAAACTCACAATGAGCATTTGCATCGTAGTCGGCAGGAATGATGGTTGGAGGAGCTAAATCCCTCGGAACAATAGCTTTCTTCTCCATCAACTGAGCAAAGATTTTGGCATATGGCATTGGTAGACGATCAAAGACTCTATCTGGCCTCCATGTTCTCTGCGGACGCTGTGGGCGAGCACCTTGTCGTTGCTGAGTAGCTTGCATCTGCTGCTGCTGAGGAGGATACTGATATCCTTGTTGGTTGTAGGCTTGTTGCTGAGGAGCCTGTTGCCGTGGCATCTGAGCTTGCGCTGCTTGAACAGCTGGCTGATAAGGCATTGGAGCATATTGCGCAGCAGCAACATATGGATACTGATAGTAGGGAACTTGATAAGGCATAGGAGGAGCTTGTTGAGAAGCTTGCCCTTTCTGCACGAAGATGGCATTTGTTTCGCCCTCCTTCTTCTTGTATCCATTAAAAGGCCTCTTGGCATTAGCCTGACTGTTAGAACCTCCTGGGATCTTCCCACTCTTCAGCCCTTCTTCAATTCTCTCACCGACGATCACCAAGTCAGAGAATCCAGCGGAGACGCTACCGATCAGCTTTTCGTAGTACTGGCCTTGCAAGGTACCCATGAAGATGTCAATCAATTCACGGTCAACAAGAGGTGGATGCACCCTTGCGGCTAGCTCTCTCCATCGTTGCGCGTACTCCTTGAAGGATTCGTTGTCCTTCTGAGTCATACTCTGAAGCTGAGTACGGTTAGGAGCAAGGTCGGTGTTGTACTTGTACTGTTTGACAAATGCATCGGCTAGCTCGGCCCAGGTGCGCACACTATTACGCTCCAGCTGCATATACCATTCGAGTGATGCCCCAGACAAGCTGTCCTGGAAGCAATGGATCATGAGCTTCTCGTCTCTGGCATAGGCAGCCATCTTGCGACAATACATCTTCAGATGGATGTTTGGGCAACTGAGACCTTTGTACTTCAAAAATTCGGGCACCTTGAACTTTGGAGGAATGACAACATCAGGCACCAAGCACAATTCCAGAGCACTGAAAGAATTTGAGTTATGCCCCTCCATGGCGCGGAGTTTCTCGGCTAGATCTCGGCACATCTTCATGGCTTCTGAATCCTGAGCGGCAACGGGACTGGCAATGGGGATAGCAGCATGATAATTCTGAACGTCGTCATACTGATCCATCAGAGTATCTTCAACATGAGGAATCGGGATTTGCACAGCAGCAGGCTGGGCGTGCGGGATAACTCCAACGGTAACTCCAGGTGCTGGAATTGGCTGAGAAGTGTTTCCTTCGACTGCGTTGTTGAAGTTCAACGGCATTCCCTGAGAATTCGGAATTGGGACCAAAGGGATGGCAGTAGACCCTTGTCCATTGACGACAGCGGCGGCTTCACGCTGTTCTTCCTCTCTCCTGGCTGTGAGGATGGCTTCGAGGATCTGGTCGATCTTTCCTTTCATGGAATCCAACTCTTCTCTGAAGGCGACTTGCTCCTGTTGAATCTGCTCCATCACTCGTCTGGTATTGGCTCTAGTTGCGTACTGGTGTCGAGGAATCAGCTTGATTTACTGGAAAGGAAGGAACGAAGACATGAGATTCTGTTGAAGGACTGGAAATGCAAAATGCACAACATATGAAATGCAATGCAAATGATATGCAAGATGCAATGCAAGATACAAGATCCAGGATCACAGGATCACAACTCCAACAACTCCTGAAGCTGGTAACTGTAACAGATAAGTAACCACAATTCCTGCTCAAGGAAAATTGACAGGTACAACCTATGCGGGAAGGTCTAAACATTCTACCCATAAACCCTCTCACGGGATGGTTTCTATGTTTGGTTCCCAGGATCACGGACACTAGTCGTATTAGCGTCACGCAACAGGCTGGCTGTATTACGACGATAATGACGATAAGGTCTCTCCTGAGTGGGGTCCTCGTGCTAGGCACACAAGGAGCGAGTCCTTGGAGACTAACATTACATGACCACCAATATCGGAACTGGTGCTAACAAAAAGGTTCCCAGAATCACGGACCCTTCATTAATCAAGTCGTGCAACAGGCTAGCTGTGTTACAACAAGATCTACGAATAGGTCTCCTCTGGAGGAGCTTTCATGCTAGGCCCACAAGGAGCGAGTCCTCGGAGACTAACACTACTCGACTACCAATTCTAAACTACGTGTTCTCTCTGCTTTTACCAAAGCTCGGGCGTAGAGCCTTACTCATGATGTTATCCCAGAAACCAACAGGCGACAAAGCACAAATAAAATCTACAAGAGAACAAATACAAAAAGAAAAACAAATAAAAAACAAACACTCCTCACAAACCAAAAGATAGGCTCGACTCTCTCTTTGCATGGAGCAAAAATGTCCCCAGCAGAGTCGCCACCTGTCGCACCTCGAAAAATCACATTCAAAAATACGACCCTCGCGCGAAAGGCGCGGAAATGCGGTTCGACAGAGTCGCCACCGAACTTTATTTTTCCCGAATAAACGGGAGAGGGAAATATCGAGAAAACCTCTTAAAATGAAAGGATAGGAACAGGGCTGTCGCAACCAAGTTCCGGGTTCGGGAGTCGGTTACGTGAGGGGAAGGTATTAGCACCCCTCACGTCCGTCGTACTCGACGGGAACCTCTTAAGGTAAATGTGAGGAGTGTTGTTTAGGTTTACTTGTTTTCTTCTCGTTGTTAAAGGTAGAATCGGTAAGGTAAAAGGTTAAAGACGCTAAGGAGAGATGGGTAGTTAGAGAAAAGGGTGCTCGCCAAGGATTGGGGCCCTTGTGCCTACGTATGCTCATTCGGACGAGAATGAGAAATCAGAGCGTCGTAGTTCGACTACGGGAAAGGATGGGAGAAAATGGAAGATGAATAGAAGTGTGCTCGCCAAGATCATCGCAATCTTGTGCCTACGTATCTTATATTCAAGAATGAATAAAGAATCAGAGCGTCCGTAGTTCGTGGAGACGACCACGAAAAGATGAGATTGAATGGGTTGGAAGTTGAGTTGAGAGACGAAAGAGTGACTGACAAACAACCTAAGGGCGTGCCTCAAGAGCTTGTCACTCAAGAATTCAAGGAATGCGAGATCCCAAGAACTCAGTTCTTTCGGAAATTGGGTTGAATGAGTTGAAGATGAGAGTTGGATATTTTGAAATCAAAAGAATGAACTAATAACAACTCGGGGGCGTGCCCAAGAGTTACTCATTCGAATATTCAAAGAATGCTAGATTCTAAGAACATCCCTCTTTCGTAAGTTTTAAAAAAAAACGCTTGTGAAAGGATCGAATCGAAAGAAATGGCATGCGAGGCCAAAGGAAGTTAGTTTGAAATAGCTCGACGACGTGTCGAGGATTTGATTGAAAGATGGAGCCGACTTGACGACGTGTCAAGGGTTAGAATTGTGAGAAAACGATATTAGTCCCTGAGGGTGTTCCTAATATCGAGACCACGAGGAATTGTGAAAGAAATGGGTTGCGAATGCGGACGAGCATTCGACTTAGGAGAATGTTTGAAAATGATTGAATTCGAAAGATTCGAAAGGTTGAGCGAATAACAACCCAAAGGGCGTGCCTCGAGAGCTATTCACTCGAAAATTCAAGGAATGCTAGACTCCAAGAACCTCCTTCTTTCGAGGTGTGAATCGAAAAAAGATATTTAAAAAGGTCGAAAGATTGAATGAATAATAACTCAAAGGGCGTGCCTCGAGAATTATTCACTCAAAAATTCAAGGAATGCTAGACTCCAAGAACCTCCTTCTTTCGAAGTTTGAATCGGAAAGAAAATAGTTTAGAAAATGATTTGAAGTGAATAGGAGGGTATGAATATAGTTTGAGGTACGAGATGTGAGGACATGAGATTGGATTTGAAAATGAGAGAAATGACAATTATTTGATAAATGAGACGTAGGCCTCACAACCCATTAATTGGGGTATTATCGAAATGCTAGATCTCGACGACACCTTTTTCATTGGGAAAATGTTTGAATGAACAAAGGAAATATCACAAAGAATGCTAAATTCTCATGACATTTCTTTGTTAGAAAAATATAATTTTGAAAATGAGAGGTCGAATAATACACTATTTAAGGTGTACACCTTAATATTGACTATCCAAAAATTCAAGAAGTGCTAGACTTCAAGAACTTAATTTCTCACGATTTGATTTAAAAAATAATTTAGAAATAAAAAATAAATTGAGTAAGGACCGAAACTATTTATAAATGAATTTGAAAAGAAGATATTTTAATAAAACCATTTTTTGAAATAAGAATTGGAAAATAATATTTTAAAAAAAGATTTGAAAATACATTTAGTAAAAATAAATTTAAACAAAGATTTAAAAAATAGTTTTGAAAATAATTTACAACATAATAAAATAGTAGGGGGCATCAGTATCCAGGGAGGGGTACACACGAAAATCCCCACGATGGGCCCTAAGGCCCAATCTCAAACAGCAGCAAAAAATAAAAAATAAACACAGGGTGGTGCAATAATGAAAACAAGGGGTTGGGAATATGAAAAGCAGAGAGACGGTGAGGTCCAAACGAAACTCGGCTGGGCCTAGGCCCATCAACAGCAAACAAACAGATAAAAAGAAAAATAATAAATAAATAAAAGAGAAGGGGTCCTCCTCTTCGTTCAACATTTTTTCCAATTCATTGCTTCCGCTCAAAACTTCTCTCTCTGTTCAGAAAATCAACATAAGCTCTCTCCGTTTTATTCAATTTGCGGGTGAAGTCCTGAGTCAGAAACAGATTGTGGGTGGTGAACGAAAAAAACGGGTTTGCTTTCATCGGCGGTGAGGTTGCGGAGAGATTGTGGGGTGGTTGTCAAGAGATTAACGGCGGGTTTCGGTTTGAAGCCGGGAGCTTTGATGGTGAATGGAAGGTGATTCGGCGAAGGGCGGAGGTGTATCGCGAGTTGGTTTGGAAGTTTGATAGATCTGGGTTTATTTTGTATGAGTGTTGAGTTGTTTGTTTGGAGTTTTAGGTGGTATTTGTGGAGTTTCACGGAAGTCGTTGATGGAGGTTTTTACTGGGTTTGCGAGCTTCGTTGTTGCGCCTGTATGATGTTTTTCTGGGTTAAGATTATTGAAAAAATCTGGGTTGAAATGAGTCGAAAAGTGATTTTCTGAGTTTGCTTGAAGAAGTTTGGATGGAAGAAGGAGATGAAGTGATGACGATGATGTGTGTTTTCATGGTGGATTCAAAATGGATTTTCGGCGTTGTGGAGGAAGCGGTGGGTTGTGTTTACGTTTGTTGTTAATGAAGATGACAGTGGGTTTCAGGGTTTGTGGGTGAAACGAAAGTGAAGAGAAAGTCTGAGTTTGCGAGGTTTTAGAGGTTCATCAATGGTGGATGAAGTCGAGGAGATGATTCGAAGTGGAGTTTTGAAGCGATGAGAAAGGCGATGATGGTGTTTGGATATGTCAGATTCTGGGTTGGTGATTTGAAGTTCAAGAGAAAGCGATGAAGGTCTGAAGAACGTGGTTTTGTTTTGGAGTTTCGGTTGACTGTAATCGACGGTGGCGTGTTTGTTGAATGATGAACATGGTGAACGGATGAGGTTGGAAGAAGATGGGTAGCTGCCGATTGTTTAGGACTAGGGTCCTTGGGGATTAGGATTTTTGCGGCTAGGGTTGTTAGTCCTCAGGTTGAAGGAGGTGAATAGTAGTTATATATGCAGATATTTGACACGTGGCAGGGGTTTATGCTAATGACTGATTAATGATGGTTGATCAATAACTAAATAGCACGCTAAACACGGTTAAGATAAAATGATGATGAAGGTTGACTTGGTTGATGATGGTTATGTTGGATTAGTGAAAAGTTGATAACATTAAACCATAAATTAATTACTAATCTAAATAAACAATTAAATAATTAAATCCTAAAAACTAATCTAAGTGAAATAAAACCTAATTAAATATTAAAATAAATTTAAAACAATCTAAATTAATTACCAACTAAAAACCTAATTAAATAAATACTATCCAAATAAATATTTAAAGAAAAATAATAATAATCTTATTAATAATTAAAAATCAAAAATAATATAATCTTAATCTAATAATAAATAATTTAAATAAATAATTAAAAAAAATAAATAAAAACTACCTCTAACTAAAATAAAGATAAAATAAAAACTGTTTCTATTAAAATAAAATAAGAACCTATTCTACAATTAAAATAATAAAAAACAAATCTACACCTAATTAAATTAAATAAATGATAAAAAAAAGATAACATTTGCAAGAAAAATGAGAAAATAAACAAATGATTGAAATTTACAAAAAAAAACCTTAGGCCACGTGTCGCGCTCCTATTGGATAGAAGGAGTCGAGATTTGAAAAACGCCCAATCGGGGGACACGTGTCTAAACGACATGAAACAAATAAAGTGCGAAAATATCTACAAAAGGGTAGGACAAATTTGGGGTATGACAAGTAGATATTCCAAAAGATCAAAATGAGGTTACTAAGTCATCTTGGTTTTGTTGTGAAACTTGTCATATTTGGCAAAAGGAGTCAAGGACTCTTAAAGCCAAATTAGATAAAGCTTTGCAACCAAAAGTCACCTTTTCTATAAACACTTCGAAATATGACTTACCTTCTCATAATCCTTATAGAATGTATAGTTACATTGCCAAGGAAAAAATAGAACAAAGATGTCTTCTCATAATTTATATTGTCACTATTGCTGCAAGAAGGGAACACCATTGCTAAGTGTAAGTTTAGGAAACTCTTTTTTCCTAAAGGTGCCTATCAATGGTTACCCAAATACAACCAAGGGTTTACTAACCCTCAAGGAACTAATGAAGATTGGGTACCTAGCATTAATTTTTAATCGTGCAGGAAAATGTATTGACTCTATAAAAGAGAGTATGGGGTCTCATTTATAGAAGATCAAGGCATAATAAGGTGACATGTCCTTATTGTGTTGATCTATGTGACAAGCAAGGCGAATTTTTTTGCTAAATAGGTTAACGTTTGGTGTGTTTTTTTATCTGGTAAAATCATTTTGAGATTACTAATGGTTCTATCCAAGAAGTGATGGAAAGGTGTTATGTTTAATGGTGTATATTTATCTTCAACAAGACATACTCAAGTGCATCAAACTAGGAGTGATCAACCTAAGATGATGATACACGAGGAGGAGAAAGATAATCATCATGATTAGATAATAATGAAAGTCCATCAACAAGGATGATCATCAAGCCAAATTACCTCTTGGATACATTATTGATTTCACTTTCATTCTTGTTTCTTTCTTGTTGTGTGGGCACATTTTGCATTCATTTTAACTTTCATTCGAGAATTCCTCGTGGAATGCTTGTGCATCCTCCGTCTTATGTACAATGAGGTAATATCGTTTCTATCCTTTCCTCCATTATGAGTAAGTGTTGCTTTTACGTGTTTATTTCAAGAAGATATGTGATGAATTTTGTGTATGATGTTTGTTATGTAGGTTCACTTTGAAAAATGTGAATGCAAACTTTATGTGTTGCGTTTAATATGCTAATGGTGACTATGTTATAAATGCATTCATACTTTAATCCATATCTTGAACCAATTCATGATTTCATCTTCATGATTGGTCTTTATAATTTCAAATAAGTAAAATTCTAAAATTTGTGTCACTCAAGTTGACACAAATCGTGCAGTTCAGCTTATTATAAGTGAGTCTAGTCTTTGTCAAAATTGTTACAGTAATCGTGTAGGTCAACACATAAAAACTATTTTTAGTATTTTTCAAAAATGTTACAGTATAGGTCGACACGTAATCATATAGGTCGGCATATTACTCTTTTTTTCCTTTCTCTTCAGCTACAGTATGTGTCGACACATATAAGTAACAGGTCAGCACATAGAAGTTAAGGGTCGACTAATAAGTGCAGAAGTGACTAATTTGTGTTCAATCTCTCCACTTTCTTGCATGCACTAAATCTCCTACTCTCCCCAACTCATTATTGCACGTGAAAAACCTCAAACTTGCATTTCACCCTTTCTTATCATCAATCTCACATCATTTGCATTCAAACTTTTCCACCAAATCTCTCCCATTTTCATTAATTTCTCTTATTTTCTTTCAAAAACCAACTCATAGTATTTCATCGAAAATCAAAATTTTCTCTTGTTTGTAATATATCTTGGCTTTTTTGTGTTATATTATGTTTCTCAATCTCGGTTGAGTGTGTGGGTTCTCAAGAATCTCTCGTACTCACTCATTCTTCATTCAATCATTTCGTCAAACACGTGGTGTGCATACATCATCTCAACGATTTCATGGCTTCCAATTCCAAAATCAGGGATAAAGGTAAAAAAAAGGCTACAACTTCAACAATTGCTTCTAACAACCCATTCACCTTGGTCCCCAAGAAGTATGCCATGGATTTTGAGCTTAAGTGTAAGACTCGTCTTGTTGTGAAGCAATACATGTGAAAGGCTGCTACAGTTGCTGGCTTGTATTTGTTGTATGTTGTCAAGTTTGTGGAACATCAAGAGATTGGTTACTTTTTGCAACTGGCTCAAGATTACAATGAATATATCGAGTCTTCTACTCAGGGCTTCATGATATGGAAAGATCTCGCTTCAAGTTCTCAATCGGTAACCAAGTCTATCATTTCACTAATGACTTATGGAAATCTTTGTTTGGTATTACTTTGAAAGATGTTGATGATGATGACAAGGTTGATCCATTGGTTACTGGTGTTGATACTCGTATGTGTTTTGAGTGGGACGTGTCATGAATTAGATACTCAGAGCACCTCGAGCTAGGGGTGTGCAAAATAACCAATAACCATAAATCAAATTCCTATCCAAATTAATCCAAATTTTAAAATCCAATCCAAATTTATATTTTAAATTTGGTGCCCCATTTATCAAATTAAAAAAAAAACGGTAACCATTTGTTTCAAACCGGTTTGAGATTTGGTAACCATTTTTCAATAAGCTTCAAAAATAAAAGTATAATAGTTGGAAAAATCAAGATCAACATAAATTTCAAAAATCCTAATCTCATTTGTATCTTAATTCTCTAAATCACAACCATAGATTTATCGAAATAGTTCTGAGACGGAGAAAGTTGCGGATGGATATTAAGTAACGGTGGGGGACGGTTAGTGATACGAGGAAGGTTGTTTTTTTTTTTGATAAATTGATGATAATTAACAATTAATGATGACTAATAGATGCTAATTACATCAATGATTTTAATCAAATGAATCAAGAAAAACGTATATACCTCACTGTCATGGTTGAATAATTATGCCTGTGTGGATTCACGTAATTGTAATTTTGTTATCACTATTCCTATATTAGAAGGTTTTAGTAAAATTGTTGGGTCAAATTGAAAGTGAGATTTTACTTGTATAAATTGGCAAGACTTTTTTCTGCTTTAAACATAGCATGTGAATGTGAGCTAGTGTCTGTGTCTCATCATATTCTCATTCACTTATATATTCAAATTCATATAGTACTGTTTGTGTTTGTGAAGTGTAAAGTTTAATTATTCATGTATCTTCTAGTAGGTTTGTTAATGATTTGATTTTAATTTTCTCATAGGAATAATAGTCTTGATAAGTTGGTTTGTCATTGTGGAGATATTAATCAATTTTGTGTGAAATTGTGTTTTTGATGATTAAATGGGAAAATGGTTTTGCGGAAATGTTTAGATTATTTAAAATAAAAAATTGGTTTTGAGAGAAACCGGTTTAAAATTGATTTTTAAAAAAATTGTTATTTTTTTTAAAAACCGGTTTGAAACCAAACCAAACCACTTGTAAACCGGTTTTAAAAAAATAAACCGGTTTTATATAAATGGTTCTAAGATCCAAACCAAACCATATATGTGATTTGGTTTTGTTTGGTTTATAATCCATGCACACCCCTACCTCGAGCAACCAATTGTTATGACCCTTTATCTACCGGCCAACTGAAAAATGGTGCCTAGAATTTTGCTTTGGATTGTTTCCCGCGTCTTATGCTAGAAGAATGGAGGCTTTTCTAGAGTTGACATAGAAAAAATACATTTGGTATACATCCTGCTGCATAAGGTTACGATTATTTGGCCTTACTATTTTGTGGCTCGTATGTTTACTGTCAGAAAATGCAACAAAGGCACATCACTTTGATACCCTTCCATGATTTCTAAGATCTTAAATTACTTCAACATTTGAATGTCGAATTCAATCTACAAATCTTCTGGTTTGTCTCAAGAATTCTCTCAATGAACCTTGACCACATGAATTACTTTTGGGACATCAGACAATGTGCATATCATCTTCGGATGGGTAAGAAAGGCATGAAAATCTATAACTTTGATGATCCAATTGTTGTTGATGAAGATGAATAGGAAAATCATATGTATGATGAGTAACCTTTGGAGAATCCTCATGGTGCCCCTGATGGAGATGCCACAATGCAGGATGATAATCACAGATTTATAGTGGTGGTTGTGGTACAGGTCCTAATGATGCTTCCTCTGTAGTGACTATGCTTCAGAACATGCAAGTGAAGCAAGATGACTTGTATGCTAAGGAGTGTAGATGGAGAGAAGCTTATGAAACTAGAAACATGGAACAGTTTCGTCTGATGCAAGAACATATGACCACTTAAGATGCTGATTTTTAATCTTTTGCTGCATACACAACTGAGAGCCTTTTACCCATACGAAATATTGTAAATGAAAACCACGTTGCTGCTATGGAGAGGATAAATCACATGGTTGTTAATAAAAAACATGGTTCTAATCATTATGATAGGTTCTACTGTGAGATATGTGAGGCTGCATCTTTGGAAGGACGACCGAGACCAATTCCAAGAGGCCATGGAAGGAGATGAACTGTCTTGATGTTGAGTTGTCTGTTTTGAGTTTTTGAGTCTTAGTGTGCCTTGTCCTTTGAGTCTTATTTAAAGTTTCATGCATTCTAATGTTGTTTGGTTTGGTGTTTTTTTTATGTTTTTGTTTGAACAATATTTCTACTATGTTTGACTGGTTTGTACTATGTGTTTAACTTGGTGAACGTTCATAAATGTTGTTATTTTTATTAATCTTGTGTGTTTACATATATCGTATGTAAGTGCACTACCAATCTTTACAATTGCCTTTGTGTAAGTATATTGACTATGTATAAAATTTATCTATGTGATACTCCTAATGGTTGCTTGTCTCTTTTTGATGTTGTCAAAGGGGGAGAAGATTATGAAGAAGATCATGCACACATTCAGAGGGAGCTATTCATTGTACTACATAAAAAACGCAATCGTAAATTCGAGTTTGACCATCATAAAGAAGTGGGAGTATGTGAGTGAATTCTTCTATATAGTTATGTTTTGAATGATGTCAAAACTATGATTAACTTAACATTTTTGTATATTGGATTGTATCAACCCAATGTTAGATATGCATCGATCATATTTAGCACTAGGATACATACAAACATATTTGAAATTGATTGGAAATAACTTAGGCAAGGAACATGCTTCAAAAAGTTGAGTTTAAGAGAGAAAATATTTGCATAGGCCCACACATGCGTTATTAAGTTGACCTATAGAAGCTTTTTCTTCAACATAGATAACACGAAGCTTGCATAGGTTGACACCAACATTTAAATAATAAAGGTTGTAGGTTTTGTCTAACAGGTCGCCTTATACAGGTCGACCTAAAACCTGTAATATAAAAATCTTGAATTTGTGCAATTTCTTTCAATTTCTTCATGCATGCCCTTTGCTCCATACCACATATACATATATATACTCATGCATGCACCTTATTCTAGCATGGTACTAGTGTAAAACCTAAATGAAACCAAAATGACAAAGTTAACCAATCATCTTCAACCTCTCTTTTATGTATACACACAATCAAACTACACATAATCATTTTTTCATTGGGTGATGTTGCAGTGAGAATAAGATATCAAGCTATTGAATTAAATTGAATCACAAATTATGAAGTTCACCACCGAGCTTTGATTTATCCAAAGGAAAGGGTAAAGATCAAAGAAAACCTTAAGTGCGCTATGTAACAACAAAGCTAAGAGATCTAAGGTTGGGGGGTTGGTTATATCTAGGGAAGGTGTTAGCAACTTAAGTATCTGTAGTACTCTACAGGAACCTCTTGTTAGTATTTGTGTCATGTTATAGTTTGCTTGCTAAGGAAAAGGTGCTAAGGTAAAGACCTAGGGTATTTACAATGTATGCTCGCCAAGACATTGCATCTCGTGCCTACGTATCCTAACTAGGATGGAATCAGAGTATTCATAGTTCACCTTACTAAGGGTGAGGAACTCTTAATTATGGTCAAGGTTCCAAATGGAAGTAAGCATCCATGGTAAGATACCTACATAGAGTGCGGCGACTCTAAACTTAGGGCTACGTTAAAAAGGGAGGTAATTGTTCATATCAAGACACCTACATAGAATGCGGAGACTATAATCCTAAGGCTAGGATAAAAGGGAAAGTAAGTGTTCATAACCATGACACTCAGATAGAGCATGACGACTCTAATTCTAAGGCTAGGATAAAAGGGTACGGTAAGTCTCCATGGCAGGAACTTACATAGAATACGGCGACTCTAATCCTAAGGCTAGGATAAAAGGGAAGGAATGAATAAGCTAGGCTAAGCTATCCTAAACATGACATGGCAGTCAACAGGGAATCATTTCCTTTGGAATGAGATTAAAGGGAAAATGCTAACCTAATGTTGTCAAGCAAATGATTAAGATTCTAAATATATCCTACCTCGATCTTAATCAAAAATTAATTCGAACTAGGAGATCCTAAGGGAACATGCAATTGGAGTCAAGAATAAAACATTTAAACATCACAGTTAATCAAATGCATCAAGAATAAACATCAGACACACGTATCAAGATCATGGCAAAAATCAACAGGGAAACTTCAAGAACTGATCACATCTAAAACCAAGAATTAATCATAGTGAAAATCAAGACCTAAATATTTTACTAAGATTCAAGGTTAAGACTAAACACACATAAAATCGAAATAGGGAAAGACTATTAACCAAATTAAATATAAATAATAACTTAGAATCTAAAAATCTTTCTTAATCACTTGGCTCCGCTTACGCCTCAAATCTGAAACTCTTTCCCTCTTCACTTTTATCACATTCTCTCTATTTAATTTTCATATTTCAACCTCACAATCTCTCTCTCGCCAGTTCTGATCTTCGCTCGAAGTGATGTTATGGTGGTCGGATGTGGAAAAGTTATAAGCTGTTGTTGGTGATGATGAGTCGTAGACGTGAGTTTGGTTGATCGGAGCATTATTTTGTTTTGCTTGCAGGATCATAGAAATGGTGAGAGGTTTGTGTAGTGTGGTTCAAGTGCATCGATTCATTTTCGGTTTCGACATGGTGATTCCAAGCTGATGTTGTTTATCTGTGGCAGGTTTGGGTTTAAAGTGGTGATAGTTTCGTATAGTGGTGATGTTAAAGAGGTTAATGAGGGTAATAAAGATCAATTTTTGTTTTCCAATAACACTAAAACACACTGCATATTTGGCTCAGATTGCACATGTTTATTGTTGTTTAATTGTTATTTTCTTGCATTATGCTTGTGTTTTGTCTTGCTTTCAGGTACATTGCCTAATAAGAGTCGTTCACGAAGAAATGGAGCGAAAAAGAGCAGAAAACAGAGTTTTGGATGAAAATTATACACACGGCATTGTACATGGCGTTGGCCATGGGGGTAGCCATGACGTGTAGGGTTTCTCCCACGTTCTAACCATCATTTGACCACATCTATCACCTCTTGTACACACGGTGGGTGCCATCTGTGTATTTGGTGGTCCGGTCAAGGGCGGTTAGAGCATGACGCCATGACCGGAGATTTTTCCTCCCCACGATTTCAGAATAAGTTACATGACTTCCAAGGCATTGTTACACTATAAATAGGACCTAGATCTTTAGTTTTAGGCATCCAGTCTTAGTTCTCAGCATAGACATATATTCAGAGTTAAAGCGATAAATCGTCACATCGAAGGTTTATTGCACCACTATTGTAACTGAGGTTGGAGCATCATAGCGTAGGAATTTTAATCTTGCCGTCATTTTACTTTCAAGTCATATTTACTTTCCAACATTGTACCAGATTCAAGTCTCCGATTAGGAGCGGGTTTTATTTTACTCGCACTTGTTTATTTATCTCATTTTATTTTAGAGATCTGTTTCTAAAAGTGAACCTAAGGGTGACGCTTCGGTTCTTACCTTTGGAAACCGATCACACATTTAATTTTCGCACAATTTAATTATCATTTTTTATTTTAAAGATTTATTCTCTAAAAGTGAACTTAAGCGTGACACTTTTGTTCATATTTTTGGGAATCAATCACGCCTTTATCTTTCCGCACGATTTAATTATTGTCTTTTATTTCCAAGATACGTTTTCTAAGAGTGAACTCAAGCGTGAAACTTTTGTTTGTCTGAAAACTAATCACACATTTATTTTACCGTACGATTTACATATTGCTTTTATTTTCAAGATTCATTTTCCAAAATTAACCTAAGGGTGACACTTCCGTTCATTCGAAAACTAATCACGCACGTTTTATTTCCCTATATGATTTATTCTACAAGCAAAGTACTTATTATGTTTAGCACCGTCATGTCTAGCTAAACCTGTCGTGCTGGGATGTGAGGACCTTCGTTTCGACGGTACTCCACATGCTGTATTTGTAGAAAGACTTTAGGGGCTGTTTTGGATTTTAATACAACTTTTCTAAACTTAGGATTTGTGAGGACCGTGTTTCTGTTGGCGTAATGACCGTGACTACGTCGGGTTAGATCAAAAGCCGCCCGACACTTTAGATAAGAGTTGGTTAGTTTTTAATTGGTAAAAACAGCGAAAGCGCTTTATTAATTAACTAGGAAAGTTTGATATTATTAGAAAGTGATTTTAAAACTATTTTCGGACGCGTTTATAGATTTAGGATCTGGTTGGTCGAGCATATGCCGGAAACCCTTTGATATTGAAAGTTTCCAATCAAAGACACTTTTTAAATGAGTCTTAGAGGTAGTTATATAAAAAAGGACTTTGTCACTTTAACGCAAGATGCGACCGGTGCAGCATGAACTGTTTGAATAGATTAAAGGTCAGGTTTGATTCTGATTACGCTAACGCGACAATTCCTTTTTAATTAACTCTTTTTCAAGGAAGAAATATTCCCCCATAAGTATTACTACTTATACAATAGAAATACTGTTTGAGTGATGAGAATTACATTCCAGTATGCTTTTATTTTGAATTTAAATTCATTTCTTAATTTTTATTTTTTTTCTGCATGAAATACTTTATATTTTCATTGGCTTTAGATAAACACCATAACAATAGTAATTGATAGATTGACATTGGTCTCTGTGGGATCGATAATCTTTTATATTACTCTGACATACTTTGTATACTTGATAATGTCCAATTAGGTTAGTGTAATCGAGAATATTGGGTTGGGTTATTTGTGTGTTTCAAATAAGAAAACCAAGTTGGGGTTTTCCTTAAAGATCAGTGAGATTTGAAGGTTTTGAACAAGATCACACAAACACAGATTCGATCGAGTGAAGAGGGCTTGGTGCTTGGTGGGGACAACCTTGTAATGGAGTAGCGTGAAACGGTGAATCGTGTCGTGAATATTGGTTTCAACAAGTGCGTTTTAGGGATTAATCCGACCAAGCGAAAACCTTGAAGACAAAGAGGTCTTGCAAGCTAGTAACAAGAAACAGTGGATTGTAGCAGCATTATTGGTTACTTGATCAATCTTTGTCAAGGATTTTGGAGGTGGTAGAATCAACAACAAATTATAGGGTTTGTGAGGTTAAAATTCTTCATCTCTTGTATACACATTGTTTTGCAAAGTTAGGTTATATTGCAACTATCTCAATTTGATTTTGAATTGACGGCAGACGTACCCATAACGAGGCCGATCGAGGAACTGCCTAAATAAATCCTTGTGCGTGTGTGCGTGTGTGTGTATGTCTATCTCTCTCTCTCTCTCTCTCTCTCTCTCTCTCTCTCTCTCTATATATATATATATATATATATATATATATATATATATATATATATATATATATATCTTTAATTATTGTACTTGCAAATTATTGAATCTTTTTTATTTTAATCAAGTTTGGAAATCAAATTTTTTATCACGTTTTGAATTATGATTTGTTGATAAAATTATAATCACTTTGATCGTGATTGGTTTTAACATCAACAAATCAAATTAAATTTCCAAGCGTTATCGATTACACTCAAGGTGTTTGATAAATTGTTTCAATAGTTTTAATTTTAAGTTTGATCATTGGAAATAAGATTTACGCATAACTTAACATTTAATTTTATGTGAACTAATCGTTTTTGAAAAATTTGTTCTCATTATCATCCAACTGTAGCAGCATATCTGATCTTTTAGATATTAGGTTCGTTTAGACTATTCGATTTGGGTTTTTTCTGCTATGCCATAAAAATTTTGAAAAATCATTTTTGCCAAAAGTTAAATTGTTAATTTATGATCTATTCACCCCCTCTAGATCAAGGCTATCGTCTAACAATACTCTCAAGGATATCTGATTGATTTCTCATTAAACGATGTTTCCTTCAAACCTGTCAGTATAGAATCTTTGTTGTCAAAGGTTATCGGATTAGCCAATTGAAATTTTGAACAAATCTTACCGGAGTTGGTCTTCTTCCAATACTCCCCTAACTTTGACGTGGTGGAATGACCATCTCTACTTTTTATCCTTTTACTTCTTCGATATCTTGAAATACTTCACTTTTCGCTTTGTGAAGTGCGCACACTATTATTTCATATTTTGGATCGATCGGTATCAGCGTCGTGTCAGTACATCGCATAAACAAACAAGAAATACGTTAGTAGCACCCCACCAAATAACACACAAGTAGAAAAAAATTAATGTTAAGATTAATAACAAATGAAAATAAAATTTAGAACTTGTCACACCCTAATTTTTAACCTTAAGATCCCACCTCTGTTTTTCTCTTGCATTCTTTATCCTTATGCTTTTGTGTGCATGTTTATCCTAATCAACCTGTGCATGTGTTTCGAAGTCAAGCGGAGATGACATCCACTCTCACAAATGAATACTTCAAAGACGTGGTCAATTAGGTTGTGATTAAGTCTGAGGTGGTATCACGGTTATCAGTATTTCTTAAAGTTCCGTTGCCTACTCGTGAAGAGAAGCGTTTTTCTTGGATTTAAACATAGTCGTTTAAAGGTTGACCTTGGCTTTATGGCAAGAAGAAAGTCCAAGTTGTATCCCTTTCCAGAAGACCCCTCAGGACGTGGGTTGTGCTGTAAAAGAGGTGAGTTCCCGTTGTGAAGGTCTCGAAGCGTAAAGGTTAAGATTTGATTCAAATTCAAGTATTATGTTCTCAAAGTAAAGATATATGATCCGGAACTTCAAGATGATTCAAAGGAAATTCCACAAAGAGTATCACCCTTCCAAGGTACAAGCGAAAGGATGAAGTCAAATGCAATGTAAAATAAGGGACTACCTGGAAGTTTCAACTTTGAGTTAATTCAAATGAAGCTCAAGGTGCAAATAGTTAAACTCATTACAAACGAGAGATCAAACTTATGCTTGAACTCAAAAGCATTGGCACTCACCCAAATCAAAGTTCTCAACAAAAGTTTACGTTCATGACCACTTTCAATATGCACAAAAGTTCAACTTATGGTCAAATATAAGCTACCATTTATTGGATTCAAACACCATAATATATCACACTATTTTATTTTACACAGAGGTAACATAAGGGCAATAGGATTCGTAGTAAACCGTTCATTGATTTAATGTATAGCAGAAGAATTACAGGCGTTCAAAAAATTGTGGTATACACAAAGAGGTTACTGAATTGTCACACTAAGATCCGTCTAAGTCCTAAACAAGACACAAATTCATGTTCCCTGTTAAGAAATTCCTAAACCGGCACATGGTTTATACTGCTGAAGTGTCGTAGTTAAACTGCAGCATAACTTCACAACCGCCACTGGATGTGGCGAACCTTCTCGTTCAAACAACAGCCCAGCTCATCGAATCTTTGTTGCAGTCTCGAGCCTAACAGCATGGATTGTGTATTCCCGCAATTGACACGCATCTGAGAAATCATCAAGAGTAGTCGCCAGATTAATAATGCAATATTAGCATCTTGAAGCAAAGTGTGCAGCTTGTAACGGCGACGCAGAATCCCGAGTCAGATTTGCTAATTGTCTGTGGAGTTTTGAAAAGAAATTATGATAAGATTTTTGAGAAGAAGCATGACAGAAACAATTGAACAACATAGGCCGCATACCTCAGGTTGCCCTAAAATCATCCAGCATAATCCTTACGGCTGTAGATCAACACCGAGAGCACACCTTTTACGTTTCCCGCAAACCAAAATGCAGACACAATTAGTCAACCTCCATATGCGACGTAGTTGCTCCGCTCCATATCACCTTCCTGCACCAACACTTTGCCCGCGAACCAGCAACCTGTCAAAGCAATACAACTGATATTTAGATTAATCATTATAGAAATAGTTTGTCGGCTAAGAGTTGAGAACCAAAGTGAGTTTAGCCCTCAGTCCAACTCATCATCGGGCATAAAACTCAAGCGGTCGGAAGCGCAACAACCGGAGTTGTTACCAGCTCCCTACCGAACATCGAGGATAACAGAGTGTCGGGTAACAATAATTTCAGACAATTCTTGACAATTTTCAAAGTCGCCAACCACATTCAAGGGGGAAACCACATCTCAATCCTCAGCTTCAGACGCAAATCATCATCACTGAGGTCGCAACCATTTCTCAACAGTGCCAAGACCAAGACCGGTAGCTTCTGAATGCAAGGGACCTTCCTAAAAGAGAAAAAGAAAATGTCAAACATCCCAGAGCAAGAGTTCAAAGAGACAAGGTATCCACAAGAGACTAATGGCCTAAAACAGTTACAACCATCAACAACCACCGCAATGGTAGTAAGGCAACACATCAGCAACAGCAGCAAGAATAACAACCAACTTCGAACAGCTTACGCCAAGTTTCGGAAGCATCACCAAAATGAACCTCAACTCCACATTCCAACACTCGAACCCAAGCAGAACCAGAAAGGCTACCAGTATGGGAATCTCAAAATGGAAGGAAGGAAGTTCAAGCCCTCAGAAGGATGAAGCTCATCATCGGGCAGGTTTTTGAGTGGCCGGGAGGGCAACGGAGACCGTCACCAACTCCCTACCAAGCTCAAAGGTAACGCAAGCTCAGAGTTAACTCAGGCAATAGAAGGAAACAACAAAACGGAAAGCGTAAGCATCTTAGCTCAGACATAGCACCATCATCGCTACACCAAACCTTCCCCAGCAAGCTTAAGACAAGGCAATTGTCTGAACTTGAATATGACGCTCCCTGCGAAGAAGAAGAAAAGAAGCGTTAGCGGTTTCAGAACATCACCATGACCAGTTCCTATTTTAGCAACACAGCAAGAAAAAGCAAGTTACAAAGTCAATGGTGAATATCATAAGTTAACACGAAGAGGAAAGTTCGAACTTCCCAAAATTGAAGCCCACATTCACCAACAGAATCAGAAGAAATTAAGTGACGTTTTCCAAAACCACCAAATGAATTAGACAGATCCAGACGAAATAGGAAAGGATTAAGTGTCGTTTTCCCAAACCACTAAATGAATCAGAGGTCCAGACGAAATAGGAAAGGATTAAGTGTCGTTCCCCAAATCATCATTAGAATCAGACAAAGAATCAACATATAAGGAAACTATTAAAGACAATTTCGTTGGAGGCCCATCATCCCCACACACGTACAACCGCATGATCTCCAACGGATCCACATTGTACGCACCACGATACCCCGTACCGTAAACCCTCACCAGTGCACCCTCACCCAATCACTCGCCTCTCTTAATTTAACCCCAATTAAACCATTATCTGTTTTATTAACCAAAACAATCCCAACTTAATTAATCTAATTATATTAACCTTAAACCTTTTAAAAAAAATTAAACTAATAACTTTTTTTAAACTAACCTTTTAATTAATTAGTCTACTAATCTTCTTCTTTTTTAATTTAATTAACCTTTTAATTAACTTTTTATTTTAACAACTCAATTTATTTATTCACCTTTAATAATTTACTCCACCAATTTAATATTCCTTTTAAAAATAATTTGTTCTTTTCTTTAATGATAAAGGCCTATTTCTTCATAATTTAAAATAATCTATATTATTTTGTTAATTTTAAAAAATGAAAGAAAACTTTTAACAAGAAAACAATTTCATAATTTAAATAATTTATATTCGCTTGTTAAATTAAAATTTTGATAGCGTAGAAAACCTTTTTAAGAAAAATCACCTGCCCATTTTTATGTCTAACTAGCAACTCAATTTAATTCATAATCCTTAACTTTTACTAAAACTAATGATTAATTCAACATCCCCTTTAAAATCAAATACACTCATATTCTTTATCTAAAAATAATATAATTTTCTGAAATCAATTCACGTAAAATTCAACTTCGCCTAAAATCCAATCGTGCACGCTTCCGTCTCCGCTCCGATTCCGCTTCACATATTCACAATGCATACACTCACTTAGCACTTTCATGCGTTTGTGTATGGATTTATTTATACGCTTTTTACGTTATCTGTTTTTATTTACCGTATTGCATAAATGTCCAAAGGAAGAACTTACGCGTAATGTAAAACTTGCGCGTATGCATCTTATGTGCATCATAATCCCCATTGATCCTTGATCCCATTCAAGTCGATCTTTTAAGATAGATCCTACCCATAGGAGGACCTTTGTCTTTTATCTTTACAACATAGAAACAAAAACAATTCAACTCAATATTCAACTTTTCAAACACAATAGAGAATAAGACATGAGTCATCTTGACAGTCGAGATATAAATCTCCTGCCTCCGTAACAATACAATCAATATGCAGGGACTTTTCCGCCTTGAGAGTGATAGTGGCATACTCGTCGATCATAATCCAAGTTTCTAATCCCTTCTCTCAAGACGATGCAAAGACTATTTTCCTACAAGTTGTGGTGGCTAAATCAAGTCCTCTCCTTCGAGATGACAACTCGTCTTTTCTCCTAGACCCAATCAATCAACTTCCCTTATCCCTTAGGAACTTTGACCACAGTCAAAGAGCTCCTTAAACCCTTTAGGGGAACTACAATTACTCTGATTCCATTCCCGTCAGGATATGTAGACACAAGATGCGACGTCTTGGCGAGTATACTTAGAATTAAACCACTAGGTCTTTCATCTTTAAGCAGATAACCCTTAGTAATAAACAACATAAAACAAGAGGTTCCTGTAGAGTACTACAGAAACTTAGGATGCTAGCACCTTCCCTAAGTTTAACCAACCCCCGAACCTATAACTCTCTAAACCTTTGCATTCGCATTGCATTATGGGTAATTCGATTTTTTCCCTTCCTTTGGACAAATTAAAGACTGGTTGTAATGAATTTAGATTCAAGTTAACCAATAGCTTGACATCAAAATTTCATTGCGACAGAAATGGCGACTTCACTAGGGATACTCAGTGGGTTTCCCTAACTTGTTTTGTTTTTTATATATATTTGCTTATATCTGCTTATTTGTATATTTGCTCTTGTTTGCTTTTGGGATGATATCTTTGAGTGGTGAGACAAATTCCTACACTCGGATTTGAGTGAACTTAAGATAGGATAGTGATATATTTGACGAGGCTTATAGGGAGTTGAATCCCGACCAAGTTGACTTGAGAATCACGCTCAATTGAGGCCCTCTCGAAAGCTGTACTGTTGAACGTGTTTAATCGTGAAAACATACACTATTTTCGACTTTGGAGCCTATGATATTGAGGACCGTAGTTACCTTAACCCCACTTTGGCCTTTATTAGGATGTAGTGCAAGGACTATGAGGGAGTACTCTCGAAATAGTTGCTACGCGATGCTACACTCAAAAGAGGTTCTCTTGAGAATATTATTAACCACCGAGTAATTGGGAAGTTGATAATATCTGAAAGATAGACTAATGACTTTGGGAACCTTCTTAGAACCTTGTTCTGCAAGTACAATAAACCTTTAGTCCACATCCTTTGGTAATGAGTATACCCTTTGGCTCGATGCTCGTTGCAAACCTAGGGTCTCCCTTGTTTGTTTATCTTTATGTCTCTATGTGCTTACCTGTGTTTGTTGCATTCATAAAGCATCATACCGCATTGGACTTTATGGGATTCATCTTTGTTTATGAACATTGTAGGACACTATGGATTCCAACAGAAGAAACACTTTGAAATATACTTTTAAGAGTCCTAAATTGGATGGCCTAAGGAAGTTGGTAGCCTTGATTGAAGACCAAGAAAAGTTCAAGAAAAAATATGGGAAGTTAATATCTTTATTGAGTCGCCAAGTGGATGAAGGACTCCTTTCCACCCTATTGCAGTTTTATGATCCGCTTTATTATTGCTTTGCCTTTCCAGACTATCAACTCTTGCCTACTTTGGAAGAGTACTCCTTTTTTGTGGGTCTACCTATCCTAGAAGAATCTCCTTTCCATTTCTTGGAGAGTGACCCTGAGGAGAGAGACATTTCTAAGGCTCTTTATCTAAAGGTATCTGACGTCAAGGACAACCTAATTAGTAAAGGTGGGACTTTTGGTTTGACTACGGATTTCTTAATCAAGAAAGCTCAGTATTATGCTGATTATGCGAACAAGGTTCCATTCGAAGCAATCTTCGCCCTACTTATTAATGGGGTGTTTCTGTTCCCAAGTTTTGAAGGGTTCGTCGACCTTAATGAAATTAAGACCTTCATGAAGAACAATTCAGTGCCGACTCTATTGGGTAATACTTATCATTTCGTGCATCTTCAAAACTTCTATGGTGGAGGGATGATCACCTGCTGTGTGCCTTTACTTTACAAGTGGTTTATTTCGCACTTGCCTAAGTCCAGTTCTTTTTCGAATCTCGATAAAGGGCTTTGGTCTCCGAGAGTTATGGCGCTGATCCACTCAGACATTGATTGGTATAACCGAGTGTATGATGGGATGTTAATTATTGATGGTTGTGGGGATTTTGCTAATGTGCCCTTACTTAGCTTTAATGGAGGGATCAGTTACAATCCTGTTTTAGCTCGTCGATAATTGGGATATCCGTTGAAGGAACCACCCAAGAGTGTTCAAGTGGAGAGCATCTTCTTCAGGGATAACAAGAAACTTCAAGGAAAGATTTTGGCTGCATGGGAACATTTGCATAAGAAGGGGAAGGAAAGTCTTGGGAGACTTGATTGTGTGTCCTTGGAACCATACCTTCAGTGGGTCAGAAAGAGAGCAATCAAGTTGAAGATGTCCTATCCTTGTCAAGATTCTATACCTCCGAGAAGAGAACCCACTTATGTCTTTATGTCCGAAGTTGAGAAGTTAGAGGTCGCATTGAGGAAGTCACATCATGAATTTGAAGCGTGGAAAAACAAGTATTCTATGGTTGTTGCAGAGAATGTTGAACTCCGGAAACAGAATGTTGAGCTTCGAGAACAATTACAATCGAAGATTGAAGACCTACCCCCTTGCAAGAAGAGAAGAGCTTAGGAGGATTTATTTTCCTTCAAATCCCAGTCTACTCCTTGAAAATTAACGGTGGACAGGTTTATCCTCGAAGGTCCAGGTGGAAGAGCAGCTCAAGCGGCGGATTTTGAAACTTCCTTAGGGCTTTCATTAGCTTTTATTTAGCTATTTATTTGGGGCTTTTAAAAGAATAATTATTTGTAATCCGTTTCAAAATTAATAAAACATTTTCTTTTTACCACAATGTCTATAAATATTGGAATTCCATGAAGTCCTACTCATCTTGCATTGCATTCTTTTTCTTTGTTCACTTCAAGAAACTCAATTTCGTTTTACAGGTGTTGTAACGATGGATTTCAAAAGAGAAACATTGAAGTACACTTTTTAGAGTCCTAACATTGAAAGCTTAAGAGAGCTAGCAGATCTTATTGATAACCGTCACGCTTTCTCATCAGAATATGGAGGAGTGTTCTATTTCATTAAGCTCAAGATGATTGATGGGTTGTTGAAGACCCTTGTTCAGTTCTATGATCCGCTGTATCATTGTTTCACCTTTCTAAATTACCAGCTGATGCCAACTCTGGAAGAATATTCTGAATTTTTGAGGATACCTGTAACTACTCGACCTGTCTTTACTGGATTGGAGGACACCCCCAGTGACCAAGAAATTGAAAATGCTACCCATCTCAGTCTAGCAGACGTTAAAGCTCATTTAACCACCAAGGAAGGAGTCCTTGGGTTTCCGGCTGACTTCTTAATCGGGAAAGTTCGTTACCATGCTGAGAGAAAGGAAGTCCCGATATTGGAAGCTACCTTCGCCTTGTTAGTCTATGGGATTTTCTGGTTCCCAAAGATTGATGATTTTGTGGAAATGGATGCAATTAAGTTATTCATCCTCAAGAACCTAGTTCCCACCTTGCTAGCCGACACATACCATTCAATCCACTCGAGGAATGCTGAAGGAGGAGGACATATTGTTTGTTGTACCGCCTTGCTGTATTCATGGTTTATCGCTCGCCTAGCTTGGCATCCATCTGTATGGGAGAAAACCGAGGCACCCTGTTGGTCTGAAATAGTCATGGCCCTTACCCATTCTGATATTGTATGGTATGACCCTGCGTATGGAGGTGTTAAGATGGTCCACAACTGTGATATTTCCCCAATGTACCTCTCATTGGGACGAAGGGATGCATCTGTTACAACCCCGTTTTGGCTCACAGACAATTGGGGTACCCCATGAATGAAGTACCTAACCAAACTCTGTTGGAATGAGTCTTTTTCAAGAAAGGAGAAAATCCAGATTTGAAGGCGAGAATAATACGAGCATGGGATCACATTAACATGGGAGGAACAACTGCTTTAGGATTCCCTAATTGTGCTGCCTCTGAAGACTATCTACATTGGGTGCGAGAGAGGGCTCTCGACCTCAAGATGCCTTTCCCTTTTCACGAACCTATGGTGTTGACCTTTCATGATCCTGATTGGTTTGATGTGAGTGAGATAGACCAGTTGAAGACCGCCTTGGACGAAGCTCAGAAGCTAAAGACCACTTGGAGGAACAAGTACTTCACCCTAAAGAGAAATCTCAGAAACTGCCAGAAGTCGAATCTGCAAGAAAAAGAAAGGCGCGAGAGAATTTATTTTCCTCTCGTACCTCTTCAAGAACTGTCACCAGTGATGATCTTCCCCCAACTACTGTGGCTTGGAAAGAGTATGTAGATAGACTCATCAGTGAGAAGGCCAAACTGCAGGAACGTGTCAATCAGCTTGTAGAAGAGCTTCGTGTGCAGAAAGAGCATTAGGAGTAGATGTCTAAGTTTTCTTTTGCTTTTGTTTCAATGTAATAAACTCCTAAAAGAGTACTTTGATTTGTAATGCTTCTCGAATATCAATAATAAAATAAGTTTTCAATTATCTAACATTATAATACAAAAAAAAAACACTTTGAGTTTCTTGAAGTTTCATACTGCATTTGCATTTTTTTGCATCGGCATAGCATCGTTTACATTCCAGGGTCTCACTCTTGCTTCATCACCACAGACAAGATGAATCACCCATACAATACTCGCGCCAGTCAACGTCAAAAGATGGATCAACTTGAACAAGAGAAAAAGGTGCTCCGTGATGAGGTTGCAATTCTGAAAGAAAGCTTGGAGAGACTAAATGGTTTAGTTGAATCTTTGTCCAACCAGTCTACGCTCAATAATCAGGGTGGTCAAAGGACTGTTATCTCCGAAGTTGTGTCAGCACCAATCCCAGTGGTGTCTATTGTTGCTGAAGTGACCTACAACATGCCGCCAGGTTTTCCGTGGGGAATGCCTCCTTATTTCATTCCCGCTGGCTATCGCCCACCTATTCCTGAGGTCCCTACCATGACCACTGCTCAAGCCGTCCCTGCCACTACTGCCGTAATGACCACTGCATGTGAATGCTGCTCCATATATTCTGGACGAGTCGATTTTCCATGGGTCTCCAAGTGAAACTGTGGGTTTTGAAGAAAGGATGGATGGTTTTCAAGACCAATTTTCTGAGATTCAAAAAGAATTGAAAGCCCTTCATGGAAAGGATTTGTTTGGAAAGAGTGCTTCTGACTTATGTTTGGTTTCGAACGTTAAGGTTCCGCCAAAGTTTAAGGTCCCTGATTTCGAGAAGTACAAAGGGAATACTTGCCCTCAGAGTCATCTCATCATGTATGCCAGAAAGATGTCTGCACAAACTGACAATGATAAATTTCTCATTCATTACTTCTAGGATAGTCTGACAGGCGATGCGCTCAAATGGTATATGAGGTTGGATAGTGCGAAGATTCAAACTTTCAACAATTTAGGCGGAGCCTTCATCAAGCAGTATAAATATAATGTAGATATGGCTCCTGATCGAGATCAATTGAGAGCCATGATGCAGAAAGACAAAGAGAATTTCAAAGAATATGCTCAACATTGGTGCGAGTTAGCCGCACAGGTCAAGCCGCCATTGGAGGAAAGGGAAATGACCAAGATTTTTCTGAAGACCCTTGGTCCTTTTTTTAATGAGAAAATGCTAGGGAGCGCACCCAACGACTTCACTGAAATGGTGAATATGGGAATGCGTTTGGAGGAGGGAGTCCGAGAGGGAAGATTGGTCAAAGAAGAGAGTGCTCCTAGCAACGCTAAGAAGTATAGGAGTGGTTTTATGAAGAAAAAGGAGAAGGAAGTGAATGCTGTACAAGAAGGAAGACTCAGAAAAAGGTATTCACCATCATATCAGGTTGCAGCAATACCACCAGTATTCAACGCTCCAGCCTATCAGCCACAACCACAACAAAATCACCAATCGCCTCAACAAAATCGGCCATTCAACAATCAGGGCCGCGTATACAGGAAGATAAACTTTAATCCCATCCATATGAAGTATGCTGATTTGTTCCCAGCCTTGATCCAAAAAGGTCACATTCAGACAAAAGCTCCACCCGAGGTTCCCAAGAATCCCCCTCCTTACTATAGAGCTGACATATTTTGCCCTTACCATCAGGGAGCTCCAGGTCATGACATTGAGAGTTGTTTTGGTATGAAGGCATATGTCCAGAGGCTCATTAAATGCGGAATCTTATCCTTTAAGGATTCCAATCCTAATGTGCAGGACAATCCATTGCCTCCACATGGTTTACCCTCCATAAACATGATTCAAAGTTACCCAGAAGAAAGTGATCAGGAAGTTTTGAATGGAAAGGCTGAAGAAATATGTGTTATAGTGCCTCATTTCAAAGAAGTGGAGCATATTGAAATCACGTATGATAGTAGAAAGCCGACCGTTACTCCCTTGGTAATCAATGTGCCTGGACCTATCCCTTACACTTCTAGTAAGGCTATCCCATACAGATATAACGCCACGATGTTAGAAAATGGAAGGGAGGTACCTTTACCTACTTTTCCTTTGGGTGTTAACATCGCAGACGTCAGTAGAGTAACTAGAAGCGGCCGAGTCTACCCTTCAGTTCCTTCGAAGGAAAAAGGAACCTTAGTGGAGCAATCGAGTTCGAAAGACCCAATTGTGGATCAATCTGGTGGATCCAACCTGTCCAAGCCGAACGAAGTGCTGAAACTAATCAATAGAAGTGAATATAAAGTTGCGGATCATCTTCTGCAAACCCCATCTAAGATCTCCGTGTTGCAATTGCTAATGAGTTCTGAGGCACACAGGAAAGCGCTCCAAAAGATATTGGAGAAAGCATATGTGGAACAAGATGTTACAATGGAGAAATTTGATAATATCATTGGCAATATTACTTCATGCGACAATCTCGGTTTTAATGAGGAAGACCTCCCAGAGGAAAGAAAGAAACATAACATGGCCTTGCATATTTATGTGAATTGTGGGAATGATTCTTTGTCCAGTGTGTTGGTCGATACTAGATCCTCTATGAATTGATGCCTAGAACCACTTTATCTAAATTGTCTTATTACGGATCGCCGATGAGGCCCAGTCATGTCATTGTCAAAGCTTTTGATGGATCTAGAAAAGCAGTAATTGGTGAAGTAGATCTGCCAATGACCATCGGTTTGCAGACCTTTATGATCACGTTCCAAGTCATGGACATTCACACCGCCTATCGTTGTTTGTTAGAGAGGCCGTGGATACATGAAGCTGGGGCAGTTACCTCCACCCTGCATCAGAAACTGAAGTATGCCTTTGAAGGCAAAACGATTACAGTTTGTGGAGAGAGAGCTTTAGTGGTGAGTTATTTGTCATCATTTTCGTATGTTGAAGCTGAGGAAGAGGTTGGAACGCAATTCCAAGCTTTATCTATTATAGGCGATAGTGCTTAGGAACCCATAATATCAATGTCATCATTTAAGGATGCGCAGCAGGTTGTGAGTAGTGGTCCTCAGACAGGTTGGGGCAAAATGTTGTTTTTGCCAGAGAACAAGAATAAGGAGGGCCTTGGTTTTTCCAGTGGGTCTGATCAACAAGTCATCAGAGATCAAGGGTTCCCGCCGATCAATGAAGTGTTCCGCAGTGGAGGGGTCATTCGTCCTCCTCATATCAATGCCGTGTCTGAAGACGAGTCTGAAGGCTACATATCAGATGGTTCAACGAGTCTCTCCATCCCATTTGAAGATTATGAGCCCTATATGGATGATCCGAGTTATGTCTCAGATGACTTTGATTATAGTTTTGGAGTCTATGCTATTACTGAAGAAGATTCCGATGAAGATGTTCTAGACTTTGTGACTCTAGGAGTTTTGGTTAAGAACTGGAGTGCGGTTGAAGCCCCTGCTGTCGTTCATATATCAAAGTAAAACATTTGTTTTTCAAGTTTTCGCTCTGCCCAAGGCGAAAATGTGTTGTGTGGGTTTACTTTTAATAATTCCCTTTGCTCTGCCCAAGGCAAAGGTGACCTTGTTGGGCATTTCTTTGTTCGGATTTTTCTATCATCAATAAATATTTTGTTTCCATTTGTGTGTTTTTCTCTTTTATTATTATTACTATGTTGGAAAATAATAATAAGTAGCATCTCGCGTACACACACTTTCCACTTTATAAAACTGAATAAAATAATATCATGTGCGCAGATTGCTACACACATCACATCTCGGGAATAATGACCCACTTCCTTCGCCGAACTTCGAATTTCCTGTGTTCGAGGCCGAAGACGAAGAAGATGATATTCCAGAAGAGATCTCTAGACTGTTTGAGAAGGAGGAGAATACTATCCAACCACATCAAGATCCAATAGAGGTAATCAATTTGGGAATAGAAGAAATCCGTAGGGAAGTGAAAATCGGAGCTCTGCTCAAGCCGGATGTGAAGGAGCAGTTGATTAAGTTGCTCAAAGAGTTTGTCGACGTATTTGCCTGGTCATATCAAGACATGCCTGGATTGGACACTACCATAGTTGAGCATCGTCTGCCTTTGAAGCCATATTTCCCTCCAGTTAAACAGAAACTCAGAAGAACTCGGCCCGATATGGCTCTGAAAATCAAAGAGGAGGTGCAAAAACAGATTAATGTAGGTTTTCTTATCATTGCCGAGTATCCGCTTTGGTTAGCCAACATCGTGCCCGTTCCGAAGAAGGATGGAAAAGTTCGTATGTGTGTGGATTACAGGGATCTGAACAAAGCCAGTCCAAAGGATGATTTTCCATTGCCTCACATTGACATTTTGGTTGACAGTACTGCGAGATATGAAATCTTCTCTTTTATGGATAGGTTTTCAGGGTATAATCAGATCAAAATGGCTCCCGAAGACAGAGAAAAGACATCGTTCATCACCCCCTGGGGCACCTTTTGCTATAGAGTGATGCCGTTTGGATTAAAGAATACCGGGACAACATATCAAAGGGCTATGACTACTTTGTTCCATGATATGATGCATAAAGAGATTTAAGTTTATGTGGATGATATGATAGCTAAATCAAAGACTGAAGATGATCATGTCAAGCATTTGTTGAAGCTGTTTGGTCGATTGAGAGAATACAAGCTCCAGATGAATCCCAACAAGTGCACGTTTGGAGTATGATCAGGGAAATTATTGGGTTTCATTGTCATCCAGAGGGGTATTGAAGTGGATCATGACAAGAAGAAAGCTATTTAGGAAATGCCAGCTCCGTCTATAAAGAAACATGTCATACGATTTTTGGGACGTTTGAACTACATCTCCCGGTTTATATCTAATATGACTGCTATGTGTAAACCTATTTTCAAGTTGTTGAGGAAAGAACAAGGGTATGTTTGGACCGAAGATTGTCAAAAGGCTTTTGATAACATCAAAGGGTATTTGCTGGAACCACCTATTCTGATACCGCCAGTGGAAGGACGACCTTTGATCATGTATTTGACTGTGTTGGAAGACTCAATGGGTTGTGTACTCGGTCAGCGAGATGAAACGGGAAAGCAAGATCACGTCACTTATTATTTGAGTAAGAAGTTTACCGATTGTGAGTTTAGAAACACTATGCTGAAGAAGACTTATTGTGCTTTAGCATGGGCCGCTAAACGTGTGCGACAATACATGTTGAGTCATACTACTTGGTTAGTTCCGAAGATGGACCCCATCAAGTATATCTTTGAGAAACCCGCATTGACTGGAAGAATTGCTAGATGGCAGATGCTGTTATCCGAATACAACATTAAATACCGAACTCAGAAGGCCATTAGAGGAAGTATTTTGGCTGATCATTTGGCGCATCAGCCTATTCTGGATCATCAACCTTTGAATGAATATTTCCCGGATGAAGAGGTTATGTATTTGAAAATGAAGGATTGTGAAGAACCTCTGCCAGGTGAAGGACCCGAGCCCGGTTCTCAATGGAGTCTGATTTTTGATGGAGCTGTCAACGCTCATGGGAGAGGAATAGGCGCAATTATCGTGACTCCCCATGGGTCTCATATTCCATTTACCTCTAAGCTAACATTCAAGTGTACCAACAATGAAGCCGAGTATGGAGCATGTATTATGGGCCTTGAGGAAGCAGTGGACTTAAGGATTAAGAATTTGGATGTGTTCGGTGATTCCACTGTAGTCATTTATCAAATCATAGGAGAGTGGGTAACTCGACAGGATAATTTGGTCCCGTACAGAGATTATGCAAGAAGACTGTTACCTTTCTTTGACAGGGTCGATTTTCACCATATTCCTCGCGATGAGAATAGGATGGCGGATGCATTGGCAACTTTGGCCTCCATGATTGTGATGAACTCTTGGAATGCGTGTCCTCAGATCGAAGTAAGACGTCTTGACAGACCCGCATACGTTTTTGCCATTGAGGATGTTGCAGATGACAAACCCTGGTACCACGATATTGAAGTGTTTCTCAGAACATAAGAGTACCCTTCGGGAGCCTCCAACAAGGATAAGAGAGCATTGAGAAGATTGGCCGGTAATTTTCTCCTGAGTAATAATGTGTTATACAAGCGTAACTTTGACATGGTCTTGCTGAGGTGTGTTGACAAGCGGGAAGTAGACATGTTAATGATGGAAATTCACGAAGGGTCCTTTGGTACTCATACAAATGGACATGCTATGGCTAAGAAGCTCTTAAGAGCTGGTTATTATTGGATCACGATGGAATCCGATTGTTACAAGTTTGCTAGGAAATGTCACAAGTGTCAGATCTACGCCGATAAGATTCATGTGCCTCCAACTTTATTGAATGTTATCTCGTCTCCTTGGTCGTTCTCTATGTGGGGAATTGATATGATTGAAATGATAGAACTGAAGGCATCTAATGGACACCGATTCATCTTAGTGGAAATTGACTACTTCACTAAGTGGGCCGAAACAACTTCTTATGCTAACGTAACTCGGCATGTGGTTGTCAAATTTATCAAGAATTAGCTCATCTGCAGATACGGTGTGCCGAGCAGGATTATTACAGATAACGGGTTCAATTTGAACAATAGAATGATGAAGGAATTGTGCGAAGAATTCAAGATTGAGCATCATAATTCCTCTCCTTACAGACCAAAGATGAATGGGGCTGTTGAAGCCGCCAACAAGAATATCAAGAAGATAATTCAGAAGATGGTTGTCACGTACAAAGATTGGCAAGAGATGCTCCCGTTCGCTCTACATGGATATCGTACTTCGGTACGCACATCAACTAGGGCAACTCCTTTTTCACTTATCTACAATATGGAAGTTGTACTCCCGATAGAGGTCGAGATTCCCTCCATGAGGATTTTGATGGCAACAAAGTTATCAGAAGCTGAATGGTGCCAGAACAGATATGATCAGTTGAACCTAATTGAAGAGAAGAGAATGACGGCCTTGTGCCATGGGCAGTTGTACCAGTAGAGGATGAAGAAAGCATTCGACAAGAAGGTTCGACCCCGTGAATTCAAGGAAGGCGACCTTGTGCTCAAGAAGATTCAGTCTTTCCTCACTGATGTCAGAGGAAAATGGGCTCCAAACTATGATGGGCCATATGTGGTGAAGAAGGTCTTCTCAGGAGGCACTTTGATGTTAGCAACGATGGACGGAGAAGAGATCACCCGCCCAGTGAACGTAGATGCTGTCAAGAAGTATTTTGCTTAGAACTTAGGAAGTTCCAGTCGACTTAGGAAGAAACAAGTTATTATCCCATCGATGTAATCACTTTTCATTGTTTTCCAACATTGTAATATTGGAGTCACGCTGTTCTGCTGACTACCTTCAAATAAATAAGGTTTTTCCCATTTGTGGCGTGTTAAATATTTCATTATGATGGCAAATTCCAAAATAAATTTTAAAAAATAGTTTTCAAGTACTTTGTGTTTTATTTGATATATGAATAACAAAAGGATATTCGTGGACGTTTATTTCATCCACGGAGGCGGAATTCATCATACCTCTCGTACAAGACAGTGGAAGATTTCCCCAGGCGGTGACTGATCTGTGGAGATTTAGCTCGAGTGCTTTCTGGTTGGGACCATTGTTTTCGTCCCGGTTGGTTCCGTTAGCATACGCATAGCATAGAGATAGATGGCATAGCATGTGCATTTTTCTTTTCTTTGGGCTTGTTTGTTCTATCACTTTGGCTGTGGTTATCCCCAAGTGACTGGGTTGGTCTTATCCCTTCAAGGTAGAGTTGTCAGACCTAGGCAGAAAGAGCACAATATTTCTATATCCCCACAGAGTTCGACCCTCGTGGAAGAAGGTTATTTTAGTTAAATACCATTTGAGTTCACACCTCAATGGTCGAGTCTTGCGTGACAATTTCTCTTCGGATATTTCCCGAATTGAACTTCGTTCCCCGACAATCACCGTGGATATCTCCAGACTTTCGAATCTGGATTAAGCGTCATTTATTTTGCACTTTACTACCCAAGAGGTTCTTTTTGAAGACCACCATCTTAAGACATATACTTCTCCAACAACATTACAAGGTTCTCTCGATAATTTAGATCTGGACCACAAGCGATCTCTTTATTTGAGCAACTTGTTTTGACCAGGGTCCCCTTCAAAACGATAAATGGCAGTCTCTTCAGGACAGTTTGTCCATCCCCAATGGGTTTATCAAGATTATCAACTCATCAAAAGGCATTTTTCCAGAAATCCGCTAGAGTAGTTTATCGAAAACTCTACAGATGTTTCTCTTTATTTGAGAATTTACACTACGCGGTTTCACATATTTTACAGCTACAACAAGGATACTTCACAGGAACGTATTCCCCCAGTGAGTTCACTACACAAGAATAATTCCATCAAATGGCATCTCTCTCGAGAAGTTTGATGAAGATTATTACAACTAATCTCTCTTTATTTGAGAAGACATATTTTGCAAATCAACCGGCCTACATCTCTTTCGAAGATCCCCGGTGAAGCTTTACAATCCCCAATACATTTGGTTACTGCTAAAGTTCTACAATCTACAATGACATTTTAATCCCATGTGAAGATGCTCTCACGAGCTTTCATTATTTTGGGTAGAAACTGAGACCCTTTCATGGCAAACACACCATGAGGCGCAGGGAGGTTATTTTAAGAAACTGAAACCCGTTCATGGCAAACACACCATGAGGCGTGCGTTATATATGTGTTTACCATAGCCAACCAGCTCGTGCAGGTGTGTTAAGCCAGGGCCAGGTTCAAGAAGATCTTTATATGGTTCATCAGAGGAGTATTCCAGACTCATGATATTCAAGACCCATCCTTATCCTCATGCTTTAAGGTTCCATATTCAACTCCTTCACAAACGGAATGTTCGTTATTTCAACTTTTGTGAGGGGTTCCATGCCAATTAACAATTCAATACAAAGCCCTCTACAAGTATATTTGTCTCTCAAGAATTATAAGTTGGATTTATGATTGTTACTATAGAATTTGAAATTAGAGGATTCATGAGTCTACACGAGATTTCAAGATCACCAAGCTTTGTCTTTTAAAACCAAAGAATGTGTTCATGAAGGTATGCGTGCTAGAGTCGATATTTCAAGAGTAATTCGGGCAAGTTTTGTAAGTTGCTTACAGGATACAAGATTTCGTAATCAGTTCGTGAATCCCAAAAATCTTAACACGATTACGAAAGCAATAAAGTCATGATTACAAGGAAAGGACTACATTATATTTCTACAAGTCAACGTGGCTACTTTCAAGTTGTTACATTCAAGATGTCTATAATTAAAGAGATGGGCCCATTAACTGAATCCCAGGATTTTACAATTGAAAAGGAACTTCATGGGTCGTGCGACTAGCCTATGATGACTGTACTACTCGCATGCTGCTGCTGAACGAGAAGTCTAAGTTAAGCTAATTTCCATCTTCTCCAACGCTACAGGAAGGCTTAGCCCTATCAATAAATCTCCACTGTGTACTGCTCCAACAAATTGAGACCAACATATACAACTGCCACTTTCCCGGCCCACACAGCAATCTGCATGATTGAAAGAATGGCTCTTCGCTTTGGGCAAATTCGTAAATCCGTTGCAAAGGCACTAATGGTTAATTTCAGCACATCCCAACAAAGCGACCACCGTTATAAGCATGAAGTTGTTACGAATCAGGGTACCTCTGTAACGTGAATTCTGGTACACCACCAAGTACTTGCATCGCAGGAGAGGCCGTGACGGTCGACACAGAATTCGTGAGCATCCTGTGCAGATCACAAACATGTGAGCCTCAACAGTATGAACTTTACAAGAAAAATCAGAAGTGCAAATTGCAGCACAAGGAGAATAACACATATGTTACTCTTACTTCAAAGATATGTGTACACCACCATGAATGACGCTAGGCTTCATGAGCTGGAAATCATTCGCTACCACAATATCTTCACCTGTAGGACGCGCCATAACACATCAGCAACAACAAGAGTCCGCCATCAATAACACATTGTGGACAGGGATTCAAAACCCATGAGTCCAGGAACCTACACCAAACTGATATGTTTAATCATGCCATCATTCGAAGAACAACAAGTCCCACATACACTTTGTTCTTTTCACCATCCAAAGCCAGCTACACAAAGTCAAGACAAAGGTTGATTAGCGGAAAAGTTGGTCGAGAGCAATCAGAACAAGAAACCCTGCAAAGTGCCATTAACAGAAAATTAATGGAAGCTCAAGAGTCAAGAATAATGGACTTAAACTCAGCCCTCAGTAAACTCATTAGTGGGCAGAGGTTCAAGCTGCCGGGAGAGAAACAACTAGAGTGTCTCCAACTCCCGACCAGGCGTCGAAAACAATGGAAATTCGAACAAAACAACCAATCTCAAAGGCTCCCAACAATCTTCGAGAGCAGCAACAAGAATGGATGCCTTCGTAGCTCAGACTGTGAGGTCGTCATCGCCCAAACACCTTCTCAACGGCTAAAATCGGCAGTATCAGAACTCAAGGAAGCATGGTTTCCCTTGCGAAAGAAGAAGAAGAACATTAAAATCAGCTCAGAGCAAGAACCCATCAATAAGAGATTATTGGGTCGAAACAACCAAACTAATTGAATCATCAAAGCAACCATTAGCAACACCAGCCGCAAGACAAAGCAATATCAGTCACAAACAAGCAGCAGCTCCTGAAATACAAACAACAAATATCAGTTGCAAACAAGCCACGATTAACAGCAAAACAGTCGGCAATCTCAGTTCACCGTCTACAACAACAGCAGGCCAATACGGCATCAGCTAGCAGCAACACAGCACCGACATTTTTCTCATATGCACACATCAACAACCATATCATTCCCTCAACAACTATATCAGTTCAACACCAGGTATAGTAAACATCAGGGGAGCATCAACAACGAGTACACCAGTTGCAAGCACCAAGAATGTCAGCTGTGAACAATAATAGCATATTGACCACCCAAAGCAAAAGGGTGTATTCTTAGCCCTCAGGTGGTTCATCATTGGGCAAGGCTCGAGTATCCAGGAGGACGACGAAAAAGATTCACCGCCAACACCCTACCGACTCAAAAGCACCAACGGACATTCAAAAGCAACAACGATAACCGTAATCCTCAGCTCAGACACAATGTCATCACGGCAGCTTACCAGCTTTACTTCATATCTCAAAAGAGGCATATCACTATGAGGCACAATGAGCACTCCGCATCAGCTTCTCGATCACACTTTTCCAAGGTCCTCTATAAGCCCTTGTACGAGAAGAATTTTGCTTCACCTGGGCGCACTTCTCTTCGCGACCTGTCAAGAAGAACGGATGAGGCCAATAAATCTTTGAAGCAACTCAAACAATAGACAAAGCATGAGGAAAACATGAGGAAACAGCAAAACAGAGCAAGACTTAGCTTCAGTAGCAGCATCACCACGGAAACAGAGACGAATTCGCAACTTTGGGGCTCACCAGTTCCGCTACCATAACTTCCCTGGACTGTTAATTCTCTTTTGGTCCAAATCCTTTTGTTATTCACACCTGCCAAGCCAGAATTCAGATTTAGTAAATCAATTGAGGAATATACCCCATTCGAAAAGATCCTATTCAGATCCTATCAGATTCCTCAGCATCAATAAAAGATTCTTCAACTCAAATCAAACAAGACTGATTCTCATCAACATCATTGAATCCAATCGAACGAAAAAGGAAACTTTTCAAAACATTGTCTAAACCAAAACAGAAATCCAATCAAGCAATCATGGCATTTAATCTCATATGAAGCCTATAAAAGGGAGAATTCGAGACAGAAGAAACAGAATTCGCAAGTACCGCCGAAACCCTAAAACTGAGAAAACCTAGAGATCGAGAGGAAGCTTATCTTTTTCCTGCAAGTATCGCCAGAATCGCCGACCGGAGTTGGAAGCTCATCAACCGCACCGTAAAAGCCACCACTGCGAACCCCTTTGTCGAAATCACGAAGCCGCCGCCACCGTCCTCGTTGAGCCATCGCCGGTCTTCTTTGGGTAAAATTCTCATATGAATCTGATTATCATTATCATGGTTGTTTGTTTTGCAGGTTTAATGTAGGAAGAAGAGGAGGTAGAGGTCGTGAGAGGAAGACGACGACGAGAGGGGCTAGGGTTTCGCTCGTTTTCTTTTTTCTCATTCGTTTTCGTTCTTCCATGTTCTCATATTGTAAACTAATGGTACGAAACACACACACTGCACCATACACTCGTATCAGCTAAATCACACTTAAACCTCTAATTAACCCTTAATTATCACTTAATCAGTTTTAATAAATCAACCTTTTTATTTAAAATTTAACTAATGCTTTTTTTCAAATTAATTAACTATCTCACTCTTTTAATTGGATTCTTTTTTTGAATCATCCGTTTATCTAATTAAACTACTAAGGTCTTTTTATTTCCACTAATTAGCTATTTATAATTTAATGTTTACTTATTTAATTATTATCAATTTAAACACCAAAAAGCATATTTCATAATAACTTGTTTAATTAATAAATCTTTTCCTTTTCAACTTAACATTATAAAATCTACTTAATGAATATTGAAATCTTTTAAAATTCATTCTATTTAGTTACTTGTAAAATAATTTCTATCCAAAATCAAGTTATTTATAATTTGATCTAATTGCACTAATAAAACTTTTATAATCTCATAAAAAATCAATCTTTATAATTCAACTTTTTTTTCTAAAATTTAAATCTCACCGAAATAACCAAGTAACTTTTCTCATAGAATTGAATCTAAGTTTTTTTCTTAAAGCGAATACCGCATTTTACATCAATCTCACAATATATTTCTCTTAAAATCAATCAACCTTTTTCTAATAAATTAAATTAACATTTTCTCTCTAAAAAAAATCAACTTCATCAATTAATCTAAACCTTTTTATTAACTAATTTAACTTTTCTCAAAACAATTCAGCCCACCATTAAAATCAACTTCGCCTAAGATAAAACTCGCATCGTAAAACTAAATCAATCGTGCACGCTCACACTCCGTTCACGTATTCACTCACTTGCACTTAGCACTTTCATGCGTGTGTATGCTCTACTTTACTCTCAATTTATCTTCCGCAATTTACAATTATCATATTTATCCTTCCTCACGTCGCATTTCGTCCAAAGGAAAAACCTACACATAATTCAACACTTGTGTGTAGTGCACATCATTTGCATCATACTCCCACTTGATCCTTGATCCCATTCAAGTTGATCCCTTAAGTTTAGATCCTACCCCATAGGAGGACCTTTGTCTTTATTTTACAACATAGAAACAAAACAATCAAAACAATTCAAACAATATTCAAACACAATAGAGAAATAGATGTTAATCATCTTAAGCGAGATAGAACCTCCACCCCACAACAATACAATCTCTTACACTTGTGGCGGTTAAATCTCCCTTAAAATGACAACTCATCTTTTCTCCTAAAATCAATCAACCAACTACCCTAAACCCGTAGAAACTTTGACCACAGTCAAAGAACTCCTCAAACCCTTTAGGGGAACTACAGATACTCTGATTCCACTCCCGTAAGGATATATAGGCATAAGATGCGACATCTTATCGAGTTTACTTAGAAATAAACCCCTAGGGTCTTTCAATCTTTAAGCAGATAAACCATATCAATAAATAAACATAAAACAAGAGGTTCCTGTAGAGTACTACAGAAACTTAGGATGCTAGCACCTTCCCTAAGTTTAACCAACCCCGAACCTAAAACTCTCTAGCTTGCATGTGCATTGTATTGTGGGAATTTCGATCTTTATCCCTTCCTTTGGACAAATCAAAGTTCGGTTGCAAAATGAATTAAATATTCAAACTAATCAATAGTTTGGTATCTGATTTTTACCGCGACACCGCCCAAAACATTTTAGCTTTTACAGCATCTAGATTGTGTCCTACCTTCGTTGTTGACTCAGTTAGTATCAAATATTCTAGAAAGAAAGGGACTCCATCATGAAGCTCACTCAAGTTTTCATTAACATTCAAAAGACAACATGAACATAGACCTATTATAAGGTTTCGAAACCCCAAGAAGGTTGATGAAACTCCCAATGTGATGCTTCAATTGGTCGTAATCACCATCATAAACAACCACTAAGTATTGGGGATCCTCGTTAATGATAAAAGCTAATGCAACCTGATGTACCACATGGTCTTAATGAAATTATGATTGCACGTGAAATATTTGAAGTCGTGTGAAGGCGGGAATCTTTTGGCGTTCAGTGAATCCTCGACTCATTCACAACCATAGACCTACCAGCTGTTAAATTTCATCTCTTACATTATATTCAATTTTTCTATTTTCAATATTATATGTTAATATAATAAAAATAATATTTAATTAGTAAATGTTTCACTTTAAAACTTTCTTATATTCTATTAATTTATTTTATATTGGATATCTGTGTATTAGTTTGAACAATTTTTAACTTGTATTATATTTAAAATATGTTAGATAATTTTAAAAAATTATATAGTACATAAAAATGTATTATATTTAAAGTAATATACTTTATGAAATAAATATTATGATTTTTTATGAAATATAATAAATAAATGGCTAGTTTAGGGTCGGGTAACCCGCAAACCATCTAGGGTCGAGCTTGAGTAATATACTTTGAGCTCATATTATAACAAGGCTTATAAGGCACGTTAGAGCTAATCCATTTATGGTCGGTTAGCATATTTTAACAACTCTATCAGAGGGTGACGAACAAAGTCTTCAGTGGAAAAACAGATGAAACACTAGAAGTTTATATGGAAGACATGATCATCAAGTCCAACGAGGAATAACTATGCGATGAACATCTCACTGACATATTTAAAAGAGGTTGGTAATAAAACATGATGCTCAATCTGGAAAATGTACCTTTAGGGTCATAGGTCACAAATTAGCTTTTACCTAATGAAAAGGGGCATAAAAGCAAACTCGAACAAATGTGAGGAAATCGTCAAGATAGGGGTGCCAACGACGAAGAAAGAGGTAATGAAGTTGAATGGGATGTTGACGGCCTTGAACAAATTCATCTCCCAATCAGGTTAGCATACTTTGTCATTATACAAGTTATTGAGGAAAGAATCACTCCTTGATTTGATCCTAGAGTGAGAGCAAGCATCTGCATCCATAAAGAGGGTCCTTTTGACCTCACCAGTTATACCCCAATAGTTTTTGGGGGAAGTTTGATTCCTTTATCTACCAGTCTCTAGTGAAGTAGTTAGTGTTGTTCTCATAAGAGAGTTGAATTTCCCTCAGAGTCTAGTGTACTTTACCAAGTGTGTCGTAATAGAGGCCTTAACAAAGGTCAATATTGCCAACATTTTGAAATTCTCCAAAATAAATATTTTGGCAAGGTAAGAAATCCATCAATCCTTCATGACATATAACGAAACACAATTCACAAATAAAAATTCTAAGTTGTTTGAGTACATAAAGGTCAAGCAACATTTCACGTCGATTGAACACCCTCAAACCAATGGGAAAGAAAAAGTGAGAAACTTACTTTTGTTGAGAGAATTGAAGAGAAGGGTTAAATTAGGCATAGGGAGTTGGCCAGAGGATTCCTCTCATGTTCTTTGGGACTATAGGACCACACTACATTCAATAAGGGGCAAGACACCCTTTTGAATCACTTATAGACTAAAGTTGTTGTCCCTATTAAAATAAAAGAACTAATTTGGAGAACAACATATCCTCTTCCCGAAGGAGATAGTTCACAAGATATTAGATAGAAGGTAGACCTTTTGGAAGATAGAAAAGTTGCAGTCACCCTCACGAGCATCATTGTAAATTAAGAAGTTTTGGCCAAATACAATAAGCGAGTCCGGCCTCGAGAGTTCCAAAAGGGTGACTTTATACTAAGATGAGCCGACGTTGGAGGGAAGAATTTCGGAGATGTAAAACTTGATGTCAGTTGGGAAAGGTCGTACAAGGTCAAAGCTAGCACAAGAAATTGAGCTTACACTCTAGAGACAATACTTGGAGAATCAACTCTAAGGACATGGAATGTTGTCGAGCTTAAGTTGCATTTTAGTTTAAGTTTCCTCAATTTTTTTGAAGAGGAATTGAAAATGATTACATAATGTAATACTTTTGATATAAATAAATGCAACACTTTTGTTGAAATTGTATTATTGTCTTTCCATGATCGACCGTATGTTAATATACCATCTTTTATGTTGTGAGGGTGGTACGTATAAAGGGATGGCTCCTTATATATAGCATAAGACCTCTTAGAAAAGGACTAAGTCATCTCTTAATGACTTCCTCCAGGGTCAAAGACTCAAAGGTGAAGGCATGTATTTTCTTAGGGCTAAAGAAATGGTTTCGGGCCTAACATTTTTTAATCTTATACATACATTTCACCGGCTCCGAACAAGGGGTCAAGATGGGGAAGGATAGTCTTCTGGACGAATGAAAAATGCAAAGTGAGCCTCTTGATTATGGGGGGCCACTAAGAGATAATGGTCCTTGAAGTTTTTCCAGCTCTCAAGGTACATCAAACATCTTCAATGGTTGGCGAAGTGAATGCAACCCTTGTCCTCAATCTCTTCAATACTAAATCATTTCTCAGTGACTCTTCCTCTGGGGTTAAAGGATCAGAGGTGAAGGCAAATGTATTCTGAGCCTAACATTTATAAATCATGTCCTTACATTTCATCAGCTCCGAACAAGGGGGTAAGATGGGGAAGGATCATCTTACCAAGAAGTAATGGTCTTTGAAATTTTTCCAGCTCTCAATGTAAACATCAAACATCTTCAACGGTCGGCAACGAAAAAGTATCCCTTGTCCCCAATCTCTGCTAGAAGTGTGTGTGGCGTTGAAGATTTAGAAGAATAACCTCAAAGTCGGGACTTTTTCCCGATATTCACACATTACTATTATACTTAAACAAAGGCTTAAGCTATCGAGTGTTGTTCGAACAAAACAATTCTCAAATGATTCGAACACCTCCTCTTTAAAGTATTGTAAATTTATTACTTTTGTTTTATTGTTATTTTTTTACTATTGATATAATAATATACACATATTCAGATAAATATTTTAGAGAAAAAATATGCAAGAATATTTGCTTTATTTTATATTTTTATTTTTCTTATTTATTATTTATAATCTATTGTCGATTGTAATAAAATCTTTTTAGCGTATTTAATTTTTATTTACCGGTATTTATATCACTTAATATATACACTTTTTCTCTCATATCTAATCATTAAATAATAGATTTTTTATTTATATTTATGATTTTTTTTCTTTTATGTATTATTATTAAAATATAATTTTATAAAATAATTTATAACTTCTACTATCATACAAATATATTTTTTAATATTTATAAAATTTTCGAAATAATTTACACTAAATAAGAAAAGTATAAAGAACCGTCTCTAAAATAAAAGCCATTAATACTTGTCTCTATATGCCACTCTCTCTATCTTAATTATAAAACTTTATAAGAGAGAGAATGTCCACTTTCTCTCTAACTTTTTAGGGATTCTATGGCGGGTTCAAAAGTGTCCAAAGATGAGGGTGGTTAGGTCAAAATATCAAATAGGAAATAAAATGGCAAGAGTGTTAGATGGGATACTAAGTCTATAACTAATAAGAATGATGTTAAGGGTGACAAGGAAACTAATACTATTTTTTCCACTGAGTTCCCTGAGTTCATGAGGGCCAAGGACCTATTCAGTCATTTCACAGAATTTAGTTTGATTAACGAGGTCGTTATTCATGCGAAGGGGGACAAGAGAGGGACACATTATGGTTTTGTCCATTTTATTGAGGTGGAGGACGTTAAAACACTAGTCTAGAAGCTGGATAACCTATGGTTAGATGGTAGGAAACTGTTTGCTAATATTCCAAGATTCCAATGAGCTGTTGGTGAAGCTTTTACAAAGGTCATGGATATAGGGGGTGGTATAGGTTCAGTAGAAGGTGAGCCTAGGAAAGAGCATACCCAACTGAGGCGCTTTAAGTTTCAATACGCGTTCTTTTCGAGTGGAAAGTCCTTTGCTGATGCTACACGGTATGGAGTGGCTACTCAACCTAAGGCTTGTAAGAAATTGGTTTTTGGTGTAGGAAAGGAATAATTGAAAATGTTTGAAGGAGATTACATGGGATCTTTATCCCTGGTTCGATGTACAACATGCAGAAAATCATTTCATTCAGATGGTTATTTCGCTCTAAAGGTGACCCCTCTGGGTGCCAACCTTTGTTTACTAGAAGAGGATGAAGAATGTGAGTTAAAAGCTATGGTGGAGGGAGCTAAAAATTAGTTGAGCCAGTGATTCTCTGAAGTGGGGAAGTGGAGGGAGGATGATGTTGACACGAAAAGGTTAACATGGTTAATTTGTTATGGGATTCTTATTCACGCTTGGAATGTTTCGTTTTTTGATCGCCTTTCGTCTTTGGTTGGGAAGTATGTTTGTTATAAGGATAGTACCTCTGATTTATCCAAAATGGACGTGGCGAGCATTATGGTAAGAAAAACTGGCGGGATGTTGATTAATGAAGTGCTTAATGTTAACATCAATGAAATTATTTTTAGGCTAAGGATAGTGGAAGAGACTCTCATAATGTCTTCTAGGGTGGTAAAGAACCCTTTTACTTTGGCTCTGTCGATTGCTTTTTAGGGTTCTCTTGTAAGTTCTTCTCGGGAGGATTTTTGAGTAATGAGATTGAGTCAGAAGAAGACGATGAGGGTGGGTCTTGAGAAGCTCTATGTGTGATGCCATAGCAGGGAGTTTGACTAAAAAAGAGATCTTTTGTTGCTAAGGGTAAGAGATGTGATGTGGCATTGAAAGGTATTGGTGTTTCGGTGAGATTCTAGCAAGCACACGATGGATGTTATGGTAGATGTTATGACATCCACTATAACATGTCCTACTGCACATAATAATAAGCTGTAAATGGAAAGCAGTAAAAACACAAGTAATTGTTCACCCAGTTCAGTGTCAACCACACTTACATTTGGGGGCTACCAAGCCAAGGAGAAAATTCACTATCAGTAGAATTAATTCAGATTCAAACAATCCCAGTTTGCACTCCTCACTTAAGACCTACCCAATGACACTTCAACCTAGAGACCACTAGACCTGAGTATACCCACTCACTCCCCCTCAACCACCTCAGTGATATCAATACACAATTACAAAACCAATATGAAGATAAACTTCAAACACACCTTGATCTTGCTTCACAGCTTTGATCAAGGGACACAAACTCTTGCTTAACGGCTTTGAGTGAAACAATGAACACACCTGTTCATACACAATAACCACAACAATTCTACAGCATATAATTGCTTAGCACACAAGGAATCCTAAGACTCATTGATTCACGTGAAAAACAAAGTTCTTTACTCACAAACACACTCTATGATCTCTCACTAGATGCTCTCTCCTCTATGTATCTTTCAGGTCTATTTCGTTATGAATGATCCTTCTGCTTTTTATAGTAGCAAACTTGTTTTGGGCCTTGAAAGAGAAATTAGGTTTACCCAAGATAAGCCTTTTTTTTCATGTAGCTGTGCACTTATCATTAGGTCAGGAGCCTTCCATGTTATCCTTAGCAATGCCTGTTATGTTGCCTAAAACAACTATGTTTCCTGGATTGTTTCCTGAAGTATAGCCTGAGCTAATAACAGAAAAACAAACCTGCGCGCCCTGATGTCATACGATCAATGTCATAACATTCAGCTTTACTTACTCTTAGCTTTCCCTGCATAACACCCTTCATGTATGTCTTAACATCACTTATGACATTTACTCATACATTAATGTTTTGCCATAAAATGAAGCCAATCAAAAGCATCTACAAACTCCCCCTTTGGCAAATTTTTGGCTAAAACACCCTGTTAACATATCAGAGTTTACAAGCAGCAAAAGTCTAACATAACATGCACGAAAGCTACTAGCTACACACTATCAGTGTTGTCTACACACTCATACTGTTAGCTCTCAGGATCAACCTGTTCACAATACCATCTGTTAGTCAGCACTACAGATGTCACAATTTGTTGAGTAACATATCAGAAGTTACTCCCCCTCAACTGATGCATATGACACCAGCTGTACAAACCTGCAGACACCAAGCAGTCACACATATTCATCCAACCTGCTCTGGATGTTGTGACATTCAGGATGACATCCTGAAGCACACCTGCTGTGGAATAACCTGTGCTACTCCCCCTAAAGAGATACACAATATTATGCAATCATCCTGCAGATACACATAGCACTAACAGCTATAGAGCTACTAGGTTCCATCAAGGAGCACATATATCTAACATACATTCTTATACTCATTAGGAACTCACACATCACTAACAGCATCAGTTGTTATCACACAAGTCAGCAGCAAAACACACTTGCTCTAGCAGCACAAGCACAACAAGTCTTCAACCTGCAACACTCTCTCCCCCTTTTTAGCCATAAATTAAGATCAAACTAATAGAAGTATAAATCATAATGAGTAACATTACACATGTTTGGGGTCATTACAAACAAAAACTGCTCATGGAGAGCATTACAAATTCAAGATGTTTAAAACATAAAATTTTAAGCAAATAACCAACAAAAACTCATCAGCAACACATTATCAGCTTAGCAACCATCAACCTGAGCCACACAATAGGCTACCACCTCATCAACCTTCTTCCTCTTCATAGCTGGAACCAATGTTATAAGCATCGGTTGAGACATCCTTGTCACAATCATCAGAATCTGCACCTGACATAGCTATACCATCAGCAGTATCTCTTTCAAGACTTTGAATAAATGATTCTAACTTGATCTTTCGTGCAGTTGTTGTCCTGATGGTTTCTCCTAATTCCCTACATGTCTCCTTTAATTCTGCTATTACCATTCTTTTAGAGATTTTGGCCCTCTCACTAGAAGTGAAAGTCATATCTGGTACATGTCTTCCTTCAAATAGTTTAAAGTGAAGGGACAGTGCAGGTTCCCTTTTGCTGGCAATATCACTTGAGTTCAGGATTCTAGGGTATTGATTAAGTATGATCTCACAAATGAGGGAAGGGAAGGCAATGGGCAGCTTGATAGCACTGGTTATGGAGTGTTTAACAACTTGATCAAAGATGTATAGACCAAAGTCAAAGTTAACTTTGGTACCTATGGCATGAATGATCTTGCCAAGGCCAACTACAATGGTGGAAGTATGGTTGGTAGGCACCCAATTAGTTGCACCAATTCTATGAAGAATGGCATACTTTACACTTAGCAGTGTTGTAGACAATTTCCCTTTAGATAGCTAGGTAGTGACTTGATTTGCAGTGATCACTTTGCAAACCTGGTTGTCTGAGGCAACCAACTCCTTCTCACCCCCATTTGTTCGCCCTAAGTACCTGTTGATCACAGCTAGTGAAAACTGCACACACCTTCCTCTAACAAATACCTCCATGAACTCCTTGTTGTCCCTTTTTGATATTGAATCAGGTATGTTGACAATAAACTCCTTCACCAGTCCTTCGTAGCATTTTGAAAAACCGACGATTATTTTGATCAGTTCTGCCTTATTGATAAGATCCATTACCTCCTTGATTTCTAAGGCATCCTTTCCCAAGTCTCTCTCAAGGGCTATTCTTTTTTGATAGACATATCTCAATTTTGTCACACTGTGAATGGAATAAAAGGAGATATTGTCTAGAGGGGTAGCTGACATGGGTTTTAGAGTTTTCTTACTTGAGGATTTCTTCACATTGAAGATGTTAGGAACATCTCTCACCACATCACCATCAGACTCAGAGTTACTATTCGTAACTTTCCTTCTCTTAGATGCAGTTGATGCCTTGTTCCGAGATTTATAAGGACCAGCAGGAGTTCTTTTTCTCTGACTTTTTGACTGATTTCCTTCAAGTACTGCTTTTCCTTTCTTGATCACTAGTTTCCTGGCTATACCAGGAGCAACATTCTTGATGACTTCATCATCTGATGACACATCTACATCATGATCACCATTTCCAGCAGCTTCATTTATCTCTTCCTCATTTTCTGAGCTCTTGTTTTCATCATGTTGGTCATCATCCAGACCTTCCTCCTGTACCACAGAATTAGCTAGATTTTCTAGGTTCTCTGTGTTAGGGTTAGACTTAGCAGATAAACACTCAGAGTCATCTTCATGGCTTTTATTGTTAGGTGGAGATGGATCTACCCTAGATAGGGGAATGGTTATCCCTTGTACTTCACAACCTTCATGGAATATTTTGGAGACCAGTTCATCTATATACATGTCCTTATATGTAGAGTCCTCTATTTTTTTATTGTTGTTTAAGGAGGATTCAAAATTCTTACCTTTTTGCTCTGCATGTGAAGGAGCTGAAGTTTGGCCTTCACTACCTCTTCCAAAAATCATACTTAGAGGAATGACATCCATCACATCATCCAGAGAGATGCTCTTGTGCTGAGCAGAGTCGGGCATGGTAGGGATGGAGGTATGATGTTGAGACATTGTAGATGACTTAGGTTGTATCAGAAGAGGTTTTTTGATGAGGTTATGTGAGGTAAGGAAAAAGGCGAATTGGTAGAAGAAAAAGGGGCTCGAAGGGTTTGCTTGAAGAAATGGAGGGAATTCAATATTTTGACCAAACAGAATATGATTATTTTTCAAAATATAATTCCCTATTAATTGCTAAAATTCAGTATTAGGCCCAGTTCTCAACTTACTTAGTGAATTTTCAAATTGAGTGGTCCTGAGATCCCTTGTATCCTTGTGATCACTGTATGCTTCTGAGTCTCCTAGTTCCTTATATTCTTTCCTAAGGTGATGCCAGTCAATATTTTTCATGCCTTTCTCTGGCTGACTTGGATTCTAACTTATGGCACTGAGATTGTCACAAAACAATGTCATGACATTCTGCATGACATTGCTCCCTGTATGCTGGGTAGCTTCCATGGATCCATCAGGTTCCAGTATAACATATCCAGATTTCCCTGATGACCATTCTTTGGGTGTCCCTTATTGGCATGCCTGCCCATACAACATTTACCATATCATGTCCTACTATCTGAAGTAGACTTTGAAGTTCCTCTTGCTACTATTTTGGACATGATCCTTTCTATTTTTAGAAGATGTTTTCCTTTCTCTAGCCACAGTTGATCCTTCTTATCTTTTTGGACCAAGCCATTGAGGTTACTTCTGGGCTCCTATAGGTAACACTTGTTCTTGACTCTGGACCCCCTCATGACTTCCTCACCATCTTCATTGATGACCACACACTTACCCTTGGAAAATTTATCAGTTAGGCCTTGGTCACATAGCTGACTGATACTGATCAGATTAACAGTCAGTCCTTCAACCAACAAGACATCATCCAGTTTTGGAACACCAGGATAATCCAGTTTTCCAGCACCTTTGATTTCTCCTCTGGCTCCATCACCAAATGTTACATGACTTGAGGAGTGAGATCTTATGTTGACCAAGAGATTCTCGATTTCAGCCATGTGTCTAAAGCAACCACTATCAAAATACCAATCTTCTCTGGTAGGCATCCTTAGAGAAATGTTGGCTACTAAGGCCACATTCTTGGAAACCCATTGTTGTTTCCTGGAAGGAGCTTCCTTCTTTGGTTTAACATGATGATGTTTCTTAACATGAGCACCCTGTTTGGATTTTCCTTGATGAGGATGGCAAGGAAATCCATTAATCCAGAAACAGACAGATTTAATATGTCCAAGTTTTCCACAGTGGTAACACCTATACCCTTGAAATTTACTCTTGACTTGGTTCCAGTTTCTATTTCTCTGATGTTGTGACATTGATCGTGACATCCCCTTTGACTTCTGAGTTTTATGTGTTGGCCTCTTGAACTTCAAGATGGGATTCTGTTTGCAACCAAATCCCAGTCCAGACATGTTGCCTGACCACTCTGCAGAATTTTTTCTAGAGTGTCAGTCCCAGGGTTCAACATCCTTATGGATTTGGACATTTGATCAAGATTAGATTTCAACAAGTTGGCTTCACTTTTGAGAGACTCTATTGTTGCAAGATGCTCCATCTTCTCAGCTTCTAACTCCCTTATGAGTTTCTTCTGTTGCTCTCCTTGCTGATATAATTCTCCACTTCTGTTGCACAACTTCCTAAATGAATCAACAAGTTCATCATAAGTCAGCTCATCTTCACTTGAATCACCATCAGATATACATACACTGTTCAGAGCAGTGACATGTTTTGCAGACTCATTTTCTGATCCACTCTCAGAATCTCCATTAGACCAAGTGACTGCTAATCCCTTTTTTACTTCTTGAGACAGGTGGGACACTCAGTTTTAATGTGACCATACCCCTCACATTCATAACACTAAACTCATTTGCCTTGGTTAGATGTATCTTCAGATTTTCCCCTTCTATTGGTGTCAGAGGTGTTGTTCTTGACATCAGTCTTAGACTTATAGTCTAATCTTTTGATCAGTTTGTTGAATTGTTTACCAAGCAAGGCAATTGCTTCTGACAAATTTTCCTCATTGCCTTCCTCTGAGTCATCTATAGTGTTTGAAACAAGTGCTAAGCTTTTGTTCTTTTTCTCCACAACCTGATCACACATGCCCATCTCAAATGTTTGGAGAGAACCTATGAGTTCCTCCATCTTCATGTTGCATATTGTCGCTACTGCGAAAATCGACGCCAGCTAAACAGAAGAGTCGCCACCGTGCGTTATTTAACCCAAAGGAGGGAAAGGAAACGCTCGAAGTAAACCTAACACAAAGACGGGAAAGGAATGGTCATCGCAACCAAATCCTGGATTCGGGAGTCGGTTACGCAAGGGGAAGGTATTAGCACCCCTCACGTCCGTCGTACTCAATGGGATCCACGCTTGCTGGTTTGTCTAAAGGATGCAAAAACAATCTATCTATGGCTGCTAAATCTAAACGGGAAGAAACTGACTCGATAGAGCATCACACTCTATGCCTACGTATTCTCAAGAGGGAAAGTCAGAGTCATCGTAGTTCGGGAAACTACAGGGAATTGGCTCGCCAAGACTTCGCATCTTGTGCCTACGTACTTCCACACGGCGTGAAAGATCAGAGCTTATGTAGTTCAGGCTAACTACGGCTAGATAGGGTGTTCTCGATCACACAGGAGTGAGAGATGAAGTTGGCTTTAGAGGTACGGGGACCTACGGAACTTAAAACTACGGTCTGGTCTCAAATGCGCAAGGGCAAGAGAAAGGGAAACATCAGTCGCCAGCGGGAAAATCTCGATCGCACGGCAGCGAGAGAACAAAAAAGTTAGTTGTTAGTGTGCTCGCTAGGATATCGCATCCTATGCCTACATATTCTCATCTGGTATGAGAACTCAGAGCAGCTGTAGTTCAGCCTACTACAGCAAACAGGGGAAAAAGGGAAAAGGGAGCTCGCTAGGATATCGCATCCTATGCCTATGTACTCTCGTCTGGTACGAGAGATCAGAGCAAACGTAGTTCGACGGGAAAACGAGTCTCGATTGCACGGGGGCAATAGAAGGGGTCTCGATCTCCTGAACGCGAGAGAAAAGGGTTTCGATCGCACGGGGGCGAGAACAAAGAGGAAGCAGGCCTACGCCTAAACAGGAAGGAACCCGGGACACACACGCAAGAACCTAAGGCGTAGGAACGAATGCGTCGCATGTCACCAAAAGGGTACCATACTAGACATCCTAGACGATTAAGAAGAAACTCCTCAACTGTCATTTCTTACGTATCTAACGATACAACTCACAACACTCGCCGGTTGCCTGAAGACTTGAATAAGATGATGATGATGAACGAAGCATCTCCGTTGGCTCCTGACATGCGCACAAGTTTCATTCCAATCTTCTCCTCTCTGGATCCTTGATGATGACGCTCGAATCAAGAACAATGTAACGCTTAGACCGTCATGGTTCGACTTATACGAGAAATAGAACTCTAAGAGGTAGCGTATTGATATCCGTGTCAAAGACAAGATAGAGAAATGATATCGACAATAATTCTCCAATTGAATCGTGTCACACGGCCAGCCAAAAATAAAATCGAGAATAAAACGGATAGAAAAGAAAATAGGAGAGAAATCCAACGCAAAATGGAAATAATAGTCTACTCCTAAAATACGGCAAAAATAATCTCCTAAGGAAACTATATCCTAAAAAGAATTAAAACTAAATTTAATTCTATCCTTTAAAAGAAATTAAACTAAGTCCTAAGTTCTTCTTTAAAAGGAATTAAATTCCTAAAAGAAAATATTTCCTAATTAATGCTATTCTAGGGACGTTAAAATGCTCTAAACAATATTAAACTAGAACATTCTCTAAAAGAAAAATTAAATCCTAAAGTATTACAATTAAAATTGTAATAAAAACAATGTTAACATGCAAGGGGTGCGCTGGTGATATAGGGTTGTGTTGCAACAAAAAAACAGGGAAATTGGGCCCAGAGCCCAACAAAAACAAACAGCCAAATTGATGAATAACAAAAAACGGGGAGGGGGGTTAATGAGCAAAACGGAGGGAGGTTGCAGCAGAAAGAGCCAATGGGCTTAGCCCAACAACAAGCAAAAACAAAAACGGGGAGGTGTATGCGTTACAAAAAAAATAATGGGCCTCGGAACCCAATCCACCAGCCACGTCTCTCCTTTTCACTCTGAAGGGAACAAAACCTAAACGCCTCTCACTTCTCAGTTCACTGTTCATGAACAAAATCCTAGCGGCGCTACCCTCTCACTCTCTCAAACTTCAATTCTCTCGATATTCCTCTGTCAATCCTCAAATCAAGCTCGCCTTGAATCCTACAACACTAATGAACCAACAACAACAACGAAATTGTTACAAATCGCCAAAAAAAACAACTTAATCTGTAGCTTGCATGCAACTCATTGAATATTCGGAAAGATTTCTGGAGGAGAAATGATGAACAACGCGTGATGATCTGATGGTGATCTGTTGATGAACGAGATTCTGAAAAAAAAACGGTTGAGGATCCTGAAGATTGGTTGTGAGCGTTGAGGTTTGTTGGAGGTTTCCGGGAGAACTTTGAAGACTACCGTAATTTCTGGAAAAACGAGCATGAAGACGAAGAAGATCTTCGAAGGAATCTTGAAGATCGCTGAAATCTGATGACGATGAGTGAGTGCTTCTTGAAGCTCTTTGATCCGCTGATGAAGATTATTGATGATTCACGAGGGCGATTTGAAGTTGGATGAAGATTGGAGTGATGTTGAATCTTGAACGGATCTGAATGTTGAACCGACGATGAAAAAAAAGTTGATGAACGATGAATGTTCTTTGAGTTTTCTGAATTTTCTTGAACGTTTGATGAAGATCAACATGAATTTGGGCAAATCATTGAAGGCGTATGAAGTTCTTGGAAAACGAGTGTGAAACGATGAAGATCTTCAAGGATCTTTGAAGATCTTGAAGAAACCTGGACAAAGATGGAGGCGCAAGCTGAAGGATTTGTGAAGATTAATTGGAAAATCTTCTGGAAACGACGGATGAAGATGTGATGAACGGTGAATCCTGGTGATTTCCGACAAGAACAAGTTATTGATGTTGATGCAGAACGATGAAGAACGGAGGGATTTGGATGAAATTCTGATGATGCAAGTTTCCGGTGGATGTTGTGGTTTCAGGCGAGCGGTTAGGGAATTCCGGTGACGGTTACCGGTGAGTCTTGACAGTTACTGGCGAGATTGCAATCTCCAGTTACTGTTGCGGTGTCTCCGGCGGCGGCTGCATGGCCGGCCGGTGAGGGGATTGGTTGGAGGCAGGTGGAACGCATGCGGAGAGAGTTGGTGGAGGGGGCTAAGCGTGGCAATCATGCAAGCAGAGTGTGAGTGCATGAGGGACACGTGGGAGGAGAGAGGATAGTGGAGGAAATGAGGTGGCGGAAGAAGTGTGGGTGGATAATGAGGTGAGAGGAGAGAGAAACACGTGTGGCTCTGTTTAAATAGTGACACATGGCACAGACTCTGGACTTGGGCCTCCACAAAATGAACACGCGGCCCACTAAATAATGAAAGGATGTGAATTAACTGGACTAATATGAATTGATTAATGGAACTGAAAGGATTAGTTTTAATTAATGATGATTAATGCTAATGAAATGAAATGTTTATTAATACTATCTAATGAACTCTAATAAAAAAGATTAAACTCAATTAATGAACAAACTAATTAAATCGAAAATTAATTGAAACCTACTTAATAAAAGCTAACTCTAATGCGTTAAACTAATCTAATTAAAGCTAATTAATAAAGCTAATCAATTAAATCTAAAAACATCTATTTAAATTCTATATCTATTTATTCTAAAAAAGAAAACCTATAGAAAACTATCAAATCTATATTAAAAACAAAATCTATTTATTCTATTAAAATTCTAAAAACAATTAAAGTCTATTATTCTAATAAAAATCTATATACTATTCTATTTACTAAAAGAAATGGATATTCTAATGTTCTAAAACTACCTATTTAAAAATTATTTATTCTAAAAAACTCTATAAAACCTAATAAAATCTAATATCTAATGATTCTAGGAAAAACTATATTTTCTACAATTCTATTAAAAAGAAATATATTGTAAAATCTATTAAAAAATCTATTTAATATTCTAGAAAAGACTATAAAATTCTAAAAAATGCAATAAAAGCAATTAATTCAATTAAAAGGGAACACAAGACCGGATCGAAGTAAACGGCAAAACCCCGGACACCGAAATATCCTAAAAAAAACAGCGAGAGCTGAAAATACCGAGACGGGAGCAAAATTCTCAAAATACACCTATTCGAACTGGCCTGAACTTCCTGAAACGCCAGAGGAGGCTGTAATCCCGATAAAATCAGTCTGACTGCAAAAATGCAATGGATGCGGTATGTGAATGCGAATGCAAAATGCGCCGAAACATAAACCAGATGTGGGAACCGGTTGGTGAAATTTTGGGGTGCAACAGCTGCCCCTATTCAAACGGCTTGGATCCAACTGGGTGTAGAGAGAACGACCTTCAAACATTCGAGGTACGAGACGGTTGAATACCAAAGAAACCCTGAAATTTGCCAACCATGGAGATAAACTGCAAAACTGCTTGAGAAGCAACGTCCAACGAACTGAATCTGGTTGTTACGGCAACAACTGGTCAATTATCTGATAAAATCTGGTCTTAACATCAATCACTTGTGTGACGCCACAAGTATTGAACTATCTTTGCAAAAACACCTCCGTCCACAATTGGACTAATCTTGTCAACACCAGAAGAGAAACAAATTCGTCAACATGCATAGAGATTCTGTCGTCACAGGAGTAACCTTGTCCACATCTGGACCCAAATTTCGTCAAATCACGAATAAATACAAATCTGTCCACGTTAGGACTTATATTTCGTCAACCCGAAGAAATCTCAACCACACGGGAATAGAACTTTGTCCACGTCAGGACTCCATATTCCGTCAACACGGAGAAATCCCGGCGACTTCGCTGGGGAAACATTTCTGTCTAGTCACAGGAAACTCCATCCGCCTATCCATACGGGAAAATCATCTGCCTAAACACAGGAAACCCTTCATCCGCCTATTCATACGGGAAAATACTCTGAATACAGTTTCTCTGCCTATCTCTGCAATAGCTAACTCCATCGGTCCAAACCCACAAACCTTCCAGCGCTGACGTGACAACGACTTTTAGGAGGACTTTACTGAGGACAATAATATTTTGTCAACACGAGGAAATCACGACGACTTCATTGGGGAAAATAATTTTGTCGAATATCGGAACACAACTCACATACTCTGTCTATCACGGGAAAATCATCTATCTGGATACCGGAAAGTTCATCCGTCTGTTTCATACGGGAAAATCCATCCGCCCGATTCATACAGGAAAAGGTCATCCGCCTGCTTCATACAGGAAAATCCATCTGCCTGATTCATACAGGAAAAGTTCATCCGCCTGCTTCATACGGGAAAATCCATCTGCCGGATTCATACAGGAAAAGTTCATCCGCCTGCTTCATACGGGAAAAGTCATCATCTGCCTGATTACAGGAAAGTCAACTTGGATATAGCTTCTTTGCCTATTCTTTGCAGTAGCTAACTCCACTGGGGATATTCTGAAAATAACTGCCGACACCCATTTCGACAACAAGTGACCACTTCTGAAATTTTGATTTATGAAACCCTGTAATGCTGCCGCGACAGCAAACCTGAAGAAAAACACCCCGCTGGTCAGATAAGAGAAACTTCAACCAGTAACTCTGTGGGAAAAAATCTGGCAACAACTCCAAAGTCTACTTATGAAGCTATTCCATGTGGACAAAACTTTCGAACAACAACTCCAACGTCCAATCGTGAAGATGCGGTAATGCTAAAGAACTCCAAAGTCTAATCACGAAGTCGTTTGATGTTGACGACAACTCCAAGGTCTAATTATGAAGTAGCGCAATACTGACGTAACAGATGCTAGAGAAACCTCTGTTGGGGAATTGTTAACGACGACTCCAAAGTCTAATTATGAAGCCGTGTAACGATGACATAACAACCACTCGAAGAAAACTATGCTGATCTCCAAAGTCAAATCATGAAGTCTGCAATGCTGACATAACAGTTACGCGAGGAAAATCCGCTAGGGAATTCCTAACAACAACTCCAAAGTCCAGTTATGAAGTTGTTTAACACCGACAATAACTCCAAGGTTGAATTATGAAGCCACCCACTGCTGCTAACAACTTCAAAGTCTAATTATGAAGCAGTGACACCAAGTAACGATTTCAGACGTCTAATCGCTGAAAGCCCCCTTTAAAAATGCCAACAACAACTCCAAAGTCAAATCATGAAGCCTTATAGCGCTGATGTAACGAACTTCGAAGTCTAATTATGAAGCCATATCAGGATGGTAACATCTTCAAAGTCTAATTATGAAGCCATAACAACAAACTGGGGAGAACTCTGTCGGGGGAGATTCTGACGTCAACTGCCAGACGTTTAACTTGATGACAAGTAATGACTTCAGATGTCTAATCCCTGAAATATTTTCTGAAAATGCTGACGTGACGACAACCTGAGGGAACACTCCACTGGAGAATCTTTGACAACAACTCCCAAGTCCAATTATGAAGCCGTGTAAAGAACACTCCGCTGAGGAAGAAGAGAAGTTAATCAAGCACCTCTGATAAGGGAACATATGGCGGGACGAACGTTATCATCACATATCTCATGCCCCAAATCTGAATATCTGAAAACGATCCTGAACAAGAAGTCCAATTACTTGCAGGGAAGAACACCTGAAAATAAAGAAGTAACCAACCTGACTTATGTTTCAAAATGCATATGTTTGAAAATGATGCAATGTCCCATACGGCATGGAGATGCTATGTGTTTGTATGAAAATGCAAGGCCCCATACGGCATGGAGATGCTATGTGTTTGTACAAATGCAAATATGACGATACATGCAAGTGCAAATGCAAGCTCGAGCTGCCAGAGAACATCGGGACTAAAACCGCTTGGAAAAGTAAATGCCGAAGGCAACATCAACTCCACTGAGGGGTACCGGGTATCACAGAATCATCCCAGCAAAATAAATGCTGGAAAAGGGAGACCAACTTCCATGGGGAAGAAACAATCCTGCTGAGGGATGGCTCACAAATTTACCGTTACGAACTCTATAGAGGATGATCAACCTGACGGAGGAATGGCAACCTGCTGGAGGAGGGAAGGACGACCCTGCACGAAGATGCTTTTCCTAAACCCTTGACAACCTGATTGTACTCCGTGGGGCTTAACCAAACTGGGGTTAATTGTGCATGGCTCACTGCTGAGAATGCCCCTGCTGTCAGGGATATCCATTCTGACCTGCTGAGAATACTCCTGATCCTATTCTGAGGAGGAATAACTGCGATCTCAACTATTTTGAGGACAATACGTGACTTCTATCTGCTGAGGAGAGTAACCCTGATTTAACATTAATCAGGAAACCGGTATCAATCGAGCTTTGTATCGGGGAAAGCGACACCATGTGAGTCACTAGGAATTATCGTGTCGGGTATTTTTTAGGCTTTTTCTAGTTTACGGATGAAAATAGGTTATTAACAAAATGGTTTTAAAGGGAAAATACTAGACGAGGCTAGCATTCAAAGATGGACTACCAGGCGAGAACAGATAGCAAAAATAGGTTAGGTTATCGGACGAGAATGGATTTACGGTTGGAACATCAGACGAGGCTGACCGGATGATAGGTTAAGGAAAGGATGACCAGACGGGGCTGGTTTGGAAGCTGACATGCACCAGACGAGAACTAATGCAACAAATAGGTTAAAAAGACGATGACCAGACGGGGCTGGTTGAAAGCTAACATACATCAGACGAGAACTGATGTTTACAGAAAGGTTGGCCAGACAATAACTGGTTAAAAGATAACAGATACCAGACGAGAACTGGTATTTACCGAAAGGTGGACCAGACGAGAACTGGTTACCGGTTTGCCAGGCGAGAACTGGGCTTTGGAAACGACAAGGTTACAAGGTTCTGTCAAGTAACAGGTTTGGGCTGTAAGATAATGATCCAATGACGACAAGGTCTTTTTCGAAGGTTCAGGTTTTTTGACGAGGGTAATGACACGATTCCCCGATACTCAACTCTTGTTGGGGTGAACAAACTTGCTTGAACAACTTGCCCCAGTGCAACTCAACTTGCTCCAATCCAACTCTTGGGGTACTCACTCTGGACAGAAAGCAGCTTGCTACGATACGACTTTGAGATGGCTTGCCCCGGTATCTGCACGACGAAAGAATTCAACCTCAATTAAACAACTATCAACATAGTTGGTTTCACTATCTCTGAAGTGACTTTCCCCTGAATGAACGTTGAGCGACTTAACCTGATCTGATCACACACTGGAAGGATCTATCCTCAAATCACAACATTCTGGATAATTGCCCCTGATTGGCTCTCGAGAAGATTCACTTCTGATCAACTGCTTCTCAAGTGAACTGTCCCATAATCAACCGATGCTTCGGGACTTGTCCTTAGACCAAATGATTCTGAACTCACTGGAAGCAAATGCCCCAGATTTACAGGGTTTCACAACATACACCATACTGATCCAGACTGCTGAATTATTTAGTCCTGTTCGATTATTCCCTGTTGGAATTTCCTTCCTGTCAGCTACTGACCTGCAAATAAAATTGTTTATTCCCGAATGGTAATTTTAATGCAGTGTTCATGCAGATTTTGAAAAAATTGTGCTGTCACTCATTTACGTGTCATGATTGCGAGTGACGAATGAACCAGAGTTCAAACGTAGTGCTGATTTGATCAGTGAAAAAATACAACAAGGATATGATTAGCAAATCAAGAAGGAGTCAGGTTACTCAACCTTATCGTAATGCGCTTTCAGAATAAACCCTACCTCAATTAGGTCGTTTAAGGGTTGTATCGTGGTCAGGTTCACGGTTCGTGAAGCAAAGGATATTTGGCTCAAATTATGATTTGTACCCACCCCTTCTACGTGATGATCTCCGATCCTAAAGTTCAGTTAACTTGGCTCAAGCGCTCGCCTCTTCGAGAGGTATGTTGAATAGTAGGAACTCACAAGGTTTTCGGAGTGACAGTTACTCCTTTTTCGTTTTCGGTGTCTGTATCTACACGACTTTGTCCTTATTCGAGGATTTTTCTTTTCATATCCTTTCTTTTTCATTCTTTTGATTCCCTAATTTTTGCCTGGACTGACTCCTTTTGAGTTCTTTTCGATTTTTTTCTTTCTTGAAGTCCAGCGGGATGCCCTGATTTTTGCCTAAGTATTAGCTTTCCAGCTTTTTTCATTTTTTTTACTTAGCGGGCTTTCTTTCTTGGAACAAGTCGTGTGACACTGATTGTCTTGATCGCTCCGAAAGGATTGCAACTGTCTCACTCCTGATTGGTGAGATTTAACCATTGTGGTTGACGAGGTACGACCTCTGGGAAAAAATAAGATGTGATTAGTCCTCGAAAGGCAACACTCCTTTATAAGACTTGAACGCTCAATCAAGCTAACTGACAACTACCCTGCCCCGGGTTAAGATGTGAGGGTTTAAAAGTCCGAAAAAACTTCTACTTCTTGACTCGAAGTGGTTAACAAGGGACTAACTCCTTATATCTCCAGTGTTTAGGGGATTTGAAACAATGCGTGTACATCATCGGCAAGGTTTTATCTGAAAGCATACGATCATCGGTTATGAGTATTCAGTTTCATCATCCTCCCTCCAATCTTTGCTAATCAAGTGACAAAGTGGAGTAAAAAATGCAAGTGTCGGTGTAGTGCAATAAATGAGTGACAACGACATGATTAATTCAGAAAAATGCATAGTCACTTTATCAATATTACCATTCAAAACAAATGAAGTTTAACAGCAAGTAGTAAATAACAGAAAAGAAACTACAAATGCAAAATGATAAAAAATCTGAGGACTGCCAATGCTGAGGACATCTGCCTGTCTGGACCACTGGCCTCTGGAAATAACCTCTGAATCTGCGAGCTCAGACAGCTGAGAGGTTGTCATGCACAACCAAAACTCCTTCTGGAAAGGAAATGCACCCTTTGTCGATCAACTGTTGCACTTTTGCCTGAAAAGCTTTGCAATCTTCAGTTGAATGCCCTGGAGATCCACCATGGTAACCACACTGAGCGTGGGAATTGTACCCAGGAGGGTAAGGTTCTGGTACAGGCTTAAGCGCTTTAGGTTCCACCAAGGAATTCTGGATCAAAGATGGTAGAATATGGCTATACGGTACATGCACTATATGAGAAGGAGCACTCCTTCTGATTTGGGCGCTGATTCTGATAACCTCGGCCACGAGTTTGCTGATTTGCAAGAGAAGCGACATAAAGTTCTGGATATGGTGCCCTAGGCGCAATTGTCTGTCCCGCATAACAAGACACAGAAAATGAAGAACCAACAGATTTCACCGATTCATCTCGAGGATACTCAACATCTGGCATGATTGCATTGATCACAACTCCTTCTTCAGTTTGGTAGCTACAGAGAGATTCAGTTTCACTAGCCTGACCTCCCGAAACAATCTAAATTTTCCCAATTTTTACGGCATGCTCGATGCGTTCTCCTAATCTTACCAATTCAGAGAAATTTGGCGCATTTCCAAGCATTCTTTCGAAGTACGGGCTCTCCAGGGAGTCTACAAACATGCCCATTAACTCTCGGTCTAGGAGCGTTGGGTGCACTCTGGCAGCAAATTCTCTCCATCTCTGAACATACTTCCTGAAGGGTTCATTGTTCTCTTGAGACAATTCCTGCAACTGCATGCGATTAGGAGCCATGTCTAGGTTATAATCGTACTGTTTCAGAAAAGCTATGGCTAAATCCACCCATGATCGGATCTGATTACTCTCTAACTGCATATACCAACTCAGAGATGCCCCAGTCAGACTATCCTGAAAGCAGTGAATCATCAACTTGTCGTTTTGCACAAACGAAGTCATTCTTCGACAGAACATCACCAAATGTTGCTTCGGACAGCTATCTCCTCTGTACTTCTCAAATCTCGGCGCTCTGAACTTAGGAGGCAATACCAGGCCAGGAACCAAACACATCTCTGCAGCATTGAGGTTGACAGCATCTTTAACTTGCAAGGCTTTGACTCCTTCTTCCAACACTCGGAGCCTTCTATCATACTCGAGAGCTCTTGAGTCTTCAGTCCTAGCTACCGGGATCTCTCTTCAGACATTCGCCATAGGAAAAACAACACCTTGCCTGTTAATAAGAGGAGGGCGTTCATTTCGGACAACAAACTGCTCACATCGATCTCGGTCCCTAACCGGAGGTTGCACAAATTGGTCTGCAGCAACGTTGTTCACTTGCGGAAGGTCTTCCTCAGACATAGAGCCATACAGAGGATTGGTCGTCATGGTGAAACCCGTCAAGGTGTTATGAGATTGGAAGTGGCTCTCAGACATAGCTACCAATAACCTTCAACTGACTTCACTGCTCGATTCTGCTCAAATCTGCTTTAACCCCTTGGTCTTCTAACAATCAACAGTTGCTCAGGCCAAACACTGGATAATCACCTTCAGAATCAAAACAACGGCTGGATCAGACTCTGGCTAGCTGGATAATGATATGCAATATGATGCAACACTGTTCATGCAAATGTAATGCAATATGCAGCAAACACAGGATCACAACCCCCCACAAATCTCTGAATATTGCTGCGCTGCTGACGGGATAAGTTCGCTCTGAAGAGAAGACCAAAATAACGGGTAGGCTGGAAGTCAAGTTTCCTGCAAAAACCCTCCCACTCACGGGTATGGACCTAAACTGACACAAGGTACGACATCCTATGCAGTCGTCGGTGTCACAGACTTTCAAGACTGATGATACGATACCCAGAAGGTGTGGCATCATCATATCCTGAAGAGGCCTCACTTAGCCAACTTCCAAATGATCGGTCCCCGGAGTCGACAATCCAACTAACCAACAACCCCCTCAACCCAAAGGGTTGAAAAAGAAGTCAACCAGAAGAACCTCGTCCGAGCGTGGATTTCATGAGACATTAGTGCCCGCAAAGCAAGCACGTGCCCACTAATTTCCACAACTAATTCTAAGGTGCACTCAAGCCTGGGTCTGGCTTTTCACTCAAAGGAACCCCCCACCCAACAGCACAATAGCAACAGATAATAGCCAAGTGCGGAAATTGTAAATACAGTAATATACAACACCCAAAAGGTAAACACCCAAAGACGAGCAAACAAGCGCTAGGATCGACTCTCTTAAGGGACGTTGGATCCCAAATGCATAAGGAACCATCGCAGTCCCCAACAGAGTCGCCAGCTGCTGGGGATGACCCAGACAGCTAGGAGAAACAGGGCGAAACTACAAAAAGAAACTCCCCAGCAGAGTCGCCAGCTGTCGCTACTGCGAAAATCGGCGCCGACTAAACAGAAGAGTCGCCACCGTGCGTTATTTATCCCAAAGGAGGGAAAGGAAACGCTCGAAGTAAACCTAACGCAAAGACGGGAAAGGAATGGTCATCGCAACCAAATCCTGGATTCGGGAGTCGGTTACGCAAGGGGAAGGTATTAGCACCCCTCACGTCCGTCGTACTCGACGGGATCCACGCTTGCTGGTTTGTCTAAAGGATGCAAAAACAATCTATCTACGACTGCTAAATCTAAACGGGAAGAAACTGACTCGATAGAGCATCGCACTCTATGCCTACGTATTTTCAAGAGAGAAAGTCAGAGTCATCGTAGTTCGGGAAACTACAGGGAATTGGCTCGCGAAGACTTCGCGTCTTGTGCCTACGTACTTCCACACGGCGTGAAAGATCAGAGCTTACGTAGTTCAGGCTAACTACGGCTAGACAGGGTGTTCTCGATCACACAGGAGTGAGAGATGAAGTTGGCTTTAGAGGTACGGGGACCTACGGAACTTAAAACTACGGTCTGGTCTCAAATGCGCAAGGGCAAGAGAAAGGGAAACATCAGTCGCCAGCGGGAAAGTCTCGATCGCACGGCAGCGAGAGAACAAAAAAGTTAGTTGTTAGTGTGCTCGCTAGGATATCGCATCCTATGCCTACATATTCTCATCCGGTATGAGAAATCAGAGCAGTTGTAGTTCAGCCTACTACAGCAAATAGGGGAAAAAGGGAAAAGGGAGCTCGCTAGGATATCGCATCCTATGCCTACGTACTCTCGTCTGGTACGAGAGATCAGAGCAAACGTAGTTCGACGGGAAAACGAGTCTCGATTGCACGGGGGCAAGAGAAGGGGTCTCGATCGCCTGAACGCGAGAGAAAAGGGTTTCGATCGCACGGGGGCGAGAACAAAGAGGAAGCAGGCCTACGCCTAAACGGGAAGGAACCCGGGACACACACGCAAGAACCTAAGGCATAGGAACAAATGCGTCGCATGTCACCCAAAGGGTACCATACTAGACATCCTAGACGATTGAGAAGAAACTCCTCAACTGTCATTTCCTACGTATCTAACGATACAGCTCACAACACTCGCCGGTTGCCTGAAGACTTGAATAAGATGATGATGATGAACGAAGCAGCTCCGTTGGCTCCTGACATGCGCGCAAGCTTCATTCTAATCTTCTCCTCTCTGGATCCTTGATGATGACGCTCGAATCAAGAACAATGTAACGCTTAGACCATCATGGTTCGACTTATACGAGAAATAGAACTCTAAGAGGTAGCGTATTGATATCCGTGTCAAAGACAAGATAGAGAAATGACATCGACAATCATTCTCCAATTGAATCGTGTCACACGGCCAGCCAAAAATAAAATCGAGAATAAAACGGATAGAAAAGAAAATAGGAGAGAAATCCAATGCAAAATGGAAATAATAGTCTACTCCTAAAATACGGCAAAAATAATCTCCTAAGGAAACTATATCCTAAAAAGAATTAAAACTAAATTTAATTCTATCCTTTAAAAGAAATTAAACTAAGTCCTAAGTTCTTCTTTAAAAGGAATTAAATTCCTAAAAGAAAATATTTCCTAATTAATGCTATTCTAGGGACGTTAAAATGCTCTAAACAATATTAAACTAGAAAATTCTCTAAAAGAAAAATTAAATCCTAAAGTATTACAATTAAAATTGTAATAAAAACAATGTTAGCATGCAGGGGGGTGCGCTGGTGATATAGGGTTGTGCTGCAGCAAAAAAACAGGGAAATTGGGCCCAGAGCCCAACAAAAACAAACAACCAAATTGATGAATAACAAAAAACGGGGAGGGGGGTTAATGAGCAAAACAGAGGGAGGTTGCAGCAGAAAGAGCCAATGGGCTTAGCCCAACAACAAGCAAAAACAAAAATGGGGAGGTGTATGCGTTACAAAAAAAATAGTGGGCCTCGGAACCCAATCCACCAGCCACGTCTCTCCTTCTCACTCTGAAGGGAACAAAACCTAAACGCCTCTCACTTCTCAGTTCACTGTTCACAAACAAAACCCTAGTGGCGCTACCCTTTCACTCTCTCAAACTTCGTTTCTCTCGATATTCCTCTATCAATCCTCAAATCAAGCTCGCCTTGAATCCTACAACACTAATGAACCAACAACAACAACGAAATTGTTACAAATTGCCGAAAAAAACAACTTAATCTGTAGCTTGCATGCAGCTCATTGAAGATTCGGAAAGATTTCTGGAGGAGAAATGATGAACAACGCGTGATGATCTGATGGTGATCTGTTGATGAACGAGATTCTGAAAAAAAAAACGGTTGAGGATCCTGAAGATTGGTTGCGAGCGTTGAGGTTTGTTGGAGGTTTCCGAGAGAACTTTGAAGACTACCGTAATTTCTGGAAAAACGAGCATGAAGACGAAGAAGATCTTCGAAGGAATCTTGAAGATCGCTGAAATATGATGACGATGAGTGAGTGCTTCTTGAAGCTCTTTGATCCGCTGATGAAGATTATTGATGATTCACGAGGGCGATTTGAAGTTGGATGAAGATTGGAGTGATGTTGAATCTTGAACGGATCTGAATGTTGAACTGACGATGAAAAAAAAGTTGATGAACGATGAATGTTCTTTGAGTTTTCTGAATTTTCTTGAACGTTTGATGAAGATCAACATGAATCTGGGCAAATCATTGAAGGCGTATGAAGTTCTTGGAAAACGAGTGCGAAACGATGAAGATCTTCAAGGATCTTTGAAGATCTTGAAGAAACCTGGACAAAGATGGAGGCGCAAGCTGAAGGATTTGTGAAGATTAATTGGAAAATCTTCTGGAAACGACGGATGAAGATGTGATGAACGGTGAATCCTGGTGATTTCCGGCAAGAACAAGTTATTGATGTTGATGTAGAACGATGAAGAACGGAGGGATTTGGATGAAATTCTGATGATGCAAGTTCAGGTGGATGTTGTGGTTTCAGGCGAGCGGTTAGGGAATTCCGGTGACGGTTACCGGTGAGTCTTGACAGTTACTGGCGAGATTGAAATCTCCGGTTACTATTGCGGTGTCTCCGGCGGCGGCTGCATGGCCGGCCGGTGAGGGGATTGGTTGGAGGCAGGTGGAACGCATGCGGAGAGAGTTAGTGGAGGGGGCTACGCGTAGCAATCATGCAAGCAGAGTGTGAGTGCATGAGGGACACGTGGGAGGAGAGAGGATAGTGGAGGAAATGAGGTGGCAGAAGAAGTGTGGGTGGATAATGAGGTGAGAGGAGAGAGAAACACGTGTGGCTCTGTTTAAATAGTGACACATGGCACAGACTCTGGACTTGGGCCTCCACAAAATGAACACGCGGCCCACTAAATAATGAAAGGATGTGAATTAACTGGACTAATATGAATTGATTAATGGAACTGAAAGGATTAGTTTTAATTAATGATGATTAATGCTAATGAAACGAAATGTTTATTGATACTATCTAATGAACTCTAATAAAAAAGATTAAACTCAATTAATGAACTAACTAATTAAATCGAAAATTAATTGAAACCTACTTAATAAAAGCTAACCCTAATGCGTTAAACTAATCTAATTAAATCTAATTAATAAATCTAATCAATTAAATCTAAAAACATCTATTTAAATTCTATATCTATTTATTCTAAAAAAGAAAACCTATAGAAAACTATCAAATCTATATTAAAAACAAAATCTGTTTATTCTATTAAAATTCTAAAAACAATTAAAGTCTATTATTCTAATAAAAATCTATATACTATTCTATTTACTAAAAGAAATGGATATTCTAATATTCTAAAACTATCTATTTAAAAATTATTTATTCTAAAAAAACTCTATAAAACCTAATAAAATCTAATATCTAATGATTCTAGGAAAAACTATATTTTCTACAATTCTATTAAAAAGAAATATATTCTAAAATCTATTAAAAAATCTATTTAATATTCTAGAAAAGGCTATAAAATTCTAAAAAAATGCAATAAAAGCAATTAATTCAATTAAAAGGGAACACGAGACCAGATCGAAGTAAATGGCAAAACCCCGGACACCGAAATATCCTCAAAAATAACAGCGAGAGCTGAAAACACCGAGACGGGAGCAAAATTCTCAAAATACACCTATTCGAACTGGCCTGAACTGCCTGAAACGCCAGGGGAGGCTGTAATCCCGATAAAATTAGTCTGACTGCAAAAATGCAATGGGTGCGGTATGTGAATGCGAATGCAAAATGCGTTGAAACATAAACCAGATGTGGGAACCGGTTGGTCAAATTTTGGGGTGCAACACATATGTCTTGAGCGTCTTCAATGGTTGTGACCTTCATGGTAAACCTCTTAGGCAATGATCTTAAGATCTTCCTCACTAGATTTTCTTCAGACATATTTTCTCCCAGAGCTCCTGAGGTGTTTGCAATTTCAAGGATATTCATGTAGAACTCATGAATAGTCTCATCCTCCTTCATTCTCAAACTTTCAAATTTGGTGGTCAACATTTGAAGTCTTGACATCTTGACTTTAGAGGTTCCCTCATGAGTTGTTTTGAGAGTATTCCAAACCTTTTTAGCCAGCTCACAATGATGCACCAATCTGAAGATGTTCTTGTCTATACCATTGAATAAAACATTCAAAGCTTTAGAATTCCCAAGAGCCAAGGCTTCTTGCTCTTTGGTCCATTCTTATTCAAGTATAAGTACAGCCAATCCATCTTTATCAGTCTTTACTGGATGTTCCCATCCTGAGTTTGCAGCTCTCCATGCCTTGCTATCTAGAGACCTCAAGAATGCAATCATCCTAGGTTTCCAATAGTCATAATTAGAGTCATCCAAAATTGGTGGTCTATTTGTGAATCCTATGTCTTTATCCATAGTACCAGAATTTATCTTCCCTAGATCTCACCCAGAAATTAATAGGCAGGGTGCCTGCTCTGATGCCAATTGAGATTCTGGCAAGCACACGATGGATGTTATGGTAGATGTTATGACATCCACTATAACATGTACTACTGCACTTAATAATAAGCTGTAAATGGAAAGCAGTAAAAACACAAGTAATTATTCACCCAGTTCAGTGTCAACCACACTTACATCTGGGGGCTACCAAGCCAGGGAGGAAATTCACTATCAGTAGAATTAATTCAGAGTCAAACAATCCCAATTTGCACTCCTCACTTAAGACCTACCCAATGACACTTCAGCCTAGAGACCACTAGACCTGAGTATACCCACTCACTCCCCCTCAATCACCTCAGTGATATCAATACACAATTACAAAACCAATATGAAGATAAACTTCAAACACACCTTGATCTTGCTTCACAGCATTGATCAAGGGACACACACTCTTGCTTAACAGCTTTGAGTGACACAATGAACACACCTGTTCATACACAATAACCACAGAAATTCTACATCATACAATTTCTTGGCACACAAGGAATCCTAAGACTCCTAGACTCACGTGAAAAACAAATTTCTTCACTCACAAACACACTCTATGATCTCTCACTAGATGCTCTCTCCTCTGTGTATCTTTCAGGTCTATTTCGTTCTAAATGATCCTTCTGCTTTTTATAGTAGCAGACTTGTTTTGGGCCTTGATGGAGAAATTAGGTTTACCCAAGATAAACCTTTTTTTTCATGTAGTTGGGCACTTATCATTAGGTCAGGAGCCTTCCATATTATCCTTAGAAATGCCTATTATGTTGCCTAAAATAAATATGCTTCCTGGATTGTTTCCTGAAGTATAGCCTGAGCTAATAACAAAAAAACAAACCTGCGTGCCCTGATGTCATACGATTAATGTCATAACATTCAGTCATGACATTCAGCTTCACTTACTCTTAGCTTTCCCTGCATAACACTCTTCATGTATGTCTTAACATCAGCTATGACATTTACTCATACATTAATGTTTTCCTATAAAATGAAGCCAATCAAAAGCATCTACATTCGGTATCTAGAGCTAATAGTCCTATTGAAATAGACGTTATAGTTGATGTTGACGTGTCTTCTGCTCATGGAGCAGGTAGTAGGGTTAACAGGTCAAAGAGGTGGTGGGCCATCAGGTTTGGGTAGGTTTGGGTAACATTGTGTCATACCCCAAATTTGTCCTGCCTTTGTAAGCTTTCTCTCTGTAAAATGATTTGGTCTTTGACTAGAATCTTCTGAGAATTTAGGTCATATGATCTTGTGCGCGTATTCACCATGACTAACCAATTTGTGCATATGCATTAATTTCAAGTATGGACAGTATTTGTTCTCACAGTCAAGTGCTTCAAGATGTGACCAATGAATTCTGATTCAAGATACCCTAATTTTGTCTGGGTATTTTAAAATTTTCATTTATCTGACTTTATTTTCACTTTGCATTATATGCATACATTTTATCCCATGTAGTGCTTAAAATGTCAGCCGGAATAATTTTTCAGATTTACAGACAGACCGGTCAAATTAATCTCAATTGTGCGTAAAACTAGTGGACAGAAAATTTCAAAATCGAGCTTGTAGACGTCAATTATATTAATCTACATTTCATGTAGTTTAACCTAACGTGTTCGTATTAATTTTTTGACTATTTTTCGTCGTATTTTGATTAGTTTGAGCATTTTAACGGGTCAAAATTTATTTTAAAATCTGACCAAACGTTGTATTTTTCCAAGTCATATATTTCGCATTGATCATTTTAGTGTACTCGGTTTATTTTTTCGAGCACTTGGGCGTCCGAATTTTATTTATTTGGGTTCCGATTATTTTTACATTTTTGTCTAAATATTTAGAATAAATAAATATAATAATTAGTGTTTTAATTTTTATTTTATTTTAAATATTTATTTTATTATAAATATTTATTTTATTTTGGGATTTAAAATTGGGTATTAGGGACATTATTGACAATTTAGAGTTAACCCTAATTTAGTATATATATATATATATATATATATATATATATATATATATATATATATATATATATATATATATATATATATATATATATATATATATATATATATATATATATATATATATATATATATATATATATATATATATATATATATATATATATATATATATATATATATATATATATATATATATATATATATATATATATATATATATATATATATATATATATATATATATATATATATATATATATATATATATATATATATATATATATATATATATATATATATACATATGTTACATCCAAAAATACCTTAACTTATATTTAACCTCTTTTTAAACTCTAAAAAACATTTAACAAATATTAAACTTTTTTGCCTCTTGACTTTTCGTTAAAAACTTTTCGAAAAGGGCAGGCTGCCTAGCATCGTCCATAAAAATTACACAACAAACCAAAAAACATTTTCAACACGAACTACGGAGTTCTGATTCCCTTTGGGATACGTAGGCACTGGATTGAAAACTCGGACGAACTCAATAATAAAAAATCTTTCATTTTCCCTCAAGTAATCATCCATTTTTTCCCCTAGCAAGCAATAAGATATCGAACACCTTTCATGCCCAGATAACTTAGACGGTTCCCATCGAGTACGATGGATGTAGGGAGTGCTAGTACCTTCTCCTTACATAACTGACTTCCGAACCCAACATGGTTGTGATGACCATACCCTATCCTTTTCCCCGTGGGTTTTCTTGATATATTCCCTTTCCTCTTGTGGGAATAAATAAAGTTCGGTGACGACACTCATAAGTCTATCCGCGATCGTGCAAACCCTAGTTTTATGCATCGCGGAGATCGTATTTTTCGAGGTACGACAAATGAAGACTCTGCTAGGGACTGGTTCACCCCTTAGCAAGGCAATCCTAGTCTAAATTTTCTTCGTATGTTTGAGTGTTTATCTTTTATTGCTAGCTTATATTTCTTTTTCTTTTAATTGCTTTCCATAATATATCTATGGTTTTGTGGCTCTGGATGAACTTTGATTCCAATCCTTGTGGGAAAGGCTTTCTACCCGAGCCTAGAGTGAACACATAAGATATGAGAGGTTGAGTAGTATGGGGCACCAAGGAATTTCTCCCTGTGTAGTTCGATACGAGAACCTTGCTTAGAGTAGATTCTAATGAGAATGTTGGCGACTGTCAAACTTTTGGCGTGGACGACCAACATTTTCATCGGGATCCATAACTCTAAGAACCTTTTAGAACCTTAAACCATTTGGCAAAGAACTAGGATTGATGGTCGTGTAGTATGGGGCACCGAGGTTTACTCCTCGTGTAGTTCGATACAAAGATCTCAATCAGAAGAGGCTTTCTTGATGGAGTCGTTTACTTGACAATCACTGACATACACGACGAACAGTCAAGGAAGTCCATGACTCTAAAATCCTTGTCTAGAACCTTATGTCGATGGTCGCGTAGTATGGGGCACCGAGGAGTTCTCCTCGTGTAGTTTGATATGAAGACCTCACCCAAAAGAGGTTCATATAATAGAGTTGTTAACCGTTATGTTCATGGTGTGGCTTATGAACAGTCGTATGAATCTGTGACTTTGGGGTTCCTTTAAACTCTAGATCCTTCATGGTAAGAAGCCTGTGTTTGAGAAATCAGCCTTTATCCTCCATCCGTGCCTTGGATCCTGTATCTCAAAATAACCTAATATACATTGCATTCATTTATATATCTTTGCATTTGCATCTCATTTGCATTACATTCTCCCAGCAGAAACTCATTCCATCCTCTGTTCATCCCTCCAGTTGATTTTTCTACACTCATACAGAACTTATCGTAGCGACTGTCATACCCTAAATTTGTCCTACCCTTTTGTATATATATTTTCGCATTTTACTATTTCATGCCGTTTAGACACGTATCCACCCGTAATAGAGTTTTATTTTGTTTTTATATAGAATTTTGTATTGTGTGAATTTTATTAAGTTTTTTAAAATTAGTTAGAGTTATTCTGAGTTTTTAGCTTATTTATTTATTATTTTATTAGAATATTTAGTTTAATTAGAATAGAATATTTGATTAGGATTAATTGTTATTTATTATTTTTATTTTTATTTTCTTTTTAAATATTTATTTAGATTATTTATTAATTAGGATTTATGGTATTTATTAGTATTATTAAATTAGGATTTATGGTAATTATTTGTATCATTAAATTAGAATTAATTTGTTTTATTATTAATAGCCAGATTTTATTTAGTTAACTTTTAATAATTTAGATTTTATTTTATTTGTTTATTTAGTTTAGTTTTTTTTTTTAAATTTTATTTTATTAGTCAGAATTATTTAGAGATTAGATTATTTTTGTTAATTATTAGATATTATTAGTTAGGATTTGTAATTAGTATTAGTCTTTATTCTTTAATTGTCACCAGTTTTTTCCTAACCAACTTTTCCTGCTTTTTTTTTAGGCAAATTAATCAGCACTTTAATAAGTTATTAATCTCAAATCAGGCCACGTGTTAACATTTGAGGTATAAAGGTCCTATTCACCTCCTTCTCTAGGAAAACCCTAATCTAATCTGAAAGGGGCAGCCTCCAAACCTGAGGACACACCTCTCAGCAACCTCCAAACCCTAAATCCCAAAGAATCTGCAGCCGCCTACCAATCTCCATCACCCTCCATCCTCCATCCGAATTCAACAACATCACCATCCTCACCGTTTTCGAAACTTCAACACGAACCCTCCGACTCCCATTTTTCAACCCAGATTCAACTGTTCCACCATCACCTTCATTTTACCAGCTCCACCAACACATCTCCTTCGAATTCAATCAACCTCAAAACCCATCTAAAACAACTTCACAACTCAACTCTCAAACAACTTCAAATCTAGAATAACAATATACCTCCATTCGTAAACCTTCAACTCTTTCCACTCTCATCTACACGAAACCACCGTGAACCTTCAAACAAAGTCATCTTCTCCAAATAACCCACACCCACAGATATTTCATCCCTTTCCTTAATCAGTTTCACAAGCTCTTCAAACCTCCACTCAAAACCTCCTTTTCAACCTACAATACAAAAATAAAAAAAACAGAAAAGATGAAGAGAAATCGAGCGAACAAATCAAATCCCAAAAAGAAACGAAACCCAAACCGGATAACACAAACTTGAGTTTGATACACGAACTAGATCGGAGAGATGCCGCAATTTGTTCTGTTTCCGCTGTTGTGTCTGTTTTATTTCCATTTGAGAGTGGGATTCGCTTTTGAGAGAAGAGAAAGCATTTGAAGCTACATAGAAGTTTGGAGCCATGGCCATTTTTTTTCTCACGCAGATGATGATGGCGTTATCGTTTTTTCACAAACCCTGTTTTACCGTCATCAAGCCAAGTCTTCCCTTTTCTTTTTCTTTCACGTGAGGCAATGAGGTTGGGCCTGCAACCCCTTTTCATATCCATTCTGACCCACCACTCACACATATTATTACTCCTCTGTTTTGTTAAAAATGTAAATATCATTATTATTATGTAAATATTATTATTTTTTATAAACAGTCTGTTTAGGTTATGTTTATATATTATATTTCTGTTTTAATTTTCTTTTTGTAAATACTATATATATTTTTTACTTTATTATGTTTATAATTAGTATATTATGTATATATTGGTTTAGTTTATTATTATGTAAATATATTACAGATTTATTTTACAATTATTTCTTTTAGAGTATATTATGTATATATTCCAAGTTCCTATATTTTGTATATTAACTTCTTTAGAGTCTTTGTGAATATAATATTTAGAAGATTATACTTTTAGAGTTAAATTTTATTTTTCATTTGTTATTGGACATTTTTGTCTTTTGGGTCGATGACGATACTCCAAGTTATAGTTTTGTCAAATTATTGACAAACAATAACAAACCCGAGACCAACTTGCTTTTTTTATTTTTTCATTTTTCAATTTTTATCGATTTCTATTCATTTTTATTCGATTCTTACTCATTTTAGTCAATGACAATTTTTTAGGAATTATTATCGGTCAAAATATTGATAGATGATGATTTTTTCGAGACTAATCCATTTTTCTATTTCATTTTTTCTCTTCATTTCTTTCTTATTCATTTGATTGAATATTTGAAATTTAGCATTTTTGAACAATCATTATTGAGGTGTACACCTTAAAATAATGTGTTTACCGAGTTTTCGTTCTAATACACTCTTTTTGAACAAAGAAGTATCATAGGAATCAAGCATTCTGTGTGATATTTCTGACGTTCATCCAATCATTTTTCAAATGAAAAAGGCGTTGTCGAGATCTAGCATTTCGATAATACCCCAATTAATTGGTTGTGAGGCCTATGTCTCATTTATCAAATAATTGTCATTTCTCTTATTTTAAAAATCCAATCTTGCGTTCTCACCTCTCATACCACAATCCTTTTTCATACCCTCGATTCAATTCTTCAAAATATCTTTCTCGACCGAAAGAAGAAGGTTCTTGGAATCTAGCATTCCTTGAATTTTCGAGTGAATAGCTCTCGAGGCACGCTCTTGAGTTGTTATTCACTCAACCTTTCGACTTTTTTTCAAACTCAAACATTTTCAAACATCCTCCTAAGTCGAGTGTTCATATGCATTCGTAACCACCCACATTTCGCACACACCTCACAACTCATCGTGGTTTCAATATTAGGGGCACCCTTAGGGACTAATATCGTTTCTCACCTCTTAACCCTTGACACGTCGTCAAGTCGGTTCCATCTTCAATCAAATCCTCGACACATCGTCGAGCCACTTCAAAACAACTTCCTTTGGCCTCGCATGCCATTCTTCGATTCGATCCTTTCAAAAACATTTTTAAAACTTACGAAAGAGAGATATTCTCATAATCTAGCATTCTTTGAGTATTCGAATGAGTAACTCTCGAGGTGCGCCCTTGAGTTGTTATTAGTTCATTCTTTCAATTTCAAACATCCAACTCTTTATCTTCAACTTATTCAGTCAATTCCCGAAGGAACTGAGTTCTTGGAATCTCGCATTCCTTGAATTCTTGAGTGACAAGCTCTTGAGACGCGCTCTTGGGTTGCTTGTCAGTCACGCTTTCGTCTCAAACTCAACATCCAACCTATTCAACCTCACTTTTTTCGTGGTCGTCTCCACGAACTACGGACGCTCTGATTCTTTATTCATTCTCGAATACAAGATACGTAGGCACAAGATTGCGATGATCTTGGCGAGCACACTTCTATCCATCTTCCGTTTTCTCCCATCCTTTCCCGTAGTCGAACTACGACGCTCTGATTTCTCATTCTCGTCCGAATGAGCATACGTAGGCACAAGGGCCCCAATCCTTGGCGAGCACCCTATCCTCTAACCACCCATCTCTCCTTTGCGTCTTTAACTTTTTAACCTACCAATTCTACCTTTAACAACGAGAAGAAAAACAAGTAAACCTAAACAACACTCCCCACAATTACCATAAGAGGTTCCCGTCGAGTACGACGGACGTGAGGGGTGCTAATACCTTCCCTTCACGTAACCGACTCCCGAACTCGGAACATGGTTGCGACAACCCTGTTCCTATCCTTTCGTTTCAAGAGGTTTTCTCGATATTTTCCTCTCCCGTTTGTTCGAGAAAAATAAAGTTCGGTGGCGACTCTGTCGAACCGCATTTCCGCGCCTTTCGTGCGAGGGTCGTTTTCTCCGAAATGTCTCCGTGATTTTTCGAGGTGCGACAGCGACAAAGCATATGAAGCAAGTCCAATCAGAGATAACTTGAAAGGCCACTCAGATAAACCAAGTTAGAAGTTATGGTAGCCATGTCAGAAAATAACTTTCAGTATGTTGAGGTGAAGACTCTTGATCCCCTATCAGGTTTCACTGTGTCGACCAATCCACTTTACGATCTTCTGCCTGATGATAATCTTCCACAAGTGAACATTCCTACTCAGCCTCAAATGGTGTCATTGATTGACTCTATGAAGGAAAAGTTTTATGCCCTTGAGAAGGAAGTCCGAGCTTTGAAAGTGCATGATGTGCATGTGCTCGATGTTGTTGTTATGTGCCTAATACCAGATTTGGTGATTCCTCCAAAATTAAAAGTACCCAACTTTGAGAAGTACACTGGTCTCACTTTCCCAAAGCGTCATTTGGTGATGTTCTGCTAAAAGATGACCTCCTATATCCACAAAGATTAGTTGATGATTCACTATTTTCAAGACAATTTGAGTGGAGCATCCTTGAATTGGTACATGGACTTAGAAAGAAGTTGTGTCCAGTCACAAAGAGACTTATCCAATGCCTTTTTGAATCAGTACAAGTTCAACTTGCACATGGCTCCAGACCGCATGCAACTGTAAAGCCTATCTCAGAAAGACAATGAACCCTTCAGAGTATATGCGCAGCGATAGAGAGATTTGGCAGCCCAAGTGCAATCGCCACTCTTATATAAAGAATTGGTTGATCTGTTCATGAGAACCTTGCAAAGCCCATACTTTGAAAGGTTAGCAAACAGTGCGATATCATAATTTTCTCATCTAGCGGCAATTAGAGAACGCATCGAGGATGGTCTAAAAATGGAAGAATCTAAGACACTTCAAGCAATCAAGCTAGTGAAATTAAGTCTCTCAAAAATTCCCAAGAGGGAGATAAGGATGAAACCAATGAAGTCATAACAAATATCGAATACTTCCATGTAGCACCAATAAATCCTTATGGTCCCTCATCTTTTCAGCAGTCATTATTTCCAGTGCCATGTTATCCTTATGAGCAACCAACCATGCCTAGAGCGTCATACCAGAAGGCCTGAACCGCTTCTCATGCAAAGCAACGAGCCTATGGTCGAGGACATCAGAATCAGCGTCAGAGTCATCATAGGCCTCAGAATAATTTGGAAAGAAGGAATGGTCCTCTTCATCCAGTTCCCATCTCATACACTCAGCTTCTGCCATATCTGATCCGAAATTCACTGATAGAGCCCAAGTCTCTCAAGCCATTTCCAAAACCATACCCACTTGGGTACAATCCAAATGTGAGATGTGGATATCATGCTGGGTCAATAGAGCACTCAACTAAAGACTGTAAAGCTTTCCAAGCCAAAGTACAACAGTTAATCGACAAGAAGTACATATCCTTTCCCGAAGGAACCTTGGTTGTGAACGTCAACTTCTCGCCTGAATGAGTTTGAAGACTTTAAGAGGCATCTTCTAAAGCCAGTGGTTCAGACAGGAAGACATTCTCCTTGGAAGTGGCAATTATTGGATCGCTTTTTATCATTTGCATTTGTAGTTTCTTTCTTGTTAAATGCCAATTGTTCTTAAACATTGTTATTTTGAATGGTAATATTAATAAAGTGACCATGCATTTTTTGAGTTAATCATGTCACATTCGCTCATTTTTCTTCACTTATATAAAAAAACAATAAATACATCAATATACCTCTCATCCACTTTCTTTATAAAATCATTTATTTTAGCAAAGATTGGAGAGAGGATGATGAAAACGAAATACCCATAATTGCTATTGTATGCTTTCAAATAAAATCTTGCTGATGATGTACAAGCATTGTTTTAAATCCCCAAACACCGGAGAAACAAGGAGTTAGTCCCTAGTTAACCACTTCGAGCCTAGAATTATGAGTTTCCTTCGGATTTCTAAACCCTCACGCTTAACCTGGGGCATGGGTAGTGTTCAGTTAATGTGGCTGCGCACATCCTGAAGTGTGGAAGGAACCGTACAAAACTCAAAATTTATGATGGTTGTTCTTCAATGATCAATGACTTGGAAACCATAAGCCTTTCTAAAATAAAATAAAAAGAAAAGCCCGCTAAGTCGAACACCCAAAAAGGTGACTTAGGCAAAAATCAGGGCGATCCCGGTGGACTTGAAAAACAAAATCAGTCCATGAAAAAGTTAGGGATCAAAAGAAAAAATCAAAAGAGGTCCTCAAATCCTCAACAAAGCAAAATAGGACTCGGTGACCATCATGTCAAAAATCAAAAGTCACTGACATTAATGGCAAAGAAAAAATAAAGTGACTGTCATTTCAAGCAAATCTTGAATCTTCACTCTTACACCGTCAAATTTTCTTAGAAGGCGAATGTGTGTTAAATTAACTGAACGTAGGACTGAAGAACATCATGAAGAAGGGGTGGGTACAAATCAATTTTGAGCCTTATATCCTTTGTTTCTATAATCGTGAATCAAACCACGATACAACCCAGAAAAGACCTAACTAAGGTGGAGTTTATTCTGAAAGCATACTACAACAAGGTTGCATAAACTGACTCCTACAGATTTTCTAATCTTCTTCTTGTTGTATCTTTCACGTACTAGCTAAATCAGCACGACGTTTGGACTAATGGTCCATTCATCACACACCATCACATCATTCCAATAATGATTGGTTTTTTCCAAAACTTGCATGAGCATTGCATTAAAATTACCATTTATGAATAAATAGTTTTAATTGTAAGTCAGCACAGGACATCAAGGAAATTCCAACAAGGAGCAATCAAAGAGGACTTGATCATTCATTAAACCTGATTGGAGTCAAGATTACCTCATGGATAAGAGGAATTGACATCCAATGATTATGGAATCAGTCAATTCAGAGCAAGTCCCCAAACATCAGTTGATTATGGGACAAATCATTTAAGAATCAGGTCAATCAAAAGAGCATCATTTCTAAACTCTACCAGCCAAGGGGCGGGAATTCAGAGGTTCCTTTTGATTAAGGGTGAATCCCTTCAATACTCAGTCAGCATAAGTTAAGTCGTTTCAATGCTCATTCTTGGGAAGGTTACCTAAAGAATACATCGAGGACAATCACTCCAAGAGTCAGTCAATCAAGGATGAAATCCTTCATGACTCAAAATTCTAGGACAAACCATCTCGAGTTCATCTTATGGTACAATTATTTCTAACTTCCTTTTAAGGACTAACCCTTTCATGGCTTGAAGTTCTGGAGCAAACCATCTCGAGTTCATCTCATGGTACAACTGTTTCCAACTTCCTTTCAAGGATAAAATCCTTTTACGACTTGGAATTCTGGGGCAAGCCATCTCGAGATCATCTCATGGTGCAGTTGCTTCCAATTTCTATTCAAGAAGAAAAATACTTCATAGACCCAGACTGGGGCAAGATGAGCCAAAATGGGGCAAGACCTCTCCATGCTTTCAAGCAATTCAAGAAAACTCTGCCGACAATCCTTGAGTTCAAGATGAGTGTCGGGGAATCATGTTATCACCCCACCAAACAACATTTGCCTTATAACAAGAAGCCTTGCTACAAAAGGAATCTTTTATCCATTACCCTCTGTTGGGGCATTTTTGGAAGCTTTCATATCATTGCATAGATCATTCGCGTGCATTAGTCATGTCGCTTTGATCTTGCATAAAGCCATGCATATCATGTCATTCATTGGACCTAACCCCTATAACATGAATTTGACACCTCAAATCCTGTAACATAAGATTTGACACCAGAGTCCAAGTTCCCATCTGGAAATTAAAAGTCCAAGTTCCCGTCTGGCAATTAAAAGTCTAAGTTCCTATATGACAATTAAAAGTCCAAGTTCTTGTCTGGAAAACCATCCAAAAGTCTAAGTTCTCGTCTGGAAAACCTTTTAAGGTATAATTTTTATTGGCAACTACTCAAAAGTCCACCCTTGTTGGCACCTTTATAAACCAAAAGTCTAATTTTTATTGGTAGCTACTCAGAAGTCCACCCTTGTTGGCACCTTTATAATCTAAAAGTCCAATTGTTATTGGCAACTACCTAAAAGTTCACCCTTGTTGGCATCTTCGTAATCCAAAAGTTCAATTTTTATTGGCAACTACCTAAAAGTCCACCCTTGTTGGCACCTTCCTAATCCAAAAGTCCAATTTTTATTGGCAACTACCTAAACGTCCACCCTTGTTGGCACCTTCATAATCCAAAATTCCAATTTTTATTGGCAACTACTTAAAAGTCCATCCTTGTTGGCACCTTCATAAAACCTAAAGTCCAATTTCACTTGGCAATTCCTAAATCTAATCCTCATTGATATCAAATGGTCCCACCTTCACAAAGAGACCTATTCCAAATATACTCCATAATTTGCATCGTCACATGCATGACATGCATAACATTCTTACCCAAAACAAGATTTTCATCAAATACAGTTATTGTAATCATCAATATAACAAAATCATGTGCATTCATACATGCACAAGTATCCCTAAAATTTGCATCCTCATAAGTAACTTCATGCATCATGCAATGCATAGCATTTCCAGCCTAAGTGGAATATCATATCATAACAAGATCCAAGATCAATCAGCAAACATCCCAGCCAGTCCTCTTTTAAAGTCAGATATATTCCTCTGAAAATAGTTGATATCCCTCATATGCTCATGGGATTTTTATCCCCTAACAATTCATGCTTCAACCATGCGGTTGATAATGATGATCCCAAATTCTTTCTCTTGTTGCTCCCCAAGCAGAGGTTATCTTAAAAGTCTCTTATGAACTCTCCCCTACAGGAATTCATTGACTCTTTGTCCTTTAAAAAGGAATCTTGCTTAAAACTATTTCCCCCCAACAGATTTCGTGTTCGAGATACTTCTCTAATATTCGTGAAGAATCTTAAATGAGATTGAGGTATCATTCCCCCTTGTTGGAATATCTCGATCAATAAGATACTGCTTCATTGGGCTAGAGAATCTCATCTATTTTTTGAGACACTGCTTCGTCAAACTGAAGAGTCTCATTTCTGAGATACTGCTCTAGAGATCCCCAGAGAGCCTTAATGCATAAGATACTGCTTTGTGCGATCCAGAGAGTCTCATATTCTTTGCTGAGATTGTAACACCCCAAATTTAATTGGAATATTTTAATTTATTTATTTAATTGAGAATATTCGTATTTTGGTGGTTTTCGGTGGTTTTGTGGATTATTGGGAATTATGCATTTTTGGATTATTTATTTAATTAATAGTATACAATATGGAAGTATTAGTATTATTATTAGTTAAAATAAATATAAGTGAAATAAGGGTAATTTGGGCATTAAGAGGAGTTAGTAAGAGTGTTATTGGAAAATCCCAATTGTGTGGCCCAATACTAGATTTGACAAAAAGGAATTCTAAAGGGAATTAGGATTCATTTTGTTAACCGTGAAAAGTATGGAGGCCAGAGCTCTGAGGAGAAGATTAGAGGAAGAAGCTCTGAGAGATTTCCTGAAAGATTGAGAAGGCTTCGATCGACAATTAAGGTATGGAGAGTATAACTTTTCATGATTTTCCATGTGTATATTTCGATGTGATTATGGTTGATTATGGGTTTAAGGGTTTTATGGAGAATTACGGGAAAAAGAGAATTCGCCCTTCGTGGCAAAAACTCTGATTTGATATTGGTCTAACCTTAGGGGAAATTGATGGTGAGGACCCTGATGATTGTGGTGTAGTGGTAAGTATTCCTAACTGTTAGAGCATAGATATGAGAAATATTAATTTTTGGCCTTCGTGGCCTAAACCTGTGATTGTAAATCTGACCTTGGGATTCGTTGGGGGAAACAAAAACCTAGGCCTTCGTGGCCAAAAAGTTGATTGAACTTTGCTTAACCCTTAGGAATATTGGATAATGAGCAACTCAGATGCCTGCAGGGTAATTGTAAGGAAATTGTGATTTAGGGTGTGAATATGTTTCGGGATTGGCCTAATAAATCGTAGATTTTGTACCTTTATCGTCGTAGGACCTTAGGGATGATTTTGGGATGTTTTGAGGGCATTGGGTAAGTGGATCGTATAGATTTTTGAGTAATTTTGAGTTCTGGTGCGTAGCAAAATTTGTTGTCATCGCGCAGTTCGCCTAGCGAAGAAAGCTTCGCCGAGCGAACAATGTTGTTCCCAGACTCGCCTAGCGAAGAAACTCGCCCCAGGCTCGCCTAGCGAACATGCCAGCAAACATAGTAGAGTTTCGCGTATGTGGATCGTGCGCAGCGATGCCTTGATGTTTGATTCTGTGATTTCTGCGAGTAGTTAACATGAGTATGACAGTGAGGTTTATGTGATTAATAGGCGATAGTATGAGGATTACCGCGAGTATAATTATGAACTAGTATGTGATAATATGTGATAGTATGTGATAATATGATGAATTGATATGATATGACTGTGAGCGCTATGCGATTTGTACATGATTATATGATGATTTTCTATGATGTATGATGATGATTATTATGATGAATTATTATGACGTGATGTATGATGATTATTATGATGAGATATGATGACATGATGTATGAAGAGGATTATTAGGATGAGTTATGATGACATGATGTATGATGATGATTATGATGATGAGCTATGATGTTTGATGATGATGAATGATGATGCACCTATGATGTTATTATGCTGATGATTTGTGATGTGTGCATCATGCATTCATGTGCATCCGGACTTCGGTTCAGGACCTCGATTACTTTGGCTTCAATCCCATTGTGTGGATGTGAAGTGTTTTGATGTGCTTCGGTTCTCATGTAGGATTGATCCTATTGATGGCGATCTATGGAGAGTTGATGGCCCAGTGTCTATCGTGCTGTGATGATGGATACCACATGTATTGAGTCTAAGTTGCATTTGCATTTATGATTCTTTTTGTATGAATTATGATGTTGTGGCCTTCGAGGCCTTTTGAAGGATATAAATGTGTTGATATGAAATGACGCCGTTTATATGTTGATTTTTGTACATTGATTATTATGAATTTTATTACTCACCCTGCCTGTTTGAATGTTACCTCCATGTGGGTAACGTGCAGATACCAGGTTTAGCCGTGGATGCCTTTGAGGACTTTTAAAGTTTTGAGTTGTTGGTCTTTGGTCAACTTAAAGGGTCTTGCTCTAATAGTGTAACATCGGGTTAGGGGTCTTTGAGTTGAGTTATGATTATTGAGTTTAGTTTGATTATCTTCCCGGATGAGGAAAACCTTGATTGTGCCTTTTGAGTTCTGCTGTTTTGTGTAGTTTGATGTATTTTGGGCAAAAACCCGTTGTACACGGAGCATTGACTTATTTTGAGTAACATGAGAAATGTACGCCCTTTGAGGTGATTTTTATTGAGTTAAATATTTGACTCTGATGACTTTGAATAAATGTGCTTTTTAATTATAGGGTAGAAAAGGGTGTTACATTAGTGGTATCAGAGCAAGTCGGTTCGTCCGGCCAAGTGTCTAATGTTATTTGTTCCCTAGTATGCGACATGTGTGTGAAAATACTATCGATACACATTTGTTTTATAATCCTTGTCTGCAGAGTGGGAATGAGTCAAGTGGGGGAGAAGCTTGTGCTTCTCCAAGATGCTGCAAGTGTGGAACGGTGGCTTAGTGTGTCGATGGACGCTCTTATAATTTGGTAAAGATGGTTTATGTCCCATCATGATTTTCGGCTGTCTATTGACAAATTGAGGAGCTGATCACCCTTAATCTCTTGTTGATAGTGGATGGAGTCATGTTTGAGGGAATAGACGTGTCTTGCAAGCTTAGATGGCGTGTGCAGTGAATTGTTTTGAGTTAAGCTAAGTGCTTACGAATTATTTTGATGAGTCGGTACGGGATGGTGCTGAGATGGTTATTTTGATGGGAACCTAGAGTGTTAATGAAAGTGGGGAAGTTGGTGGTTTTCCAATTAGTTGTGATTGTCTGGGAGTTTTCCTAATGAGATAAGTGATTTGCTACTGGAACGTGAACTGGAGTTTGTGATCGACTTAGTTTCTGGAACTATCCCGATATCGATGGCTCCATATAGTGTGTATGCATTGGGATTGAAAGAGTTGAGGATTCAACTTGAAAAATTGCTTGAGAAGAGATTCATTTGTTCGAGGGTGTCACCGCGGGGTGCACCAGTTTTGTTGATTAAGAAGAAGGAAGGTTCTATGGGGCTTTGTGTGGATTATAGACGAGTGAACAAGGTGACTAGTAAGACAAGTGTTCACTTCCAAGGACTGATGATTTGATGGGTCAGTTGGTTGTTGCAAGTGTGTTTAGTAAGATGAATTTGAGATCTGGGTATCATCAGGTTCGTGCGAAGGCTGAAGATATTAAGGAGATTGCTTTTAAAATAAGGTATAGACATGATGAGTATTTTGTAGTGCCATTTGGGGTGACTAAGGCGACCATGTGGGTGTGTGGAGTATATGAACGAGATTTTCCATACTTATTTGAGCGAGGTGATGGTTTTGTTAATCGGTGATATTTTTTGGTATATTCGAAGAGTAAAGAGGACCATGCCGAGCATCTGAAAATTTTGTTATCAGTGTTGAAATGGGAGCAGTTGTATGCAAAAACTGTCAAAGTGTGAGTTTGGTTGGAGGAAGTAAGTTCCTTGGTCATGTGATCCCGAGTGGAGTTATTGTGGTTGGTATGCCGAAGGTTGAAGCCGTATAGCAAGGGGACGCTCCCAAAAACCTGTGTTTGAGATTAGAAGTTTTCTTGGGTTGGCCGGTTGTTATTGGAATTCATTGGAGGATTTTTCCAAGTCATCTTTGCCATTGACGCAGTGGACTAGGAAGGTTCAAGCTTCTGTTTGGATGCAAAGTGTGAGGAAAGTTTCAAGAGCTTTTGAGGAGGCTGTCAATAGCTCGTGTTTTGATTTTTCCGAATCCGGCAGAACCATTGTGGTATATTGTGATGCTTCATTGATGGGATATGAAGAGGTGTTAATACAACATCAACAAGTTTTAGCTTATGCTTTAAGATAACTTAAAGAGCATAAGAGGAATTATCTGACGCATGATTTAGAGTTGGTTGTTGTTGTGGGTGTGTCGAAGCTTTGGAAGCTTTATTTGTTTGGTTCGAGAATTGAGATGTGTAGTAATCATAAGAGTTCGAAGTACTTCCTTGATCAGAACAAGTTGACTGTGACAAAGAAGAGATGATCGGGACTTCTGAAGAATTATGGTTTTGGTTTGAATTACCATTCGGATAAAGCAACATGGTAGCTGATGCATTGATTTGGAAACCTTTGCATATACCGATGATAATGGTGAAAGAGTTAGAACTGATTAAGCAATTTCGGGATATGAGTTTGGTTTGTGAAGAGACTTCTTATGGAGTTAAGCTTGGTATGTTAAAGCTTACTAGTGGAATTCTTGATGAAATTTGAGAAGGTCAGAAATCTGGTTTGAGTTGGTAGATCGGTTGAATTTGATGGACCAAAGTCGAAGAGCTAATCTTCGGATTAATGGAAATGGTATCATGAGATGTTGTGATAGAGTTGTGTTCCAGATATTGTTGAGTGGAATAAGAGTATTCTTGAGAAAGGACATTGAAGTAGACTGGGTATCCATCCCGGTGCTATGAAGAGGTACCAGAATTTGATGGAATTGTTTTGGTGGCCGAGTATGACGAAAGAAGGGGTTGAGTTGTATGTGCTGGTTAGACTTGTAGAAAGTCGAAGATTGAAAATCAGAGACCGTTGGGTCTAATACAACCGTTGAATATTCCAGAATGGAAATGGGATAGTATGTCCATGAATTTCGTGTCGGGCTTGCCGAAGACTGTGAGAGGGATATGATTCGATTTGGGTGATTTTGGATAGATTGACTAGATCAGCTCATTTTATACCAATGAGGATTAATCATTCTATGTTGAAGCTAGCTGAGATATATATTGAGGAAGTTGTGAAGTTGTATGAGATATCATCGAATATTGTGTCAGATGGAAATATGAGATTTACATCGAGATTTTTGGGAGAGGTTGCAGACGCTTTAGGTACCATGTTAAAGTTGAACTCTGCTTATCATCCGCGGACGGATGGACAGACAGAGAGAATTATCCAGTCTTTAGAGGATTTGTTGAGAGCTCGTGTGTTGGATCAAGGTAGATCGTGGGATAGCCATTTGTTGTTGGTTGAGTTTACCTACAATAACAGTTATCGTTCTAGTATTGGAATGGCGCCGCGTGAGGCTTTGTATGGTAGGAGGTGTAGGACTCCGTTGTGTTGGTATGAGTCAGGAGAGAGTGTTGTACTCGGACCTGAGATTATGCAAGAGACAACTGAAAAGATCAAGATGATCCAAGAAAAGATGAAAGCGTCGCAGAATCGTCAGAAAAGTTATCACGATAAGAGGAGGAAAGCACTTGAATTCCAAGAGGGAGATCATGTGTTTTTGAGAGTTACGTCGGTAACTGGTGTTAGCCGAGCTTTGAAGTCTCGAAAGCTCACATCTTGATTTGTTGGTCCATATCAGAGTGGCGCAGCGGAAGCATGGGAGAAGTAGCATGTTATACTGTTTTACCGTTGTCGCTTGTGAAATTGCATGAGGTATTTCATGTGCTTAAGTTGAGGAAGTATATTGATTCAGATGGATGGTGTACAAGTGAGAGATAATCTGATTTCTAAAGCGTTGCTAGTTCGGATTGATGAACGAGAAGCAACTTTGAGGTAAAGAGATTGCCTTGGTAAAGGTATTGTAGGGAGGACCAACTCAGGAAAGTTGGATTTGAGAGCATGGAGATCAGTTGAGGGAGTTGTATCCGACTATATCTCCTTAAGGTAATTTTCGAGGGCGAAAATTCTTTTAAGTGGGGGTGAGTTGTAACACCCCAAATTTAATAGGAATATTTTAATTTATTTATTTAATTGAGAATATTCGTATTTTGGTGGTTTTCAGTGGTTTTGTGGATTATTGGGAATTATGCATTTTTGGATTATTTATTTAATTAATAGTATACAATATGGAAGTATTAGTATTATTATTAGTTAAAATAAATATAAGTGAAATAAGGGTAATTTGGGCATTAATAGGAGTTAGTAAGGGTTTTATGGGAAAAGCCCAATTGTGTGGCCCAAGACTAGGTTTGACAAAAAGGAATTCTGAAGGGAATTAGGATTCATTTTGTTAACTGTGAAAAGTATGGAGGCCAGAGCTTTGAGGAGAAGATTGGAGGAAGAAGCTTTGAGAGATTTCCTGAAAGATTGAGAAGGCTTCGATCGACAATTAAGGTAAGGGGAGTATAGCTTTTCATGATTTTCCATGTGTATATTTCGATGTGATTATGGTTGATTAAGGGTTTAAGGGTTTTATGGAGAATTACGGGAAAAAGGCGTCCTTCGTGGCAAAAACTCTGATTGATATTGGTCTAACCTTAGGGAAAATTGATGGTGAGGACCATGATGATTGTGGTATAGTGGTAAGTATTCCTGACTATTAGAGCATATATATGAGAAGTAGTAATCTTTGGCCTTCGTGGCCTAAACCTGTGATTGTAAATCTGACCTTGGGATTCGTTGGGGGAAACAGAAACCTAGGCCTTCGTGGCCAAAAAGCTGATTGAACTTTGCTTAACCCTTAGGAATATTGGATAATGAGTAACTCTGATGCCTGCAGGATAATTGTAAGGAAATTGTGATTTAGGGTGTGAATATGTTCCGGGATTGGCCTAATAAACCGTAGGTTTTGTGCCTTTATCGCCGTAGGACCTTAGGGATGATTTTACGGATGTTTTGAGGGCATTGGGTAAGTGGATCGTAGAGCTTTTTGAGTAATTTTGAGTTCTAGTGTGTAGAAGAGTTTGCTATCATCACGCAGTTCGCCTAGCGAACAATGTTGTTCCGAGACTCGCCTAGCAAAGAATCATTCGCCTAGAGAAGAAACTCGCCCCAGACTCGCCTAGCGAACATGCCAGTGAACGTAGCAGAGTTTCGCGTATGTTGATCGTGTACACTAATGCCTTGATATTTGATTCTGTGATTTCTACGAGGAGTTAACATGAGTATGACAGTGAGGTTTATGCGATTAATAGGCGATAGTATGAGGATTACCGCGAGTGTAATTATGAACTAGTATGTGATAATATGATGAATTGATATGAGTATGATTGTGAGCGCTATGTGATTTCTACATGATTATATGATAATTTTCTATGATGTATGATGATGATTATTATGATAAATTATGATGACGTGATGTATGATGATTATTATGATGAGATATGATGACATGATGTATGAAGAGGATTATTATGATGAGTTGTGATGACATGACGTATGATGATGAGCTATGATGTTTGATGATGATGAATATGATGAATGATGATGCACCTATGATGTTATTATGAGGATGATTTGTGACGTGTGCATCATGCATTCATGTGCATCCGGACTTCGGTTCAGGACCTCGATTACCTTGGCTTCAATTCCATTGTGTGGATGTGAAGTGTGTTGATGTGCTCCGGTTCTCAAGTAGAATCGATCCTATTAATGGGGATCTATGGAGGGTTGATGGCCCAATGTCAATCGCACTGTGATGATTGGTACCACATGCATTGAGTCTATGTTGCATTTGCATTTATGAGTCTTTTTGTATGAATTATGATGTTGTGGTCTTCAAGGCTTATTGAAGGATATGAATGTGTTGAATATGAAATGACTTCATTTATATGTTGATTTTTATACATTTATTATTATGAATTGTTTTACTCACCCTGCCTGTTTGAATGTTACCTCCCCATGGGTAACGTGCAGATACCAGGTTTAGCTGTGGATGTCGTTGAGGACTTTTGAAGTTTTGAGTTGTTGGCCTTTGGTCAACTTAAAGGGTCTTGCTCTGATAGTGTAACATCGGGTTGAGGGTCTTTGAGTTGAGTTATGTTTATTGATTTTATTTTGATTATCTTCCCGGATGAGGAAAACCTTGATTGTGCCTTTTGAGTTCCGGTGTTTTGTGTAGTTTGATGTATTTTGGGCAAAAACTCGTTGTACACAGAGCATTGACTTATTTTGAGTAACATTAGAAATGTACACCCTTTGAGGTGATTTTTATTGAGTTAAATATTTTACTCTGATGACTTTGAATAAATGTGCGTTTTAATTGTGGGGTAGAAAAGGGTGTTACAGAGATACTGTCCTAGTATCCTCAGAAAAGCCTTAACTTAAAAGGTACTGCTTCGCATGGTCCAGGAAGTTTCATGCCTTTTATTGAGATACTGTTTTAATATTCTAGAAGAGCCTTAATCCATAAGGTACTGCTTCATAAGAGTTAGAAAGTCTCACGTATAGCATTTGAGGTATTGCTCTATTATTCACAAAGAGCCTTATTCTATAAGGTACTGCTTTGCATGGATCAGAGAATCTCATCTGTCTTTGAGACACTGCTTTAGTTTTTCTCGGAGAGCCTAATTCATAAGGTACTGCTTCGACCCCAAAGAATCTCATGTTTTGGTAAAAATGTTGTTCTAACACTCCCGAAGAGCCTTCACCAGGTACTGCTTTGCATAATCTAGAAAGTTTTATACCATTGTTTGAGATACTGCTTCGTTAAAATGGAGAGTCTCATTTTATTGAGATACTGCTTTGACATCCTTGAAGAGCCTTAATTCGTAAGGTACTGCTTCATTTCGCCCAAAGAATCTTATGTTCTGGTTAAGATATTATTCCTGGAGAGCCTTAACCAATAAGGTACTGCTTCATGCAATAATGAAAAATATCCTTGTTAAGCTACTCTAAGGGTACCCGAAGAGGATTAATTCATGACATATTGCTTCGTGAGACCTAGAGATTCCATTTGTGTTTGAGATATTGCTTTGACAATCCAAAGAATCTCATGTTATTTCATTCTTCTTACATCATCGTTTTACTTTTACTTTTTATCCTTGATGGACAAATTTTGGGGTTTTCTTATATCTAATTGACTTTTACCCTAAAAATAAACGCTATACATCAGTTCACTCTCTCGGGTTCAAGAAAATTAGATAGGGGCATCTGTCATACCCCAAATTTGTCATACCTTTGTAAGCTTTCTCTCTATAAGGTGATTTGGTCTTTGACCAGAATCTTCTGAGAATTTAGGTCATAGGATCTTGTGCAGATGCATTAATTTCAAGTATGGACAATATTTATTCTCACAGCCAAGTGCTTCAACATGTGACCAATGAATTCTGATTCAAGATACCCTAATTTTGTCTTGGCATTTTAAAATTTTCATTTATCTGACTTTATTTTCACTTTGCGTTATATGCGTACATTTCATCCCGTGTAGTGCCTAAAATGTCAGCCGAAATAATTTTTCAGATTTATAGACAGATCGGTCAAATTAAATCTCAACTGTGCGTAAAATTAGTGGACGAAAAATTTCAAAATCGAGCATGCAGACGTCAATTATATTAATCTATATTTCGTGTAGTTTAACCTGACGTGTTCGTATTAATTTTTTAATTATTTTTCACCGTATTTTGATTAGTATGAGCATTTTAACGGGTCAAATTTTATTTTAAGATCTGATCAAACACTGTATTTTTCCGAGTCATATATTTCGCACTGATCATTTTAGTGCACTCGGTTTATTTTTTCGAGCACTTAGGCGTCCGACTTTTATTTATTTGAGTTCCGGTTATTTTTATATTTTTGTTTAAATATTTAGAATAAATAAATATAATAATTAGTGTTTTAATTTTTATTTTATTTTTAATATTTATTTTATTTTGGGCTTTAAATATGGGTATTAGGGACATTATTGACAATTTAGAGTTAACCCTAATTTAGTCCCTATATATACATATGTTACATCGTTGAAAAGGAAGACCGAAAAAAAAAGGTAAAAACATCTTGCAGCGACCACAGTAGCATATGAGCAACGTACTTGTGTCCATTCCATCATACCGCCAAATTAAAGTAAATTGTTTTTGCTTATGAGTGTTCACATAAATATTTTGAAATACCTTGTTCATGTTTTGAAATAACTTGTTTACGTGTTGTTTTGCAATTGATAGTTCACATTTTAGTGGGAATATATATATATATATATATATATACATATATATATATATATATATATATATATATATATGTGTGTGTGTGTGTGTGTGTGTGTGTGTGTGTGTGTGTGTGTGTGTGTGTGTGTGTGTGTGTGTGTGTGTGTGTGTGTGTGTGTGTGTGTGTGTGTGTGTGTGTGTGTGTGTGTGTGTGTGTGTGTGTGTGTGTGTGTGTGTGTGTGTGTGTGTGTGTGTGTGTGTGTGTGTGTGTGTGTGTGTGTGTGTGTGTGTGTGTGTGTGTGTGTGTGTGTGTGTGTGTGTGTGTGTGTGTGTGTGTGTGTGTGTGTGTGTGTGTGTGTGTGTGTGTGTGTGTGTGTGTGTGTGTGTGTGTGTGTGTGTGTGTGTGTGTGTGTGTGTGTGTGTGTGTGTGTGTGTGTGTGTGTGTGTGTGTGTGTGTGTGTGTGTGTGTGATGATTCCGAATTTTGTTGGATAGTGCGTGTGTGTTATGTTTTTTATTTCGATTACATTGATCTGATGTAAAAGTATTATAACACTGCTGAATAATAAAAAATATAATATGTGTAAGTCACTACTTTATTTTGGTTTTGATTTTATTATTTGGACCGAATTCTGTCGATACGTTGGTCATATATTTGTGTGCACGATGCGTGACATTCATGTTCGGTTTGATCCAGTTGCGATGACCTCATTTTTGCGTTAGCAATATTGTTGGTTTTTTAATATTTAAAAATCCTTTTACTTTATTTTTCTTTTTGATAAATTTAGATCCGCATAATTTTGATCCCTATTGCGATGATCAAGTTGAGTGTAGCAAACTATTGGTCGAGCTTATTAGTTTATATATAGTTCTATGATTGGTTATTGTTGTATTTCGATTTTACATGCGTTAGACGGTTTAGCCTGGTGGCAATCCACTTTTTGCGCTTACCGATTCGCATCTCGATTTACAATCTGTGATTTTTTATTACCTTGTTGTTTCTCTATTCAATTTGCGATGACCGCTAATGCGGTAGCAATTTGCTATTTCGATTCGTGTTATTTTTCAATGATTCAATGTCGCTGTCGTTATTATCAGATCTAACTTCTTGTGATAGTCTTTGCAAGTCTTCGCATACGTGAATTCGATTCGCGCATTTGCGTCATGATTTTAATTTGTGCACTTTTCTTTTCACTTTATATTTTTGATTCATTTGTTATGAATGTACGATAATAATATTGTGTATGAATCTTATTTTATTTCATGCCTAAAGTGTTTTTAACACATTCTTGATTCATATATCAAGTCGTACCCCAACTTGTAAGTCGACTGCTTTTTAGCATCACCATCAACCTCATGTCAACACTTTCTCTTTTTTCTTTGGTTGTGGTTTCATTTACTAGGAGCACCCTTAGGGACTAGGAATCTACCTAACTTTTTCTTAAATCCTTGATCCAATGTAAAGTGGTTACTTCCATCATAAGTCAGTTGCCTTTTGCAATCGCTATTACGCTAATTCAAACCTCGATCTTTCATCGAGTATTTTTTTAAAAACTAAAATATCTTTTCTCAAAAACATCCAAAAATACCTTAACTTATATTTAACCTCTTTTTAAACTCTAAAAAACATTTAACAAATATTAAACCTTTTTGCCTCTTGACTTTTCATTAAAAACTTTTCGAAAAGGGTATGCTGCCTAACATCGTCCATAAAAATTACACAACAAACCAAAAAACATTTTCAACACGAACTACGGAGTTCTGATTCCCTTTGGGATACGTAGGCACTGGGTTGAAAACTTGGACGAACTCAATAATAAAAAAATTTTCATTTTCCCTCAAGTAATCATCTATTTTTTCCCCTAGCAAGCAATAAGATATCGAACACCTTTCATGCCCAGATAACTTAGATGATTCCCATCGAGTACGATGGATGTAGGGAGTGCTAGTACCTTCTCCTTACATAACTAACTTTCGAACCCAACATGGTTGTGATGACCATACCCTATCCTTTTCCCCGTGGGTTTTCTTGATATATTCTCTTTCCTCTTGTGGGAATAAATAAAGTTTGGTGACGACTCTCATAAGTCCATCCGTGATAGTGCAAACCCTAGTTTTGTGCATCGCGAAGATCGTATTTTTCGAGGTACGGCACATTGGTTTGGAGAAGACTGTTTTGGGCCAGACTCCTTGTGTTGTTTTTTATGAGCTTTTTTAGGCCCATTCAACTCTAGTCCCTTCTCCTAAGTTAGGCTAGAAGAGAAGGGTTAAGAAGCCCAAGGGAAAAAGTAACAGCATTCCTACCTCAGATACTTTTATGGCAACAAAGAGTGACGAATCCTTTGTTGCTTGTAGCCTATGTACTCTGCCATTAATTTCTCAAAAGACTGAGTGTCGGGTCAAATCATGATCTATGAGATGTGTCAGAAACAAAAGATATTCAACGCTCTTTGAGAATAATGGCAACAACGATTCACGATCCTCTTTTTCGAAGAAGAATAAGGAAGTGAGGGCGTCTAGATTGGTTGAATCTATTTTGAGATGTCATTCAGTAACAGATTCGGAAGTCTTTCAAGAGAACAAGATATTCTAGGAGGAATTGGAATCCAAGTTTACAGTGAAAATTCAGAGGATCATTACTTCTCTTTGTGTTACTAGGGGGTCGAGAAAATGAATCCATGGAGGACGAGATCAGATTGCTGGAGTCCAGAGATGAAGAAGGTATGGCTAAGAGGAGGTTTAATTCAAAAGATGCTCAATGAATACATTATCAATCAATATTAGAAGGGTGGAAGTATGGCCAAAAGGAGGAGAATTGTTCATTTGATTCAATTGAGTAAGGTAGATATGTCCTTTCTTCAGGAATCTAAGTTAGTAGTAGTGGATTTGGAGATGGCAACATCGCTGTGGGGGAGATTCTAATGTTGAGTGGACAGAATCAGGTGATATCAGGGATTCGGGGGGTATTATCATTTTGTGGAGAAAGGATTCTCTCAATATGTCATTCAGATTCAAGGGGTTGGGTTTGTGGGTGTTAATGTTGTTTGGAAGGGACAAGATTTATTATTTGTTAATGTGTATTCTCCTTGCTCGCTCCAATTAAAGAAACGGTGTTAGAGAGAGTTGGTTTCTTTGAAGAAAACTTTTAACAAAGGGAACTGGATCGTGGGAGGGGACTTTAATGTTGTTGTTAGTGATTGAGAGAGGAAAAGTGTTAGTGCGGGTGGTCATAGAGGAGAAATGTTAGAATTTCAAAGCTTCATTGAAGAGTTGGAGTGCATTGATGTTCCTTGCATAGGAGGATCTTTCACGTGGTTTACTGGTGAGGGATACTCAATGAGTAGGCTTAATAGGTTTCTTATATCTGAAAGTTTAGTGGTAGAGAGGAAGGTTGTTGGTCAGATTACTGGCAAGCGAGATATCTCTGACCATTGTCCTATCTAGTTAAAAGTTAGTAGAGTAGATTGGGAGCCGAAGCTGTTTAAGTTTAATAATTATTGGCGAAAGCATAATGAATTCCAGGAGTTTGTGAAGAAGGAGTGGCTGTCTATCGACATTAAGGGTATAGGTGATTATGCGCTTAAAGAGAAATAGTATCTTTTGAAGTCGGTCTGAAAAAGTGGAACTCCGAGTTTTTTGGTGGATCCATTTGAAGGTGGAAGGTTCAGTGGAAAATTTGAACGATCTCGAGGTCTTGATCAGTGGAGGTTTCGAGGAAGGGAAGACTAATATGGATTTGAGAAGAGTTGAGGCTACATCTGAGATTTGGTATCATTTGAATATGAAGGAAAGCATCCTTAGACAAAAGTCAAGAATTTTGTGGTTGAAGGAAGGGGATAGAAATTCAGGTTTCTTCCATAGAGCGATGAAGGTTAGATTTAGGAGGAATTTCATTTTTTTTTTATAAATACTTCAGAGGGAAGAAAGGAGGAAGTGATTGATATTAAGTATGAAGTCTGCAATCACTACATGCTAAACTTTAAAGAGACGCATAGTAAAAGTTCGGTTCTTGACGGTTTGGAGTTGCCTTCTTTATCTTTTATGGATAACAAATGTTTAGAAGTGGCTAACTCTAAAGAAGAGATCAAGGGAGCAGTGCCGAGCTGCAATAGGAACAAGAGCCCATGTCTAGACAATTTTAGTTTTGGTTTCTTGCAAGAATGTTGGGATACGGTTAAGGAGGATGTGATAAAGTTTGTAACAGAGTTCTTCGACAACCCTACTCTTATGAAGGCATCCACGAATTCTTTCATAACCTTAGTACCTAAGATTAAGAATCATCAACTTCTTTCCAACTATAGACCGATTTGCTTGGTGAGCTGTTATTATAAGATTCTGAAGAAGGTTATTGGCTCTCTTATTTCAGTGGAACATACTACTTTTGTATCAGGTAGGAGCATTGGTGATAGTGTTTTAGTGGTCAATGAATTGTTGGATCTTGCTAAAAGAGATAAGAGGGAGTGTATGGCTCTGAAGATAGATTTTGAAAGAGCTTATGATTGCGTCAGTTGGGATTTTTTGAGGCTCCTTATTACTAATATGAATTTTGGGGAAAAGTTAATAAGTTGGGTGGAGTCTCTAGTGTTCAAAGGTTCAACATCATTTTTGGTTAACGAGAGTGCAACGAAGGATTTTGAAGTTATTAGAGGGTTGCGACAAGGAAATCCTTTGTCTCCTTTTTTATTCTTATTAGGGATGGAAGGTTTAACAAAGATTATGAAGAAGGCGATTAATTTTGTTAGTTCTCAATTTGCAGGTATTTTGGTAAAACTTGAAGTAATCACAAGATGTCCTACAGGATGTCGTGACATCTGTCTGTCAGGAACAACAGGTTGTTTTTTGCTCTGTAACAGGTCTTTTCTCATGATGTCAAACAAGATGTCTTGACACTCATGATCTAAACATTCTGTATGAATATGTGTATGACCATATCTTTGTGTGTAAGCTAGCTGCACTGTTCTGGTACAGATTCTACGTGGATTTCTACAGGCGTTTCTGATACATTGATTATGGATCATATAGGATTTGATTTGAAGATATTTTCAGAAGATTGTTTGAAGATTGGGAGATTGATTTGATTGGATCTGATTGATCAAATCAAATCTGGATGATTGTTGCTATTGATGTAGATTGGAATCTTCTCAAATCCTGTTGTTATTGTTGCCAATGCCCAAGCCCATTCTGCATTGCTATTTAAAGAGGCATAAACCCTAGCTTTGAAATTAGAGAAGCAAGGATTAAAAGTGTTTGCATTTATTTAAGGTTTAAGGCTTTGTGTGCGTTAGTTTTGTGAGCCATTCACTCATTGTTTAATGTGTGAATTGGACTAGGTTGTTAATTGTAAATTGTTCACTCAAGCTTGTAAGCAAGAGTGTATTGTACTTGATTGAAGATTTTAAGCAAGATCAAGTTGTGACTTTGAAGAGTGTCTTCTAAAGTCTTCTTTTTGTATTGACTGTCATCACTGATGTGATTTAGGGGGAGTGAGAGGTGTCTCTTGTCTAGTGGGTTCTAGGCAGAAGTTGCATGGGTAGAGATTAAGTGAGGAGTTGTAAACTAGGAGTTTAGCTCTGAATTAATTCTACTAGTAGTGAATTTCCTCCCTGGCTTGGTAGCCCCCAGACGTAGGTGTGGTTTCACCGAACTGGGTTAACAATTGTTGTGTCTCTTTACAATTGTTTGTGTTTATCTTTGTTCTTATTATACAGATATTTGTGTCCAGAACATCTCCTTCGACATCTAATATCTGATACCAGAATTTCAATTGGTATTAGAGCAAGCATCCTGCTCTGGTTCTGGGTGAGATCTAGGGACGATACTTTCTACTACCATGGACAAAGAAGGAGGATTTGTGAACATACCACCAGTTCTGGACGGGAACAATTATGACTACTGGAAACCTAGAACGGTTGCCTTCTTAAAATCTTTAGACAGTAAGGCTAGGAAAGTTGTTATCAAAGGATGGGAACATCCTATGATTGTTGATAAAGATGGAAAGGCTACAACTGAATTAAAACCTGAGGAAGAATGGACAAAGGAAGAAGATGATCTAGCTCTGTGAAACTTCAAGGCCTTGAATGCCTTGTTTAATGGAATTGACAGTGTTGCTACTCGAAAAATACGCGCAACGACGCGGAAGGCGAAAAGGAAAAGGACAGAAGAGTCGCCACCGAATTTTATTTATCCCACGAGGGGAAAGGAAAATATCAAGAAAACCTCAAGAAAAGAACGGATAAGATGGTCTCGCAACCAAGAACAGGTTCGGAAGCCGGTTATGCGAAGGGAAGGTATTAGCACCCCTCGCATCCATCGTACTCGACGGGAACCATTTGTTTGTCGTGTGTGATTTATTTGCTTAAAAATTATGCTATAAAAGAGTGTTCCAAAGGATAGAGGGAAAGGTTAGGAATTGGGAAAAGAGAGATAACAGGGGAAGGAAGAGAAAGAACGGAATCGGTAGGACTTCGCGGTCCTAGGCCTACATATTCTCGATAGACATGATAAAATCAGAGTCGACGTAGTTCGGGGAACTACAGATAAAGGGGGAATGTGCTCGGCAAGGATTGTGGCCCTTGTGCCTACGTATCTTTACTTGAACAACGTAAAGAATCAGAGCAGCCATAGTTCGGCCTACGATTTGTTGATGTTTTTATGGATGATGCTATCGTACGCATTCTAGAAGTTAGGTGTATTGCTGCTCGCTCGTTGGAGACTTAGGCATTACATGTTTGCGGTAGAACGGACGTATCATATCCTTTTTGAAAGATTAGTTTTCGCCATGCGAGGCAAGATGTCACATTTGATTTGTTGAAATGTTTTTTAGGGGCGAGATAGGTCCTCGGATAGTAACCCCTACGGGTAGTACCCAATTCTTTATCTCAAAGTTTTTGTTATGAAAGGGTGTGGCGAACATAGCGTCTTCATATTGAAAGACGAGTATCAAAACCACACACGCTACAGTGAGCATCTCGACACTCGGAGAGGAAGAAGTCTACACTTAATCCTCTCTTTTTAGTTCAATACAAAGAGAACTTCATTCTCTTATTAAAGTGTTTTCGGTTTTGAATGGTAAGTGCTTTTACGACAGAGAATCCTACGGTAAACGTCAGCACTCGGGATAGGAGAAGGCCTACGCCTAACCACTCCACGACCATTCAAATTTTTGTTATGAAAAGAGTTTAAAAATACGCTCGGTACGGGACCGAGGTTTTTAGGTGACAAAGGTTACGGAAAGAAGTTGTAGAGGGAGATAGGTGGCGGATAAAGTCACATCTTCGTATTGAAAGACGAGTATCGAGACCACCCACACTACAGTGAGTATCCAAACACTCGGAGAGGAAGAAGTCTACACTCAATCCTCTCTCTTTAGTTCAATACAAAGAGAATCGATTTATTTATTGTAAGTGTTTTGAAAATGCACTCGGTACGGGGCCGAGGGTTTTTTAGGAGAAAAAAAGGTGTGGATGACAACATCTTCGTATTGAAAGACGAGTGTCAAAACCACCCACACTACAGTGAGCGTCTCGACACTCGGAGAGGAAGAAGTCTACACTTAATCCCCTCTCTTTAGTTCAATACAAAGTGAACTTTATCCTTTTTTTGAATATGGTGAGTTGGCTTAACAATCGTTTGAGAAAATCCGCTTGACGTTGGATCAAGGGTTTAATTGCTTAACAAGGTTTGAGATGAAGCGAGCAAGGTCGATGGCGACGCACAAGGCAATCGGCTTACAAGGTCAAAAATGGCTCGATGAGAATCGAGAGTTTGTTTTCTTGAAAACAGTTTTTAGAACCAAAGGTAAAAACAATGACCAACAATAAATATGCACAAAAACCATACCAAACACAACGGGTTAATCGGCTAAAAAAAAACGAAACACAAAAAAAATGGCGAACTCCTTGAAAAAATTGTTTTTTGAGGTAAAAAAAGTCGAAAAAACGTGAAAAAACAGGGGTCTGACACGAGTGGCCGTGTTGTGTGACACGGCCCGTGTCACAAGGTCTGGGAGAAAAATGATTTTTTAGGGCAAACAGAAGTGTGACACGGGTGGCCGTGTGGTGTGACACGGCCCGTGTTGTGTGACACGGGTGGCCGTGTTGTGTGACACGGCCCGTGTCATGTGTTCTGGGCATTTTGTACTTTGAAAAGTCACACAGAGATGCAACACGGCCGACCGTGTCGTGTGACACGGCCCGTGTTGGGCTACCAGAAGAAAAATCCAAACTTTTCTCTTGTTTTTTGCTTCCTTTTGTGGTTCTTTCAAAAGGGTTTCTTGGTCCCTTTTAGGACCTTACATGATATATACAGTACAACAACACACATGAGAATAAATGAAATGAATATAAAAGCAAAAACTAAAGGGAGAAAGGTTTGAAGAAATGGTTACCCAAGAGCTTTCTATTCTTCTTGCAATTCCTCCTTGGTTCTGGTTGAATATGCTTCACCACTCCTCACCTTGTCTTATGAAGGTTTTGTTTCTCAATGATCCTCTTGGTTCTATCTCACCTTCTTCTTTTTCTGTTTTTTAGGGTTTTGTTTGCTCTCTCTATTTTTTCTGGTTTTCTCCCTTACTCTTTGCTCTCAATATCTCTCAAAATATTGTGAATGATAGTGAATGATAGTGAATCCCCTTTTGTGCAGCCTCCAAGCCTCCTTATCTCACTTTTTCTGCTGCATTTTCTGCTGTACCAAAACCACAACTCTTGCACACTTCTCCATTTTCAGAATTTCCATTCTTGGCAATATCTTTTACCACCTTTTGGTGCAGCCCCACTTTCCTTCCATTTCTAGTATGTTTTTGCTGCATTTTCTTCTGCAACACTCTACCTCTCTATTCACCCTTGTACCCATTGGTTGGTTGATTTGTTTGGACATACCCATGTAGTCAATACACTACCTTTTGGACATCATTTTCAAATTCTGATTTTTGATGTGTAGATGTATCAACATAAGCTTATAGCCTTGGTTTTGTGACATAAAATGATTTTGTAATATGATACACATTGCCACTTCTTGCATGGGGCTGTTTTGGACCATATTCAAATTGCCCATGAATGTATGCATAGCCTTGATCTTGAGATATTCCAATGTTGAATTAGCTCTTAAATATTTTCCTTGCATGTTTGTAGGCACAAAGAGGACCATGTGGACTTGATGAGGCATGGGGGATACCATGGCATGAAGTTATTTTTAGAAACTTGAATTAAGACTAGAAATAGCTTAATTTCCTAAGCATTACCAAGAGTTTGGATTTTGTAACAAATGTGACATTCTTGCAAATGTCATGAAATTTCCCTTTGTAATATTCTTGAATCTAGCCTTGAATTCATGAACCTTGAATTTGGAATGATGGGCATCCCTTATGTCATTGAATTTGGAAGAAATGAGTCAAGCCTTGAAAGATGACAAATTTTGGGGTGCAACAGACAGGAACATGTTCAAGTTGGTGAACAACTGTGAAATTGCTAAGGAAGCTTGGGAGATTCTAAAGACTACTCATGAAGGCACATCCAAGGTAAAAATGTCTAGACTTCAACTCCTTAAAACTAAATTTGAAAATCTGAGAATGAAAGATGATGAAAGCATACATGACTTTCATATGAATATTCTTGAGATTGTCAATGCTTCAAGTGCTCTTAGTGAAAATATGTCTAAAAAAAAGCTGGTAAGAAAAATTCTCAGATCTATCCCCAAGAGATTTGACATGAAAGTAACTGCCATAGAGGAAGCTCAAGACATTTATAAGATGAGAGTTGATGAACTCATTGGATCTCTACTAACCTTTGAAGTAGGAATAGGTGACAAGGATGACAAGAAAAAGAGCATAGCTTTTGTGTCAAATACTAAAAGAAGAGAGGATGAATCTGAGGAAGATACAAATCTCTCAAATGCCATAGCTATGTTGGGAAGACAATTCAAGAAGGTAATGAAGAGAATGAATACCAGACCAAATGCCAAGAACATCTCACTTGACATCAGTGAGTCAAATGATGCAGGAAGAAGTAGAACTGAAGAAAAACCTACGAACAACAAAGGGATAAAATGTCATGGGTGTGAAGGTTTTTGTCACATCAGATCTGAATGCCCTACCTATCTCAAGAAACAAAAAGGTCTAGCTATTTCATAGACTGATGAAGACTCTGACAATGATACTGAAGAAGAATCTGCCAAGCATATAACTGCCTTAACTGGAAGATACTATTTTGATGAAGATACAAATGAAGACAACTTAACTTTTGAAGAACTGGCTGCTTCCTACAAAGAACTATGCCTCAAAAGCGAAGAAGTTTGCCAACAAGGTGAAAAACATAAGAAACACATCAGCAAGCTAAAGACTAAAAAGGAGGAACATCTGACAATTATCAAGGGTTTGAATGATAAGGTTGCTCAACTAACTTCTCAACTTGACCATCTGAGAAAGTCTATTAGAATGATGAACAGTGGTACCAAAAACTTAGAAGAGATCCTTCAATATGGAAAAAGATCTAAAGACAAGTCAGGGTTAGGGTTCAATGGAGACAATAACTCTGCCTCTCACCACAAACTTTTGAATCAAGGCAGAAGATGTCCTAGCAGATGTCTCAACATCATGACAGAAAACAAATCAATCAACCAAGAAAATTCCAAAGATGGAGATGTCATTATCGTGGTCGATTTGGGCACATAAAATCCTTATGTTTCAAACTGCATGGATATCCAACCTCTACTACTCAGACAAACACTCTTCTCTCCAAGAAGTAATGGGTTCCTAAAACTGATATTACTTGCCTCATAGCTCATATGTCCCTAAAAGTCTCTACTAAGGAAGATTGGTACTTTGACAGTGGGTGCTCAAGACACATGACTGGAATTAAAAATTTGTTAGTTGACATCAAACCTCACTCAACCAGCTATGTAACTTTTGGAGATGGGGACAAAGGTGAAATTAAGGGAGTTGGAGAGTTAAACTGCTCAGGAACACCTGATCTTGACAATGTTCTGTTACTTAAAGGATTAACTGCCAATCTAATTAGCATCAGTCAATTATGTGATCTGGGTCTAAGTGTCAACTTCACTAAACTTGAGTGTTTGGTTACTAATGAAAAGGGAGAGTTGATCATGAAGGGAGTCAGATCCAAGGACAATTGTTATCTATGGGCCTCTCAGGACTCTAAGTGTGCTCTTGTCAAAGAAGATGAAGTAAGATTGTGGCACCAGAAACTTGGGCATTTACATCTAAGAGGAATGAAGAAGATCATATCTATGGAAGCTGTCAGAGGTATTTCTAAGCTAAAAATTAAATAAGGAAAAATCTGTGGTGAATGCCAAATAGGAAAGCAAATAAGGATGTCTCATCAGAAGATCCAACATTTCACTACTTCTAAAGTGCTGGAACTTCTTCACATGGACTTAATGGGACCTGTGCAGGTGGAAAGTCTGGGTGGAAAGAAGTATGCTTATGTTGTTGTGGATGACTTTTCTAGATACACTTGGGTGAATTTTATAAGAGAAAAATCTGAAGTGTTTGATGTGTTTAAAGACCTATATCATAAACTTCAAAGAGAAAAAGAAAGTAAAGTTGTCAGAATCAGAAGTGATCATGGAAAGGAATTTGAAAATCAAAAGTTTGATGAGTTTTGCTCCACTGAAGGAATCAACCAAGAATTCTCTTCTCCTATTACTCCCCAACAAAATGGAGTTGTGGAAAGAAAGAATAGAACAATACAAGAATCATCCAGAGCTATGATCCACGCTAAGAAACTACCCTACCATTTCTGGGCTAAAGCCATGAACATTGCCTGCTATGTTCACAACAGAGTGACCTTGAGAACAGGAACTATGACCACCCTGTATGAAATTTGGAAAGGAAGAAAACCTACTGTGAAATACTTTCATGTGTTTGGAAGCAAGTGGTACATTCTCTCAGATTGTGACCATAGAAGAAAGATGGACCCTAAGAGTGATGAAGGGATATTATTGGGCTATTCTACCAACACCAGAGCTTATAGAGTATTTAACTACATAACTAATACCATGATGGAGTCTATCAGTGTTGTTATAGATGACATGCATAAGGAAACTGATGTCCCAGAAGATGTTGGAACATCATTTAATATCCCAGCTGAATCTGAAGACAAAAACAATGACTCTAATCCCACCATCGTTGAGGCTAGACCTGTTAATAAAGGACCTTCCATCAGAATTCAGAAAGACCACCCCATTGATTTTATCATAGGTGATCTAAATAAAGAGGTAACCACTAGATCCAAAGAAATTGTCTCAAGCTCCTGTTTTGTGTCAAATATTAAACCTAAGAACATCAAGGAAGCTTTAACTGATGAATTCTGGATAAATGCCATGCAAGAGGAATTGGGTGAATTCAAGAGGAATGAAGTTTGGGATCTTGTACCAAGGCCTGAAGGAACAAATGTGATTGGAACCAAATGGGTTTACAAAAATAAATCTGATGAAAAAGGAGTGGTCACTAGGAACAAGGCCAGGTTTGTTGCTCAAGGACATACTCAGATTGAAGGAATTGATTTTGATGAAACTTTTGCTCTTGTAGCTAGACTTGAATCCATCAGACTTCTTCTGGGAGTTGCCCGCATTCTAAAAATCAAGCTGCTTTAAATGGATGTCAAAAGTGCCTTTTTAAATGGTTACCTAAGTGAAGAAGTCTATGTGGAACAACCTAAGGGTTTTGTTGGTCCAACCTTTCTTGATCATGTTTTCAAGTTAAAAAAAGCCTTGTATGGCCTGAAGCAAGCCCCTAGAGCATGGTACGATAGACTAATAGAGTTTCTTGTTGAGAATGGATATAAAAAAGGTGGCATAGATAAGACCTTGTTTATCAAAGAAAAGGAGGGAAAACTCATGATTGCTCAAATATATGTTGATGACATTGTCTTTGGTGGGATGTCAGAAGAGATGGTTCAACATTTTGTGCAACAAATGCAATCTGAATTTGAAATGAGCCTTGTTGGGGAATTAACTTACTTTCTGGGTCTTCAAGTCAAACAGATGGAAGAATCCATATTTCTATCTCAGAGTAAGTATGCCAAGAACATTGTTAAGAAGTTTGGAATGGAAAATGCTAGCCACAAAAGAACTCCTGCACCTACCCACCTAAAATTGTCCAAAGATGAAAAAGGAGTTAATGTGGATCAAAGTCTGTACAGAAGCATGATAAGGAGCTTGTTATATCTTACAGCAAGCAGAACTGACATTGCTTTTGCTGTGGAAGTGTGTGCCAGATATCAAGTTGAACCCAAGATTAGCCACATCAATCAAGTCAAAAGAATTTTTAAGTATATGAATGGGACAGGTGAGTATGGGATGATGTACACTCATGGGTCTGGACGTGTGTTGTCTGGATATTGTGATGCTGATTGGGCTTGAATTGCTGATGATAGGAAGAGCACATCTGGAGGCTGCTTCTTTTTGGGAAACAACCTCATCTCATGGTTTAGCAAGAAACAGAACTGCGTATCCCTGTCTACTGCAGAAGCAGAATACGTAGTTGTTGGAAGTAGCTGCTCCCAACTTGTATGGATGAAGCAGATGCTTACAGAATATAATATCACACAAGATGTCATGACATTATACTGTGATAACCTGAGTGCTATAAATATCTCCAAGAATCCTATTCAACATAGCAGAACCAAGCATATTGATATTAGACACCATTTTATTAGGGAGCTTGTTGAAAATAAAATCGTTACTGTTGAGCATGTCGCTACAGCAAATCAATTGGCTGATATTTTTACCAAAGCTTTGGATGCCAATCAGTTTGAGACCTTGAGAGAAAAGTTAGAAATTTGAATTTATGAGGACTTATAGCAATTACTGCTAAGAGGGATTTCTCAATTTAAAAGAAGGTTCTCTAAAATAAACATGTGTCAACATCCCTCTTTAATGAATTGCACGCCTTTGACTACTAAAGCTCACTATCCCACACAAATTGTTCCCTCCAACTGCATTTACAATTCCCACACCCTCTCTACTTTTCAAAATACCTCTTGCATTCTGAGCTTTGCTATTTATCTCCATCATCCTCTAAACTTTTCTTCTCTCAACATTAAGATGTCTCCCAAACGAGATACCTTCCAAATTGATGCTCCTGAGGTGACACCCACTCATAGAAACCAATCCCAACAACCTTCCAAAGGTAAATCTTCTGACTCCTCTACTAATAACATTACTAGAATGAAGAACAAGGAAGGTTCTGCATATGTTGACAGATCCATTAGGGAACTTGTCACTAAGATTCTCCAGAAAGGTCGCATTGTGCATGGTATTTCCACCCCAATTTCTCTCATAGATCCATCCCCTAGTTCTGATAAGGCTAGTGAAAAAGATGGTAAAGATGGGTCTGGGGAAGAGTATGAGGATGATATTGAAGATGTCCCAATTGATGTTGAAGATGTTGGCTATAGTTTTGCATCTGAAGATGAAGACTAAGCTTTTTGCTTTGTTGTTGGGCTATTTTTTTTTTTGTTTTTTTTGTGATGGTCTGCCTTGGCAGAATATACTGAATTTGGTGCACGTCATGTGCATTTTAGATTGTAATATTTTTGGGGTCTCTATGCCCTAACTTGTTTGTTTCTAACTGTTGATCTTTGATATCTCTAGTTTCTGTTCTTAAATTTATGGCTAAAAAGGGAGAAAAGAGCTTACTGAATATTCAGTACTCAGTGTACTATATACACTATATATACTATGGTAGGTGTGTAGCTGTTTGAAAGGTTGTGAACTTGGTAGCTGTTGTGTGCTCTGATTGGTTTGACAGGATGCTGATCCTGTTAGATGATTGTTTGTTCCTTTTTGGGGTTTATTGTGCAGCTTGCTGAATGCAGTTGTAAGTTGTTATTTGTTTGTCTGTTTGCTTGGAGTTACAGGTTACTGAAGGCTGTGAAGATTGCGGGCTGCCTTGTGTTATACTTTGACTGTTATGGTGTTTTGTTGAGGGGGAGCCTTGCTTTTACTCTTCCTCTGTGAATTGTTTTTTTTTGTTATGATGTACTCTTTTTTGGTGTTTGTTGTTCTTGTGATTTGTTTTAGCCAAAATTTTCCAAAGGGGGAGTTTGTTAGTTCTTGATTGGCAGGTATTTTGGTAAAACTTGAAGTAATCACAAGATGTCCTACAGGATATCGTGACATCTGTCTGTCAGGAACAACAGGTTGTTTTATGCTCTGTAACTGGTATTTTCTCATGATGTCAAACAAGATGTCTTGACACTCATGATCTAAACATTATGTATGAATGTGTGTGTGACCATATCTTTGTGTGTAAGCTAGCTGCACTGTTCTGGTACAGATTCTGCATGGATTTCTATAGGCGTTTCTGATACATTGATTATGGATCATATTGGATTTGATTTGAAGATATTTTCAGAAGATTGTTTGAAGATTGGGAGATCGATTTGATTGGATCTGATTGATCAAATCAAATCTGGATGATTGTTGCTATTGATGTAGATTGGAATCTTCTCAAATCCCGCTGTTATTGTTGCCAATGCCCAAGTCCATTCTGCATTGCTATTTAAAGAGGCATAAACCCTAGCTTTGAAATTAGAGAAGCAAGGATTAAAAGTGTGTGCATTTGTTTAAGGTTTAACGCTTTGTGTGTGTTAGTTTTATGAGCCATTCACTCATTGTTTAATGTGTGAATTGGACTAGGTTGTTAATTGTAAATTGTTCACTCAAGCTTGTAAGCGAGAGTGTATCGTACTTGATTGAAGGTTTTAAGAAAGATCAAGTTGTGACTTTGAAGAGTGTCTTCTAAAGTCTTCTTTTTGTATTGACTGTCATCACTGATGTGATTGAGGGGGAGTGAGAGGTGTCTCTTGTCTAGTGGGTTCTAGGAAGAAGTTGCATGGGTAGAGATTAAGTGAGGAGTTGTAAACTGGGAGTTTAGCTCTGAATTAATTCTACTAGTAGTGAATTTCCTCCCTGGCTTGGTAGCCCCCAGACGTAGGTGTGGTTTCACCGAACTGGATTAACAATTGTTGTGTCTCTTTACAATTGTTTGTGTTTATCTTTATTCTTATTATACAGATATTTGTGTCGGGAACATCTCATTCGACATCTAATATTTGATACCAGAATTTCAAATTTGGAATTGTTCAAAGGATTCAAGGTGAATAATGAAGTGTGTTAAAGCATAACTTAGAGGACTCGAGATGGTATCGGGCCTCAAGGGTAATATTCACAAGAACTGTCTGAGTGGTGTCAACTTAACTACTGTTTTTGCGGAGGCAGCGAAGGATTTCTTACTATGCAAAGTTGGTAAGATTCATTTTAATTTTCTAGGTACTATTGTGGGGGACAGTCCTAGGAAAGCTAAGATGTGGACTCATGTTATAAATACTTTGAGAAATCATTTACCAATGTGGAAAGGAAGGTATCTATTTGTGGGAGGAAGAGTCGTGCTGATTAATTTGGTGTTGAATTCGATGTCGATTTATTATTTGTCTTTTTATAAGGCTCCAGTTAAAGTTCTTAAGGAGATTGTAAGTTTGTAAAGTAACTTTCTATGGGGAGGAAAGGATAGCGGGAAGAGGGTTCACTAGGTCAGTTGGAGAGCGATCTGTCAGCCTAAGGAGAAAGGAGGATTCAGAATAAAAGACATTGCAACTTTTAATAAAGCCTTGCTGCTCAAAAAGAAGTGGTGGTTATTGACGGAGAAAAACTCTCTCTGGAAAGGAATTATAGAGCATAGATACTCGACCTCTAGAATAGAGTTGAAAGTGAATTGTAACGACGGCCTTGGGGGAGAAAATCAGGATCTATTTGGTGGAGAGATTTGTCTTCTATTAGCTTTGACAAGGTGTTACAATCTAATCTATTTGTCGATAATATGTCATTGTGATTTAGGTAATGGGATGGCTTTATCCTTTTAGTGTAGCAAGTGGCTGGAAGACTCTCCTCTAAAGGAGTCATTCCCAAACTTGTTTGTGCATTCTTTCAACCTGAAGTTGAGTGTGGCAGAAGCTTTCTTGTTGAGTGGTACGGGGTGCGTTTGGAAGTTATGTCTCCATGTTTTCACAATAATGTTCGAGGAGAAGGAGGCCCCCATGTTGAGGCAGCAAAAAGCTTGGCCAAAAGTAGATAAAGAATACGTTTTTCAGTGGACTGGTTCTGTTACAGGCTATTTTTCTATTGTGAGTTGTTACAATTTAATTTTGTAGGACTTTGCTACTAGTGACATGTCTGTTGCTATGTAGAAGGCGTTGGATGTGATGTGAAAACTTAATATTCCATCTAAGATTCAAGTCTTTTTATGGAAGCTACTTGTGAACCGCATTGCAACTAAGGACCAGCTGAGAATGAGAGGAATTGTAAACGACAGCCTTGGCCAACTCTGCACGAACTGTAGTGTGCATGAGGAGAACGCGTCCCACCTGTTTTCATGTGTGCGGTCTGGATAGAAGTTTGGAGAATCATAGGCCGCTGGTTGGGATTAAACTTGTCGAGTGGTTGTGATTATTTGGAAACTTTCTGTCATGCTATAGCAGTTTTCAGGAGGGAGATTAGCAATATAACTTTGGTTGTGTGAGCTGCTACGGTATGACAAATTTGGATGGGTCGAAACGAACTTATCTTGGAAAGGACAGTTTTTTCGGTAAAAAATATATAGTATTCAATTAAATCTATCTCTTGGTTTTGGTTGGGGATGGCCTATAGGCCTTATTCTACCAACATTCCTTTCGATTGGATTAATAATTCTGTAATTTGTTTGAAGAATTTGTAACTGTTCTGTGAGGATTCGAGTATCTCTTGTACTCTTTTCGTTTAATCCATTGCTTTTAAAATTAAAAAAAATTATAAAAATATTTATCAATCTTTAAATATTACACAAGATTAAAAAATAAAAAATAATAAATAAAAATAAAAAAGAATTACCTTAGTGTTTGATGGAAATCAGTGTCCCGTAAGTGGTTATAACTAGCCAATAAAACATAGTCATGCTTTTCATGCTGAGATTGTTTCGTAACCATCACTAGAATTTCCTTTGAAAATTTAGTATTGATGGTTAGTTAAAAGAGAGACAATAGGTGTTGTCAAAAGAAGAAAAAAGAAAGACTAGCTACACAATCCTATCTTCAATACATCAATTTATTTTATTTACGGTAGAAATCGCAAAATTATCTTCAAATCAAAAGGTGAAACCAAAAACTAGAAAATTACTTTAAAGATTTTTTTATAAAAAATTGTGAATAAATGAAATATAGCTAATGAATTCGAACTCACACTTCTACTATTTTTATCCTTACAAACTTTTTTTTTATTTAAAAATAAAATTTTGAATTCATCTGGAAAAGAAATTCTTGATGGTAGACCTAAAATTGAAGTTAGGGGTTTAGTAACCATACCGAGAAACAATATATTGGTACCATGAAAGCATGGAATACAGTGGAAACGTCCACCTAATGAATGTTAATGTTTATTAAGGGAAAAATAATAATGAATGTTCAATGTACTATCATGATTTTGTTCGTGAGGGACCTTGGTCGGCGAGAGCATATGTATAAAGGCATGGGTAGAAGCAATGCTACGTACCAAGGAAAACATGTTGATGGGTACTTGTTATGAAAACACATTTCTACTTCCTTTTCATCTATTAACTATACCAGACAAAACACATTTTACTTCCTTTTCAACTATTAACTATACCAGACAAAACATATCTCCTTCTGATAACAGGTTTTGGTTGTGTGTATTTATTTCTTTTCTTAGGCCTTTTTACTTTTAGTTTTAAAGCAAAGAAATCATAAATTGAGCTATTATTTCTTTTTGGACGACAAAATCAATCTTTTTTAAATTATATTTATTGATCTTTGAGACACAATATTGTTATGTTTTTGGATTCTCTGTAAAATTTCACGGCCTCTTTGTTGTTATGAAATTAAAAGTATTAAGGACAAATGATATGAAAACATGATGATTGTCAACATACGTTTATCATGTTTCTCGTTTTATTTAAAGCGACTTTGAGGGTTGTCTGTCCCATAGTAAAACTTCAAGTCCTCGGCTCCACCAATGGAAAAACTTCAATCAAGTTCGCACATGCATGTTTTCCTTCTACCTAAGCATACACAAGAACATCTTTGGCCTAAGTGTCGATCTCCTCTCCGGTGGGTTAGTCAAGAAGTTCACAAACACCTCTTTCTTCACTAATACTTTAGTCTGCCGAAATATATTAAATAAGACATCCATAACAAGGCCGTGTTAGTATTTAAAGTTTGGAACCTCTTTACAATGAATCATGTGTTTCCTAAATGTGTCAAAGCATGTTTGGCGATAAACTCATCAATAGGAAATAAGAGAATAATGAGGTAATATGTAACGGTAGTATAATACTCTACTGATGACATGTTTTGGCATAGTCCATCAATAGGAATATCAAGGAGAAAATCATGTGCAATTGTTGCTTGTAAACAACTAAAAACTGCATTTTGTCTTGTGGTCATATCAAACTTTACGTTCATGTCCTGAATATTTTCACTAAAAGGACACTCGTCAAAACATGTTACGCTTTAGGATGGACAATATTCTTTCTAGTAAAACTGTTAAGGTCAAAATCTGGAACCGCAACTCTAAGACCATCCAAAGTCATGTCAAAATTAGAGTTCATACCACATATTCCATTGCGTCTCAATATATGATTCTGTAACACCCAAGATTGAGACCTAAAAGGCACAAAAGCATAGAGGCAGCCTCTATTGTCGAGTACAACGAAATCCCCAAAATCTAATGGGTAAAGAAGTCATCGTCCATTGATGGTCCCCAAATAAAGAACCTTTACCAACCATAATGTTTTCAACCGTTATTCGCAACTCTTTATCAAACTAAATAGCTACTTCCTCCATATGATTATGTTGGAACAAAATTGTTCATATCCCTTTGGTTTTAATGATAACAAAGTAATTAAAGAACAATTGGATATACTAACATATGTTCAAGTATGCAGGATCATAAGCTTATAATTCAACTCATAATTGACCCTGATGAAAGCATATGTAGAGAAGCTAAATGACTCAGATTCTAAAAGATCAGAATGTGATCATGGTATTCCAACTTTTGGTGACAACTCAAACTCTGAAGACCTCAGCTAAAGGTATTTAGCTTCTGATTCATACTTTTTCTTCAAAGCATACCAGTCTTGTCGAATGCAGGTTTATGGAAAAAGTCAACTAGGATTTCGTTGTGCAAAACTCAAGGAAAGTTGATGTGACATGTTAAGTCTTACCCAACTTTCTTGGTAAATACCTAGTATGAGAAAGATGCTTTGAACAATGCTATTACTCAATAGATAAAAGTCTTAAGTGAATTCTTCTTCTAACGTCTCTCTTGAAATGCTTCTCAACAAAGGACTCTTATGCAAGTTATCTTTCAACGAGTCTTTTTCTGCCTCTATAAAAAGGAGTTGCATATTTGAAAGAAGATTACAACACTATAATATAACAACACTGAGCATAACTTTGAGCTAAAGTTTTATAATTGTTTATTGCATAAGAACCTTTGTGGTTGTTGTATTACTTATGTATTTCTGATTGAACATCAAGTATAGTTGTTATCTTTTCTACTAAATTGTTTGTTTAAAGTAGAGGAAATCTCTTTCTAGTTTGCTTGAGTAATGAAAGTCTATTGTTGGTTTTCTTGAGCAGTGGAAGTCTCTTTCCTGTGTGCTTGAGCAGAAATCTCTTGCTAAGTTGCTTGAGCAGAAGTCTCTTTCTAGTGTGATTGAGAAGTTGAATTCTCTTACTAGTTTTCTCGAGCAAAGTGTAATCAGTTTGATTATAGTGAAAATCTCTTGTTGGACAAAGGGACTGAACTACTCAAAGTTTAGGAGAGGAACTAGTATAACTCTGTGTGTTGCTTTATTTTTTGCTTCTGATTGTCATTTATTCCACTGCTAACATTTCTGATCAGACTCTGAACTTGTTCAGATTTTAAAGATAGTTTTACAGAAGTGAATAAGAATTAACATACACAATTCAGACCCCCTTCTTATTGTGTATTTTTCTCACCTTTAGATTAGAATGCCATGCTCTTAAGCCAAAAACAGTTTGACATGCTCTTAAGTTTACTCTGAGGATCTTTTAGTTGTGACATCGACCTCCCAATTTCCAAATAGAATAACACACATGAAGTTTTATACCATCACAAGAAGGCCAAAAAATCCCATTCTTATGAATATTCAATTCGATACCTAATCATGGATCTGTATCTTGAATAATGTCAAAGGGCATTAGCCACCTCCTCTGAATACCCTATGATGGTATCGTTATTAAGATACCAAACATAAAGGAGAAGATACGAATTACCTCTAATATGATGAATGAGTGGGTGTAACACAACAAATGAAAAGCTTAAAATTAACTCAAATTTGATGAATGAATGGGTGTAACACAAGGCTAAAAGGAGAGACCATAAGGGTTACCTTGTTGCACTCAAGTGGTTGACATGATATGTTCACCCCCCAAGATACAATCTTGTTCCTGACTAAAGAAACTCAACATACAAAGAAATACATGGGCATTTCATCCTCACCTTGCACATAAGGGCTGGTTGATTTTGTAAGAACACAGATTATTTCTAAGTAATATCTCTATGTTTTGATGATAACACTTATGAATTTTGTATTCAAGAATTATATACTCTAAATTTGTTCTAGACTGTTTGCTACAGGTACTAAAGAAAATATTCTTAAAGAGCAAATTTGGATCTGAACAATGATATTATGAAAGGCTTCAAAGGTTCAAGAGCATCTTAAATGAAGATCTGAACGCTGTCTCCAGAAGAATCTGAGTGCTGTCTACTGGAGATTCTGAAGCAGAAGTCTCTAAAGAATAGAAGACTCTGAGAGTTCAGAAGCTTAGTCATCAGAAGACTCTGAAGATACTGCGCTGCATAAGTATTGAGAATCTGATATAGAAGACTCTGCTCTGACAGAACTACACGCTCAAGCACACAAGCTGCATATACTCTGATTCAGCATAATCTGAAGAACATCCCAAGACTCTGAAGATCCAGAAGATCTCTACTCTGGAGATTCTGAAGATCCAGACTCTGATGTTGATAGCTGAACTTACTTAGTGAAGAAGATTTGAATATATCCGTTGGCATATCTCAACAGCTCTTTCCTCTTTTATGTTAGACACAAGAACACAGACAAAAAGGTTTTATCTGTGCATTCCATTCTAAGGAAAGTTTCTGCAAAGTGAAGACAAAAGGCATCAGGCTTTTTCAGCACATCCTCCAACGTAAAGACAAAAGGCTCCAGGCTTTTTCAGCACAACCTCCAATGTTGAGAAGACTTCATGGATCTAAGTGCCTATATAAAGAAGTCCACTCCATCTTCTTCAGTAATGAACTGCTAGCAAAAATCACTTATCAAAGCAAATCTCTCAAAAGCTCTTATATTCTATTTGCTGTAACATTGTTCTTAAAACTTAAGAGAAATATCACAGTTGTGATAATAGCTTTTTAGAAGCATTCTTACTCTTGTAATAGTTTTACATTGATTGTAAAAGGTTTCCTTAAGAGGATCCAGTTGGGATCAGTAGCTCTTGAGAAGACTAAGAACAGTTGTTCTTAGGTGTTACTATTGTAATCTGTTTGATTAAATAGTAGATTAAGTCCTTGACTGAGAAAGGCAAATCACTCTTGAGAGGGTGGACTGGAGTAGTTAAGTTCAACGAACCAGGATAAAAATAACTGTGTTTGAATCTTTGATTATTTGTCATACTTATTCAACCCCCCCCCCCCCCCCTTCTAAGTATTTTCTCACCTTCAATTGGTATCAGAGTCTGGTTCTACGTGTGCTACCACTTAACCGTGTCAGTAAAGATCCAGTGAGGAAGGTTACTTTGATATATATTTGTTTGTCATTTTGGGTGATGCTTCTACACCAAATTGTAACAAATATGAAGGGGATAGAATCAGCACAAAGCCTCCTATGTTTGATGGAGAGAAATTTGATTACTGGAAGGACAGGATAGAAAGTTTCTTCCTTGGTTATGATGCTGATTTGTGGGACTTGGTCATTGATGGCTATGAACATCCTACAAATGAGGATGGCAAGAAAATTGATAGAAAATCAATGACAGAAGCCCAAAAGAAGGATTTCAAAAATCACCATAAGGCTAGGACAATATTGCTTAATGCAATCTCTCATACTGAGTATGAAAAGATTACTAACATAGAAACAGCTCATAGAATGTTTGAGTCACTTAAAATGACTCATGAGGGAAATTCTCAAGTGAAGGAGACCAAGGCTCTGGCGCTTATACAGAAGTATGAAGCGTTCAAAATGGAAGAATCTGAAAATATAGAAACTATGTTTTCTAGATTTCAGATCCTCACAGCTGGTCTAAAAGTTCTGGACAAGGGATACTCAACATCAGATCATGTAAAGAAAATCATCAGAAGTCTACCTACCAGATGGAGACCAATGGTGACTGCCTTGAAGATGGCTAAAGATCTGAACAAGATCTCTTTAGAAGAACTCATCAGCTCACTGAGGAGTCATGAAATTGAGCTTGAGGAAGATGAACCTCAAAAGAAAGAAAAAGGTAAATCTATTGCTTTAAAATCTAATGAATCTGCTAAAGCTTTGCAGGTTATTGAAGAAAGCTCTGAAGAATCTTCTTCTAAAGAAGAAGATGAATTATCCATGCTGTCCAGAAGGATCAACAAACTCTGGAAGCACAAGGGAAAGAAGTTCAACAACTTCGGAAAATCTGATCATAGAAAGGAATCTTCTGGGCACAGAAGATCTGGTAAGAAAGAAGTTGTATGCTATGAGTGCAAAGAACCTGGGCATTACAAGAATGATTGCCCCATACTTCAAAGAGAAAAACCCAAAAAGAAGTTTGACAGAAAGAAGAAGGTTATGATGGCAACATGGGATGACTCAGATGAATCTCAATCATCTTCTGAATCAGAAGAAGAATGTGCTAATGTTGCACTGATGGCAGGCATAGAAGATCAGGAGGAAGGAATTTCAGGATCTGAATCTGATTCTGAATCTGACTCTGACGCTGAAGAGGTAATGGCTAAACTTACTAAAGAAGAACTTATCAAAGTGTTATCAGAAGTTCTAAAAAGCTATAACAATATCAAACTCAAATGCAAGAAGCTGAAAAGCAGTCTTGAATCTGAGATTGATCTTCTGAAGACAGAACTTGTTGAGCAAAAAGAAATTAATCTGAAAATAAAAAATGGCTTTGAAATAGCTCAACAAGAATCTGAATCTGAGACTAAGTCATGTGAAAACATTTTAGAAAAATATGACTCTAGCTTTCAGAGATTCCTTACTAAAAGCATAGACAGAAGCAAGATGGCTTCTATGATCTATGGTGTTAGTGGGAACAACAGAAGAGGTATTGGATATGAATCTTCCTCTGGAAGTAATCCAAAATCTGTTGACAAACTCTTCATCAAGAAGACACCTATGTACTCTCAATTTAAGTTTGGTCACTTAAATGACATTAAACACACAAGCTCTGAGAAGAATACTTATGTGTTTAAACCCAAGGCAAGTCAGAATAAACATTATGTTGAAAAACAGAAGTTTAGACAAACCTACAAACCAACTAACCCTAAAGGACCCAAGAAGATCTGGGTACCTAAGAGCAAAATAATCCCTGTTGCAGATTTTCTTAGCAGCAAGGTCAGGACGCCAGTCATGGTACCTGGACTCTGGATGCTCACGACACATGACAGGAGAAAGGTCTATGTTCCAAAGCCTGGAACTTAGATCTGGAGGTGACGTGAAGTTTGGAGGGAACCAGAAAGGCAAGATCATTGGATCTGGCACTATTGGAAATGGTAAACTTCCCTCTATAACTAATGTTTTACTTGTTGAAGGCTTAAAACATAACTTATTGTCCATAAGTCAATTAAGTGACAATGGTTATGATATTACCTTTAATCAAAAATGTTGTAAAGCTATTAGTCAAAAGGATGGCTCTATCCTATTTAGTGGTAAGAGGAAAAACAACATTTATAAAATAAATCTTTCAGAACTTAAAGTTCAGAATGTTAAATGCCTCTTGTCTGTTAATGAAGAGCAATGGGTCTGGCACAGAAGATTGGGGCATATTAATATGAGACGTATATCTCAGATTAATAAACTTAATCTTGTCAGAGGACTTCCTAATCTGAAGTCCACCTCAGATGCTCTTTGTGAAGCATGCCAAAAAGGGAAGTTTTCAAAATCATCTTTTAAATCAAAAAATGTTGTTTCTACTTCCAGACCACTAGAATTACTTCATATTGATCTGTTTGGGCCAGTGAAAACTGCATCCATCAGAGGCAAGAAGTATGGATTAGTCATTGTTGATGACTATAGTATATGGACATGGGTAAAGTTCTTAAAACACAAGGATGGGTCACATTTTGTGTTCTTTGACTTCTACAAGCAAGTCCAAAATGAAAAAGATTTCAAAATTATAAAAGTCAGAAGTGTGTCATACCCCAAATTTGTCCTACTTGTACAGCTTTCATTCAGTACTTCCACCCCCCAGTTATTTTTATAAAATTCAAAAAAATATATATATGTTGCTTATGCTCATGGCCCACACTCACGATATCACAGGGTTGAAATAAAAGTGTTGCAAAATTCACGTGAGGTTTGTCAAGGAAGATCATGGTATAAAATTCCAGGGGTGCACGCTCGGAGTCTCAATTAAGGTTTATGGGTGGGCTCAAGGTTTTGGTACAGCTGTAATGCAGTCCACATCAAGTTATCATTTCCTGATTTCAAGGCTTTTGAGAAATCCAGTTTATAAAGAATGGTTGTGGTTCAGCTACAATCCAATTGATGTTAGATCAAGATAACTCCATTTCTTTATCAGGCCAGGATAAGGGTATGAATCAATTCAGTGTTCTATTTGAGTGAAAATCCAAGAATGTTGTTTATGAGAGTCATGGATTATGGATTTATATTTTGAAATTCTAAGTCACAAATTAAGGTTATTCATGATCATGATTAAGCATGATTCAAAAGCACAAACGGAGGATTAATTCATTTTTCTGGTTTCATTTACTTCATGTAAAAGTTCAATAAGTGTGCATAATAGATGAGGGAATTGACTTTTATCACATACGGAGTCAAAATCGCTTTTCTTTCAAGATTTCAGGAACTGGTCAAAGGACATATGGAGGGTGCATTAATAATATTAAGGTCCATTTCATTTTTTTTGTCAAGCCCATATTTATTAATAATTCTACAAAGAAGAAATCATTCCACTCACATCAAAATTGTAGAAAATCATATGATTTGTAGGACATGTTTTGCCAAGTTCATTTGTAATAATTAATAAAAGTGAGAGCCTAAGAACCATTGATAATACATGATGTACACAGTATGTTTCACAATTTGAAATAAACTGCAACAAATGAAGTCACGTGGAAAACCATACGTGCCTCATGGTATCCTTCAATAATCTGCACAAGGTAACAACTTGGCTTGGACCCCACTATTCTGCTGTGTTTTTTTTTCCGGAATGATATCAAACACACAGCTATTCTTCACAAATGGATCGTACACAGCAGTAGCACAACCCATGCCAATTCTCTGCTGCATAACAAAGAGGACAAAACCATTTCCAACCACATACACTTCACCATTTTTGAAATACACTCAGTCACCAGCATCAAGTGGCTATTGGGCCCACATCCTCCTCCAGTGTGTAACCATCATCGATATTTCATGATGAAAATGACAACAACTTTGGTCTGAACCTGCAAAAGTGAAACGCAAAAACCGCATAAAACTCATACGCGTGAACTAAACTGAAAAGGACGAATGCTTCATTTTTTCAACAAAACCACGATATCCATAGCCTGTACACCGACCTGCAAAATTTCCAAAAGCATGACCAACAAATTCCTACGTAGGAAAAGTAGCCAACTAACCGCATCTCAAAAAAATCATACCTGCAAAATAACAAATAGAAGGAGGCAAATATCAAGAGGGGAGGTTTTCCAATTCAAAAAAAAACGGAACCGATTCTTCAGCTGAAAGGAAATCAGCAACTCACCTTCGTTTTCTCCTTCCTCCTTCAACATCAAAACACCTCTTCATCTTCTAACCAACCACAACACCACTGCGAATTCCATTTTCAAAATCTCAATCAAATCCTTCAATAACAAAACTGAACCCACAATCTCTCAAAGCAAACTCAGATCTATGACCAATCGAAACAGAACATAGAAGAAGAAAACGCAGTGAAAACGAAACAGGATAATCCAAGTTTCAATCAACCAAATCTTCATTAGACCCTTCTCCGTAAACCAGTTTTGAAATCTTTCCACCGCCTCCGACAACTAGCGAACCATCCACCATAAAGCCCTCTATGATTCCAACTTCAACCTTCGTTCTTTCATCCATTTCCACCACATCCCAAATCCACTTCTTTCAGAATCAACACAATCCGCCGCAAATCTTCTCTCCATAAACCGTTCTTCAATCACAACCTCAAAATCCCAAAAAATCCTCAAATCAACTCGTCAACCCAACATAATTCGGTAAATGGAAGCTCTGGATCGAAAAAAGCGAGAAGAGAGCATCAACACCAGTCGTGAGCAGAGAGATAAATTGAAACAGAGAGTGAGGATTGAGGCCAGAAACGGAAAACAGGACGTGAACAAGGATTTATTGGGCTGTAAAGCCTATCGGTTCACCACCCCCGTTTTTCAGTCTGTACCACCCCTGTTTGTGTGGGTGAATGGGCTTAACAGCCCATGATGATCCCATATCTTTTTAGTTTTAAAGCTACCCCCTGTTTCCATCTCTGAACCCCCCATTTCTTTTTTTTCTTCTTATTTCTGTTATGAATGTATTATTTTCAACTATTATATATGTATTATACTAATTATGTTTATATTATATATACTCTTATTTTTCTCCTTAACTTTTTTAATTTTGTAAATATATATTATTAGTTAATATATGGATATTGTGTTTAGAGTTTATTATATTAATATATACTTATAGAAACTTCTAGTATTTTCTATTTGGAATTTATTTTCTTTTAGGGTTTGGATTTATTTTCTCTTTAGAATTTGGTTTCATTTTCGCATTTGTTATTGATCATTTTGTCCCATTTTTCTCTTTTGGGTCGATGACGAAGTTTCCGCCGTTTAGCCGTCAAAATATTGACGTGAAACAAAGGATCTGAGACCACTTGTTTTTCTTCGATTTCATTTCGATTTTTGGATCAATGAAGTCTTTTATTCGTAAGCGTCGCGTATCGAGGTTGATAACCTTCTCGATTTCAAATCTATGGTGAATGACCATTGGGGTCATTTCCCGTACTTTGGGATCGTGATAGGCTACCTTCGAATAATCGGCATTATGTTTGCGATTAAGACGAGATCCTTTCTTTCATATCCCGTTTCGATTCACTAACCATTGAATTTAATTTCTGTTGAATATTATTGTGGATATTATTGTTATATTATCTTACTATATTATTGTCACATTATTTATTCATACTATTATTATCATATCATATTTATTCATGTTTATTCACCCATATTCGAAAATACCTAATAAATTATCGAAACTCCTAAAAGCCAAATTGGTGGACTGTTGTATCATTGGTTATTTGCAGGTATCTTAATTTTAAGTCGTGCCCGACTTTGCTCAAGGCGTAGTTTAGGACACAAATGCACACACACGGCTTTCTCTTGGGCTACCTGACAATGAGACCCCTTTATTTCGTGCAATCCCGTGTAAGTTACATGTATCCCTTCCCCATTCCGATGTATGTTTCGCATTTATTTGATTATTAGTTTATCTCCTAGGAGCACCCATAGGGACTAGAGCGGATTTAAACTATTTTCAAACTAATTCTCGATTCATTATCGAGCCACTTTCAAACAACCCGTAAGTCGAGTGCTCATACGCATTCGCCATCAACCTATTACAACTCGACCCTTGATGTGTAAGTCAAGTCGATCTCTTTTTTCAAACAATTTCATTTTCAACACGCTTTGCACGCGATAATGAGTCAAACCCTTGATCCAACGTCAAGTGGATTTTCGTAACAAACTATCAATCAACTAACAAACTATTCAATTCTTTTCAAGGTGTAAAGAGTAGGTTCAAGTCTTTGATCTTGCTTTTAGTTGTTTATATGCGAGTTATCTTATTCGTGTGTGAGCAATTGACGCCTTTAAATAATATTAACAAACTCGACAACATTCAATCATCTCCAATTACTCATCCTTTCACTCACCTTTCAAACAACCTTCTTTTACGATGAAAAAGAGAGTGTTCCAAGTCTTTGGTTCGCTTTCCCGATTACTTGGGGTCTGTGAAGTCTTTCTTAGGCTTCAAGTGATCGTCATCATTTCAACCTTATCCTTTCAAACACATCATTCCTTCATGATGAAAAAGAGGGTGTTCCAAGTCTTTGGTTCGCTCTCTCGATTACTTGGGTCCAAGAAGTCTTTCTTAAGCTTCGAGTAATCGTCATCCGTACCCACTTCAATCCAATTCAAATCCAGTTTCTTTCGTGGTCGTTACCACGAACTACGACTGCACTGATTCTTCATTCACTCTTGAATGTAAGATACGTAGGCACAAGATTGCGATGATCTTGGCGAGCACACTTCTACCTTCCTCCATTATTCCGTCCATCCCCCTATCCTTTCCCGTAGTCGAACTATGACGCTCTGATTCCTCATTCTCGTCTGAATGAGCATACGTAGGCACAAGGGCCCCAATCCTTGGCGAGCATCCTATTTGCTAACCATCCCCTTTCCCCTAGCGTTTTAGCCCTTATAGTATTGTTTTAGTAGCGAGAAGAGAAAAATTAAGTTTAGCTAACATCCATTAACTCGAATTAAGAGGTTCCCGTCGAGTACGACGGACGTGAGGGGTGCTAATACCTTCCCCTCGCGTAACCGACTCCCGAACCCAGGAATATGGTTGCGACGGTCGTGTTCCTTCTGCGTTTATGAGGTTTTCTCGATATTTTCCTCTCCCGTTTATTCGGGAAAAATAAAGTTCGGTGGCGACTCTGTCGAACCATATTTTCCGCGCCTTTCGCGCGAGGGTCGTATGTTCGAAATTAATTTTCGAGGTGCGACATGTGGCGACTCTGCTGGGGACTTTGCTCTATGCAAGAGAGAGTCAAGCCTATCTTAGTTTGAGTTGTTAGCTTGTTGTCTTTTATTTTCTTCTCGCTTATTTATTGGTATCCTTGTTTTGGTTACTTGTGCTTGAGGCATTGTGGGGTTGTTCTGCTTATGGTTATTTTGTGAGATGGCTCTACACCCGAGTCTGAGTATAACCCTAGGATTAGGATGGTGGTTGTGTAGTGGAGACTTGCGTGGAGTCTTTCACGTTAAGTTGAAGCGAAAACCCCGCTTGGAGTAGATTCCTTGGAGATATTGTTGTTGTGGTGAGTCTTTGCCATTACAATAATGTTTTCGAGTCTGAATCGTTGATCCCAATGACCATTAGCCGTTTTATCCATGGTGGTTGGTAGTGTTAATTCTTTGTGAATTAGTACGAATGCCCCAATCAGATGAGATCCCTTGAACGTATTACTTTCTTACAGTAATATTTTCAACCTCGATCTATGACTCTGAGAACCTTTTCTAGAATCCGTGTGTCGATGGTTATGTAGTTGATGCCACCGAGAAGTCTTTCTCGCATGGAAGATACGAGAACCTCACCTAGAGGAGATTCTATTAAGGATATTATCATCATGATGAGACTTTGTCATGGCAGTAAGATCTTTGAAAGATATCCATGACTCTAGGCACCTACCCGTTTTAGAATCCTACCTGTGGGGGTTTCTTTGAGCAGTGACCATGATCCCTGAACCGTTCACCCGGCTAAATCTCAGAACTGTTCGAATTTTTGATCCTGTGATCCTAGATCTTGCATATTGCATTGCATATCATTTGCATTGCATCTCATCTATTGTGCATCTTGCATTCTCCTTCTATCAGCAGTTTCTGATGTTCCTCCTTCCTTCATATCCAGTAAATCAAGCTGAGTCCTCGACACCAGTATGCAACTAGAGCCAATACAAGACGAACAATGGAGCAGATTCAGCAAGAGCAAGTTGCTATCAGGAAGGAGCTGGAATCCCTCAATAGAAAGATGGATCAGATCTTCGAAGCCCTCTCCATAACTGGAAAGGAATCAGAACAGCGAACCGTTCAACGACCGCGTCAGCAAAATCAACACAGAACATGGAAGCCAGATAGAGTATTTGATAGTCTTCCAATGACATATGCGGATATCTTTGCTCAACTAATGGAGAAAAAGGCTATCGTTCCGAGAGATCTAGCTTCCCCAACTGTCCTTCCTGTTGATTACGACGCGAATGCCCATTGTGAGTTTCATAAGGGCGCTCCAGGTCACAACATTGAGAACTGCAGGTTTCTCAAGCACAAAATTCAAGGCCTGATTGACAAGGAAGCTCTCACCTTTGATGGGAAGTATCTCAGTGCCATCAACAACCCGATGCCGCCAGACAACTAGTGCTAACATCAGATCAAGTCCAGTCAAGTCCATTCTCTAAAGAAGGCAGTCATGTTGCCATTTCATATTTCACATTTCTTATGTTTTGTCTTTGTTTATTTAAGTATTGTATGCTTTGAACAATTGCCATTCGTATTTGGTTTTCATTAATGTATCGTTTATGTATGTTTTGAATTAGTTATGTCGTATTCACTCATTTTCACTTATCACCGACACATTTATTCACTCCACTCTATTCACTGTTGTTTAGCTTGATTTGAGGGAGGATGATGAAAACAAGATACCCATAATTGCGAACTCATATGCTTTCAGATAGAATCTCGTCAATGATGTACAGGCATTGCTTCAATTCTCCAAACTCCGGAGATATAAGGAGATAATCCCTAGTAAACCACTTCGAGCCTAGAAGTAGCGGTTTCCTTCGGATATTCAAACCTTACACTTAACTTGGGGCAGGGTAGTGTTCAGCTAATTCAACCCCGCACTCGAATCAACAAAGCAAAATCCAAAAGACGGTTGTTCACCAATGACTCACAACAGGGCAGTCACAACAAAATCCAAAAAAAAGGAAAAATCAAAAGCCTGCTAAGTCAAACACCTCAGAGGGGACTTAAACAAAATCAAGGCAATCCCGATGGATCTGACAAACAAAGTCAATCCATGCAAAAGTTAGGGATCAAAACAAAAGCAAAAGAGGACCCCGAAATCCTCAACAAAAAAAAAGATTCAGTAGCCACCCAGATCAAAGGGGCACTGACATCCATCGAAAAACCAAAATAAGGTGACTGCCACGTCGAGCAAACCTTGAACCATCAAGTTTGTACCGTCAAGACAAGTGTAGGATTAACTGAGCGTAGGACTGGAGATCATTAAGAAGAATGGGTGGGTACAAATCATACTTTGAGCCTAATATCCTTTGTTTCATAACCGTGAACCAGACCATGTTACAGCCCTCGAAAGACCTAATTGAGGCGGGGTTTATTCTGAAAGCATACTATCGCAAGGTTGCGTAACCTGACTCCTAACGTAATTTCTAATCATCAACATCGGTGTCATTATCCTTGTTACATCTTTTACACCAATCAAAAGTAGCACAACATCTGGGCTAATGCCCATTCGCTTCTCACTATCACGACACTTCAATAAAAGACAGTTTTTCAAATTTTGCGTCGAACTTTGCATTAATATTACCATTTATGAATGTACAATTTTAATTGCAAATCAGTGTTAGGTATTCAAAGACATCTCAACGAGGGGAAATCAGGGAGGAACCTGGCTTTCAGTGGCGTACACGAAGCAAGATAATTTCAAAGTTCATAGGCTGGGGCAAATCATTCAAGAGCTCGAGCAGGGGCAAGCTATTAACAAGTTCCGACTGGGGCAAGACCAGGTCGTCCTGACCATCAAGTAGAGTTGCAACCCTCTCTGAAGGAAATTCACAACAAGTCACCAAGTACCCAGACTTGGGGTATCCAGAGTATCTTCGCCTGTGTCAATCATGGCATTTTCAGCAAACTGCGTGTCGAGGAAGTCAATCCCTCCCACCACCCGAAGTCCAATCCGCATTGGCAACTACCAAAAGTTCACCACGCTGGCGTCTCCACTCACATTTCCAATCACCCGTCTACATCATATGCATCATACGCATTGCATTCATCATCATAAGCATTTTACATCATTTTGCATAACCAGTCGTATCATACTTCCCTAGCTCTTGCGTCTCCGCTCGTCAGCATTTGCATTTGCACTTCCACTCATATGGAATATCATTTATCATCCAGCATTCATATATGCAAGTCAAGGTCCAGGATCAATCTTGAAGATTTCCAATACCATCATCAGCCCGGTCAGGGGCATCCTCCACAAAGGTCGTGGATTTCTCCCACGAATATCAGGAGCTTCAAAGCAATCATCAGCCCAATCCGGGGCAATCTTCTGCAATTGTGGGTCTCTCCCATCAAAATTCGAAGTTATTCAAAGCAAGATTCAGCCCAGTCAGGGGCATTTTTCAAAGACCATGGGCGTCTCCCATGACGTATTTCAACCTCGTGGTTGATCAGATATGCAAATCAACATTCAGCCCAGTCAGGGGCATCTTTTCAAGACCATGGGTGTCTCCCATGACGTATTTCAACCTTGTGATTGATCAGATCTTCAAATCAACATTCAGCCCAATCAGGGGCATACCATTCAAGACCGTGGGCGTTCCCCACGAAGTTATTCAACCTTTTGCTGGGCAAATCCAAGAAGTTCAGTGCAAGATTCAGCCCGAGCAGGGGCATCTTCAGCAAAGCCGTGAGCAGCCTTTTGTTGAGCAAGACAAGACATCAAGGCCAACTCAGCCCAGTCAGGGGCATCCTCTTCAAAATTCATGGGCGTAACCATGAAATCATTTCAGCAAAACTATGATCTCAAAACAAAGACGATGGGCGTACCCCGTTGACTCATTTCGATTCAATCTTCCTCTTGGGGGGTTCCCCATTGAGTTGTACCCAGCAAGCGTGACCGTTGTCAATTGCCTTACTATCATCCTTTTGGTGATAGCCGAACTTCGTCGGTTCAACATAGCCTGCATCCTTTCGATGTTGGTAACCTTCTATTTGTGTTTGTCCTATCATCCTTTTGGTGGTAGTGATTGGTGTGTGTTTCGCTCCGTCATCCTTTTGGTGGTGGGTCTGGCATTTCATCGATCTCAGATTGTGCGATATTTTGTTGTGTTTCGCTCCATCATCCTTTTGGTGGTGGGTCTGGCATTTCGTCGATGTCAGATTGCGCGATATTTTGTTTGTGTTTTGCTCCATCATCCTTTTGGTGGTGGGTCTGGCATTTCGTCGATGTCAGATTGCGCGATATTTTGTTTGTGTTTCGCTCCATCATCCTTTTGGTGGTGGGTCTGGCATTTCGTCGATGTTAGATTGTGCGATATTTTGTTTGTGTTTCGCTCCGTCATCCTTTTGGTGGTGGGTCTGGCATTTCGTCGATGTCAGATTGTGCGATATTTTTGTTTGTGTTTGCCCTATCATCCTTTTGGTGGTAGTGGCTGGTGTGTGTTTCGCTCCGTCATCCTTTTGGTGGTGGGTCTGACATTTCGTCGATGTCAGATTGTGCGATTGTGTTTGTCCTATCATCCTTTTGGTGGTAGTGACTGGTGTGCGTTTCGCTCCGTCATCCTTTTGGTGGTGGGTCTGGCATTTCGTCGATGTCAGATTGTGCGATGGTGTTTGTCCTATCATCCTTTTGGTGGTAGTGACTGGTGTGCGTTTTGCTCCGTCATCCTTTTGACGGTGGGTCTGGCATTTCATCGATGTCAGATTGTGCGATTGTGTTTTGCTCTACCGCCCTTTTGGTGGTAATAGCCGTGTTCATTTCTTTCCATCATCCTTTTGGTGATGACGACCTTTTGTCTATTATTTACAGTTTACTCAGAGGTACACCTCGTCCAACATCCTTAATTCCCAAACTTTCCTTTTCTTTTCGGACAAATTCAGGGTCTTCTTTATATCTAATTGTCTTCTACCTTGAAAGAGTGAGTGCCATAGCCATTCATCTTACACGGTCTAAGCCAATTAGATAGGGGCATCTGTCATACCCCAAATTTGTCCTACTTGTACAGCTTTCATTCAGTACTTCCACCCCCGAGTTATTTTTATAAAATTCAAAAAAAAAAATATATATATATATATATATGTTGCTTATGCTCATGGCCCACACTCACGATATCACAGGGTTGAAATAAAAGTGTTGCAAGATTCACGTGAGGTTTGTCAAGGAAGATCATGGTATAAAATTCCAGGGGTGCACGCTCGGAGTCTCAATTAAGGTTTATGGGTGGGCTCAAGGTTTTGGTACAGCTGTAATGCAGTCCATATCAAGTTATCATTTCCTGATTTCAAGGCTTTTGAGAAATCCAGTTTATAAAGAATGATTGTGGTTCAGCTACAATCCAATTGATGTTAGCTCAAGATAACTCCATTTCTTTATCAGGCCAGGATAAGGGTATGAATCAATTCAGTGTTCTATTTGAGTGAAAATCCAAGAATGTTGTTTATGAGAGTCATGGATTATGGATTTATATTTTGAAATTCTAAGTCACAAATTAAGGTTATTCATGATCATGATTAAGCATGATTCAAAAGCACAAATGGAGGATTAATTCATTTTTCTGGTTTCATTTACTTCATGTAAAAGTTCAATAAGTGTGCATAATAGATGAGGGAATTGACTTTTATCACATACGGAGTCAAAATCGCTTTTCTTTCAAGATTTCAGGAATTGGTCAAAGGACATATGGAGGGTGTATTAATAATATTAAGGTCCATTTCATTTTTTTTGTCAAGCCCATATTTATTAATAATTCTACAAAGAAGAACTCATTCCACTCACATCAAAATTGTAGAAAATCATATGATTTGTAGGACATGTTTTGCCAAGTTCATTTGTAATAATTAATAAAAGTGAGAGCCTAAGAACCATTGATAATACATGATGTACACAGTATGTTTCACAATTTGAAATAAACTGCAACAAATGAAGTCACGTGGAAAACCATACGTGCCTCATGGTATCCTTCAGTAATCTGCACAAGGTAACAACTTGGCTTGGACCCCACTATTCTGCTGTGTTTTTTTTCCGGAATGATATCAAACACACAGCTATTCTTCACAAATGGATCGTACACAGCAGTAGCACAACCCATGCCAATTCTCTGCTGCATAACAAAGAGGACAAAACCATTTCCAACCACATACACTTCACCATTTTTGAAATACACTCAGTCACCAGCATCAAGTGGCTATTGGGCCCACATCCTCCTCCAGTGTGTAACCATCATCGATATTTCATGATGAAAATGACAACAACTTTGGTCTGAACCTGCAAAAGTGAAACGCAAAAACCGCATAAAACTCATACGCGTGAACTAAACTGAAAAGGACGAATGCTTCATTTTTTCAACAAAACCACGATATCCATAGCCTGTACACCGACCTGCAAAATTTCCAAAAGCATGACCAACAAATTCCTACGTAGGAAAAGTAGCCAACTGACCGCATCTCAAAAAAATCATACCTGCAAAATAACAAATAGAAGGAGGCAAATATCAAGAGGGGAGGTTTTCCAATTCAAAAAAAAACGGAACCGATTCTTCAGCTGAAAGGAAATCAGCAACTCACCTTCGTTTTCTCCTTCCTCCTTCAACATCAAAACACCTCTTCATCTTCTAACCAACCACAACACCACTGCGAATTCCATTTTCAAAATCTCAATCAAATCCTTCAATAACAAAACTGAACCCACAATCTCTCAAAGCAAACTCAGATCTATGACCAATCGAAACAGAACATAGAAGAAGAAAACGCAGTGAAAACGAAACAGGATAATCCAAGTTTCAATCAACCAAATCTTCATTAGACCCTTCTCCGTAAACCAGTTTTGAAATCTTTCCGCTGCCTCCGACAACTGGCGAACCATCCACCATAAAGCCCTCTCTGATTCCAACTTCAACCTTCGTTCTTTCATCCATTTCCACCACATCCCAAATCCACTTCTTTCAGAATCAACACAATCCGCCGCAAATCTTCTCTCCATAAACCGTTCTTCAATCACAACCTCAAAATCCCAAAAAATCCTCAAATCAACTCGTCAACCCAACATAATTCGGTAAATGGGAGCTCTGGATCGAAAAAAGCGAGAAGAGAGCATCAACACCAGTCGTGAGCAGAGAGAGGTGATTCGTTTTTGAGCAGAGAGATAAATTGAAACAGAGAGTGAGGATTGAGGCCAGAAACGGAAAACAGGACGTGAACAAGGATTTATTGGGCTGTAAAGCCTATCGGTTCACCACCCCTGTTTTTCAGTCTGTACCACCCCTGTTTGTGTGGGTGAATGGGCTTAACAGCCCATGATGATCCCATATCTTTTTATTTTTAAAGCTACCCCCTGTTTCCATCTCTGAACCCCCCATTTCTTTTTTTTCTTATTTCTGTTGTGAATGTATTATTTTTAACTATTATATATGTATTATACTAATTATGTTTATATTATATATACTCTTATTTTTCTCCTTAACTTTTTTAATTTTGTAAATATATATTATTAGTTAATATATGGATATTGTGTTTAGAGTTTATTATATTAATATATACTTATAGAAACTTCTATTATTTTCTATTTGGAATTTATTTTCTTTTAGGGTTTGGATTTATTTTCTCTTTAGAATTTGGTTTCATTTCCGCATTTGTTATTGATCATTTTGTCCCATTTTTCTCTTTTGGGTCGATGACGAAGTTTCCGTCGTTTAGCCGTCAAAATATTGACGTGAAACAAAGGATCTGAGACCACTTGTTTTTCTTCGATTTCATTTCGATTTTTGGATCAATGAAGTCTTTTATTCGTAAGCGTCGCGTATCGAGGTTGATAACCTTCTCGATTTCAAATCTATGGTGAATGACCATTGGGGTCATTTTCCGTACTTTGGGATCGTGATAGGCTACCTTCGATTAATCGGCATTATGTTTGCGATTAAGACGAGATCCTTTCTTTCATATCCCGTTTCGATTCACTAACCATTGAATTTAATTTCTGTTGAATATTATTGTGGATATTATTGTTATATTATCTTACTATATTATTGTCACATTATTTATTCATACTATTATTATCATATCATATTTATTCATGTTTATTCACCCATATTCGAAAATACCTAATAAATTATCGAAACTCCTAAAAGCCAAATTGGTGGACTGTTGTATCATTGGTTATTTTCAGGTATCTTAATTTTAAGTCGTGCCCGACTTTGCTCAAGGCGTAGTTTAGTACACAAATGCACACACACGGCTTTCTCTTGGGCTACCTGACAATGAGACCCCTTTATTTCGTGCAATCCCGTGTAAGTTACATGTATCCCTTCCCCATTCCGATGTATGTTTTGCATTTATTTGATTATTAGTTTATCTCCTAGGAGCACCCATAGGGACTAAAGCGGATTCAAACTATTTTCAAACTAATTCTCGATTCATTATCGAGCCACTTTCAAACAACTCGTAAGTCGAGTGCTCATACGCATTCGCCATCAACCTATTACAACTCGACCCTTGATGCGTAAGTCAAGTCGATCTCTTTTTTCAAACAATTTCATTTTCAACACGCTTTGCACGCGATAATGAGTCAAACCCTTGATCCAACGTCAAGTGGATTTTCGTAACAAACTATCAATCAACTAACAAACTATTCAATTCTTTTCAAGGTGTAAAGAGTAGGTTCAAGTCTTTGATCTTGCTTTTAGTTGTTTATATGCGAGTTATCTTATTCGTGTGTGAGCAATTGACGCCTTTAAATAATATTAATAAACTCGACAACATTCAATCATCTCCAATTACTCATCCTTTCACTCACCTTTCAAACAACCTTCTTTTACGATGAAAAAGAGAGTGTTCCAAGTCTTTGGTTCGCTTTCCCGATTACTTGGGGTCTGTGAAGTCTTTCTTAGGCTTCAAGTGATCGTCATCGTTTTAACCTTATCCTTTCAAACACATCATTCCTTCATGATGAAAAAGAGGGTGTTCCAAGTCTTTGGTTCGCTCTCTCGATTACTTGGGTCCAAGAAGTATTTCTTAAGTTTCGAGTAATCGTCATCCGTACCCACTTCAATCCAATTCAAATCCATTTTCTTTCGTGGTCGTTACCACGAACTATGACTGCTCTGATTCTTCATTCACTCTTGAATGTAAGATACGTAGGCACAAGATTGCGATGATCTTGGCGAGCACACTTCTACCTTCCTCCATTATTCCGTCCATCCCCCTATCCTTTCCCGTAGTCGAACTACGACGCTCTGATTCCTCATTCTCGTCTGAATGAGCATACGTAGGCACAAGGGCCCCAATCCTTGGCGAGCATCCTATTTGCTAACCATCCCCTTTCCCCTAGCGTCTTAGCCCTTATAGTATTGTTTTAGTAGCGAGAAGAGAAGAATTAAGTTTAGCTAACATCCATTAACTCGAATTAAGAGGTTCCCGTCGAGTACGACGAACGTGAGGGGTGCTAATACCTTCCCCTCGCGTAACCGACTCCCGAACCCAGGAATATGGTTGCGACGGTCGTGTTCCTTCCGCGTTTATGAGGTTTTCTCGATATTTTCCTCTCCCGTTTATTCAGGAAAAATAAAGTTCGGTAGCGACTCTGTCGAACCGCATTTTCCGCGCCTTTCGCGCGAGGGTCGTATGTTCGAAATGAATTTTCGAGGTGCGACAAAGTGATCATGGTGGTGAATTTGAAAATAAATATTTTGAAAAATATTTTTCTGAAAAGGGCATTGCTCATGATTTTTCCTGTCCTAGAACTCCACAACAAAATGGGATTGTAGAGAGGAAAAACAGAACTCTGCAAGAAATATCCAGAACCATGATCAATGAGACAAATCTGACAAAACACTTTTGGGCAGAAGCAATCAACACAGCCTGTTACATTCAGAACAGAGTGTCTGTAAGACCTCTTCTGGAAAAAAAACTCCCTATGAATTGTGGAGGAACATAAAGCCCAACATTTCATATTTTCATCCTTTTGGATGTACTTGTTATATGCTTAACACTAAAGAGAATCTTAACAAGTTTGATTCCAAAGCACAGAAGTGTTTCATGCTTGGTTATTCTGAACGCTTTAAAGGCTACAGAGTATTCAATACTGAAACACAGATTGTGGAAGAATTTATTCATGTAAGATTTGATGATAAGCTTGGCTCTGAAAAGCCAAAGCAGTTTGAAAATTCTGCAGATAGAGAAGTGATTCTCACAGACTCTGAAGGCTCAGAGGCAGAAAAGGCTAAAGAGAAGGAATCTAAAGCAACTCCAGATGCTATTCCCTTATCTTCTCAATTGGACAACTTACACATTTCTGAAAGATCAAATGTCAGAGGATCTTCTTCCAGAATCAAGGCATCTCACCCAGAAGATGTAATTATTGGAAAGAAAGATGATCCAATCAGGACAAGATCCTATCTCAGAACATCTGAATCTTCATTGTTTGGCTTAGTGTCAATAATTGAACCAACATCTGTGGATGAGGCTCTGAAAGATAATGAATGGATTATTGCCATGCAAGAAGAGCTAAATCAATTCACCAGAAATGAAGTATGGGATCTGGTTCTTAGACCTAAAGGATTCAACGTTATTGGAACAAAATGGGTCTTCATGAATAAGTTGAATGAAAAGGGAGAAGTTGAAAGGAATAAGGCAAGGCTGGTTGCTCAAGGTTACAGTCAACAAGAAGGTATTGATTACACTGAAACTTATGCTCCAGTGTCAAGGTTAGAATCTATACGCCTTCTTATTTCATTTGCTGCACAGAATAACATCACTCTATATCAGATGGATGTTAAAAGTGCCTTTCTTAATGGTATTATAGAAGAGGAAGTATATGTCCACCAACCTCCTGGATTTGAAAGTGAAAACTTTCCAGATCATGTTTTTAAACTAAAAAATCTCTTTATGGTTTAAAACAAGCTCCCAGAGCTTGGTATGAAAGGTTGAGCAATTTCCTTCTGAAGAAAAATTTTATCAGAGGAAAAGTGGATACAACTTTATTCTGTAAAACTCTTAAGAAAGATTTGTTGATTTGTCAAATATATGTAGATGATATTATTTTTGGATCAACAAATATTATGCTTGGAAAGGAGTTTGCTAAATGTATGCAGGCAGAGTTTGAGATGAGCATGATGGGAGAATTGAGATTCTTTTTGGGAATCCAAGTCAACCAGACTTCAGAGTGCACCTACATACATCAGACCAAATATGTTAAAGAGCTTCTGAAGAAGTTCAACATGGTTGATAGTAAGATGTCAAAGACTCCAATGCACCCTACAAGCACTCTTGGTAAGGAAGAGATAAGTAAGAAGGTAGATCAGAAACTCTACAGAGGTATGATAGGATCTCTTCTATACTTGACTGCTTCTAGACCTGATATTCTGTTTAGTGTCTGCTTATGTGCAAGATTCCAATCAAATCCTAGAGAATCACACTTAATAGATGTTAAGAGGATTCTAAGGTATCTGAAAGGTACTACTAACATGGGTCTGTGTTACAGAAGATCTGATGAATTTTCATTAGTTGGATTCTGTGATGCTGATTATGCTGGAGACAGAGTTGAACGTAAAAGCACTTCTGGAAGCTGTCAGTTTCTTGGAAGTCATTGATCTCATGGTCAGCAAGAAGCAACCCACTATTGCAATATCAACTATAGAGGCAGAATACATTGCTGCTGCTGGATGTTGTACGCAGATGCTCTGGATGAAGAGTCAGTTAGAAGATTATCAGATCTATGAGAGTAATCTTTCTATCTTCTGTGATAATACTTCTGCTATATGTTTGTCAAAAAAATCCAATCTTACACTCTAAGGCTAAACATATAGAAATTAAACATCACTTCATCAGAGACTATGTTCAGAAGGGTGTAATAAATCTAGCTTTTGTTGATACAGATCATCAATGGGCTGATATTTTCCCAAAACCCCTTGCTGAAGATAGGTTTAAGTTCATTCTGAAAAATATTTGTATGGATTTTTGTCTAAAGTAATATTTATTAGAGGCAACTTATCAGATGCAAAATGTTTAAAGATCTGAAGTATTTCATCTGATTATTTGTTCATTTATCTTTGATTGATTTATTTGTGTGAAACTCTGAACTAACAAACTCAGAAGATCTGAACGTTGGAAACGTTTCATTTCTTGAGAGACATCAGATGCACATACAAAGCAAACACGTGTCACTTAGAATCTGAAAAGATGGAGTGCTCTACTGAATTGACGTGTGAGGTACTGCTTTGAAAATCTCATTTTTCTTGGATTTCCCCCCATTTGTCATATCTTTAAATTGAAATGATTATTTTCATTAAATGTTGTGTAAACATGCGTATGTGTCTATTGATGTGCCCAATGTTTGATATTTTTTGTTTTCTATAAATACCACCTATCACAACATTTTCACACTTTTCACACTCACTACACTTATGCGTTTTTGCTTACTCTTCAACCTCTACCAAAACCCTAAACCCAAATCAAAATCTTCTTCTTCATCAATGGCTTCTTCAAATGCTGCTGAAATCTCCAACAAAAACATAATGTACAAGAAACCAGTATGCACTCTATTTACTCCAGTTGTGGATCTTGAGGTTCTGTGCGAAAGTTTCGTTGATCTTGAATCAATAGAAGAAAATGGGTTTGACCTAACAACTGCCATTAAAGCTCAAGGCTGGGAGAAGTATTTTGAGATACTGATGGGTCCTGTGTACCCAACTCTTGTGAAGGAATTCTGGATTCACGCTCATGCTGGTCCTAAGTTCATTCACTCATCTATCCTTGGGAAGGAGATAGTGATCACTGAGAAACTGATCAGGCAACTGTTTAGTTATAAAGAATCTGATGGTGTTACAAACCTAGCCTCTTCACGTATTGATATGGCTAAGGTGTATGAAGAGGTTACTGTATCTGGAACACCAACAAGCAAGGTTAAAGATCTGAAACCTATTTATAGGATCTGGGCAAAAATATTTATGAGTACAATCTTTCACAGAAAGTCAACCAACTCACCAGACTATGTGAGTACAGAGCATCTATACTTCATGTACTGCATCAGCAAGGATATTAAGGGGGATCTGCCCTATCTGATTTTCAGTCATCTTCTGACTCATGTCAAAGAGACTAGAGAAGAGGTCAAAGCTAAAGCTGGGAAAGTTAGAACTTGGATACCTCTGGGAAGACTTATTTCAGACATCCTTACAAAGAATCAGTTGGTGAAGCATCTGACAGATGCAAAAACAACAGAGGATATGTCTTACATCATTGGATCTGAGATAAACGGACTCACTCTTAAAAGAATGAAGATCATTTCAGAGCTGAATGGTAAACTAAGGAAAATAAACTCTGAGGAGGTAAATGGCAGAAGGATACCAATAGAAGATTTTCCAATGTTCAGCGCAGATGAACCAAAAGGTATTGTCTGGGCTTACATTGCAGATTGTCTGAAGAATGGAATTCCTCTACCTGCTAACCTTGTTCAGAAACAAGGAGAAGAATTGCCCAATCTGATGAAGGAAAGGCGTAGTAAGAGAAAAGCTGAAGAAGGATCTGTTCAAAAGAAAAGGAAAGAATCTGAAGTTCCAAGGAAGAAGAAGAAAGGAGTAAAGAAAGCCATAATCAATTCTAGGGATGCTACTCTGGAAGAGATAAGAGACATTATTCATCAGGTATTAACATCTGATCCTACCCCTGCTGTTCATTCACCCCTTTCATCACCTCAACTTTCTCCAACCCTTAGACATAGAACTTCTAAACCCCAACCATCTGCAAACCTTTCATCTGAACCACCTTCATCTCCCCCAGTACATTCACAACAATCTTCTGTACCAACAACCTCTGACCCCCAACCTCATACTACATCTGAACCCCCTCAACCTACTTCACCAGAAATTTCACAAACAGAAATTTCACAACCAGAAATTTCACAACCAGAAATTCCACAATCAGAAATTTCACAACCAAAAATTCCACAACTAGAAATTCCCCAACCAGATATAATCATCTCAGAACCAAACCAACCAGAGATTGTTCAAACTGAACACTCTGAACAACCAGCACCACCAGAAGATTCAAATCTTTCTGAAGATATTCTGGATATTCAACCCCTGAATCAATCCATTAACATTTCTTCAACATCTGTTCACTCAGAAGAATCTTCTGATAGTGAGTCATCTGATTTTGAATCATCTTATTTTGAATCAGAGTCTCTCAAACAAGCTCGTTCTGACATTGCTATGAAGGAACACGTTAACATTTCTATGTTTCATACTCCACCCAACTCCCCACCTCAGATAACCATCCCTCAACCATCTGAAACTCATCTATCTGAAACCCAAACCATCCCTCAACCATCTGAAACTCATCTATCTGAAACACTAACCATCCCTCAACCATCTGAACTCCCTCAGTCTGACACCCAAACATCTCAACCAACACCACCTCAACAACAACCATCTGAACCTACTCCTGTTAACACTCCCAATCCTGAACCCTCTGAACAATCAGATCTAGGATCATGTGTGAATACCATGTTTGAAATATTCAAGAAGGAGATAGATTCTGAGTATGCTCGTGTTAAGGAAGTGTGCTTGTCAAGTTTGGATCCGGCTGTTTCAAATGCTTCTTGGAAACGTTTCATCTGGATGTTCAATAAAGATGCTTTAAAATTTAGAGCTAAATGTTCTAAGCTTGCAAAGATTCAGTTTGCAGAGTTAATCAAGATAACTCTGATGAACATGCCTCCTCCTCCTCCTGTGTTGCTTCTGGAAGCTGCTCCTCCAGAGGCTCCTGCATCTGAATTGGTTGCACAAGCTTCTGAAGAGAACCAGTCTGAAGAGAACACTGCTGCTACTGAATCTGCTACTTCTTCATCTGTGGTCACAGAGCTTGTGAATGATGTCAAGGAAATAAAAAATTGGATGGTAAAGCAAGAGAAGAAAACTGATGAGATCAAGACCTGGATGTCTAAGCAAGAAGAGTCAACAGCCAAAATAACAGAGCTTCTGACCCTTTTTTGCCTCACGCCAGACTTAGTTTTATTTGATGTTTTTGCACATGTTATTGCTTCTGTTGTTTTCTTATTGTTGTGTTATGCTTTTTGGCATCTATCTATTTGATTGTGAACTTTGATATGTTTAAATGAAAGTTGATGTTTTTGCTTCTATATGCTTCTTTTCTTCTGTATCTTTATGTCTTTAAAAATATTTTTGATTATGACAAAAGGGGGGAGAAAAAGAGAATCTGATTGTTCAACCTATAAGCAATTACTAAAACTGAAATTCATACATTTTATTAACTTACTTTAAATTTAAGTCTTTCAGATTACATTGATATATCTGACATAATTCATTGAAGTTACCCTGAGACTTTTCCAACCAGAACCTGATCTTCTAAAGCAAATCTGAGTATTCAATCAACTCTGATATCTTAATCTGATACCTTTACTCTGAAAGATAATTCAAGCAAGATGATAACCAGGCGCTCTGACTGAAGGAAGTCATAATTATTTGGCATCAAGATTTGATTCTGAAAGTCAAACCTCTTGCATCAGGCTCTGAATCTGAAATATACTTAATCAAAAAGGGAAGTGTTTTCTTCTATTAGAGTATTCATTTCAGGGGGAGATTGTTAATCTCAGGGGGAGTTATAATTCATACTTTTTATTGAAAAAAATTTCTCATGTTTTGTCATCATCAAAAAGGGGAAGATTGTAAGAACACAGATTATTTCTTAGTAATATCTCTATGTTTTGATGATAACACTTATGAATTTTGTATTCAAGAATTATATACTCTAAATTTGTTCTAGACTGTTTGCTACAGGTACTAAAGAAAATATTCTTAAAGAGCAAATTTGGATCTGAACAATGATATTATGAAAGGCTTCAAAGGTTCAAGAGCATCTTAAATGAAGATCTGAACGCTGTCTCCAGAAGAATCTGAGTGCTGTCTACTGGAGATTCTGAAGCAGAAGTCTCTAAAGAATAGAAGACTCTGAGAGTTCAGAAGCTTAGTCATCAGAAGACTCTGAAGATACTGCGCTGCATAAGTATTGAGAATCTGATATAGAAGACTCTGCTCTGACAGAACTACACGCTCAAGCACACAAGCTGCATATACTCTGATTCAGCATAATCTGAAGAACATCCCAAGACTCTGAAGATCCAGAAGATCTCTACTCTGGAGATTCTGAAGATCCAGACTCTGATGTTGATAGCTGAACTTACTTAGTGAAGAAGATTTGAATATGTCTGTTGGCATATCTCAACAGCTATTTCCTCTTTTATGTTAGACACAAGAACACAGACAAAAATGTTTTATCTGTGCATTCCATTCTAAGGAAAGTTTCTGCAAAGTGAAGACAAAAGGCATCAGGCTTTTTCAGCACAGCCTCCAACGTAAAGACAAAAGGCTCCAGGCTTTTTCAGCACAGCCTCCAATGTTGAGAAGACTTCATGGATCTAAGTGCCTATATAAAGAAGTCCACTCCATCTTCTTCAGTAATGAACTGCTAGCAAAAATCACTTATCAAAGCAAATCTCTCAAAAGCTCTTATATTCTATTTGCTGTAACATTGTTCTTAAAACTTAAGAGAAATATCACAGTTGTGATAATAGCTTTTTAGAAGCATTTTTACTCTTGTAATAGTTTTACATTGATTGTAAAAGGTTTCCTTAAGAGGATCCAGTTGGGATCAGTAGCTCTTGAGAAGATTAAGAACAGTTGTTCTTAGGTGTTACTATTGTAATCTGTTTGATTAAATAGTGGATTAAGTCCTTGACTGAGAAAGGCAAATCACTCTTGAGAGGGTGGACTGAAGTAGTTGAGTTCAACGAACCAGGATAAAAATAACTGTGTTTGAATCTTTGATTATTTGTCATACTTATTCAACCCCCCCTTCTAAGTATTTTCTCACCTTCAAATTTACCTTGTCAGAAGAATTTGAGAAATATATTGTGATCATATCTAAAGAACCACTCCATGTCTCTTGGTTAACACTCTGTTAGCATTATGCAAATGGCATCAACAGCACCTTATACGCCTACCTAAAAATGGAAATCATTTAAATAATGTGTCACATCTTTACTGGCCTCTTTCATAGCAACCTTGGATACTACGATTGTGAGAAAACGACAGCTACAAAGACATTTGATGCCCTATATCATCTCTTGGTTAAATGTACACAGACAAAATATGTGGTGGACGAATGCATCCACCGGACAGACGAAAGTAAGACAACATCCATCGAATGCATAGTTAGCTGAGGAATAAGTAAAGAAGAAGTATAACATACCACCATTATGACTTCCTCAATGAGGTAAGTATTTCTTAAAGTTTTAGTGCAATTTCAATATTAATCTGCTAACTATGAGACATTGTGATCACAATTGTTCTTGTAACCCCTTGTAGGATGGCATAAGCCTCTCTTTTGAAACAGATCTCACAGTTGGCAAACAGGCTCCAAAGTGTAGTTGGCCTACCTATTTTTAGGAACTAGTCACTCCAAGAGTGTGGGCAGTAGAGCCCAAAGACGTCCACCCCAAACTAGGTCCACCTTGAAGGTTGGGACATGAACCTTTCGTTTGGTTAGGGACGGTTCCTAGCAATGTTAAAGAACCACACTAACTTTTCCCAATTGGAGCTAGCAGCGATAAAACTCTGGTTGGGACTATAGAGTTTGAAGGATACGCTAGACACCAGTAACACACAAGGCGAAAAAGTTTAGAATTGCAAGAACAAAGATCAAGTCTTGATGTAATAAGAACTTTTTAGTCAATTCAAGGTGTAGAGACTAGTAACCGATAATGTGGACTAGACAACCATAAAGAAGAAATAAAATACACCAATCACACAAATATAAACAAAGGCACCAAGCAAAAAGGTAAATATATATATATATATTATTGTCCTTTTTTCCAAGACATGAAAGCCTGGCCAACATTATATAAAAAGGGAAAGGAGAAGAAAATCACGCTTCCTCGCTCTGAAACACTGCACCCTAGCCGTCCACTAAAGCCACATCTTGAGTAGCCTTTAAATGATCTAGTTCTAAGACAGAGATGGGAATTCTTGGGTAAAACTCTTTAGCATGATCCACCATATGGTCGCACTACTACAAATAAGATATTTCATGACAAAGGTTTCAGCTTACCTAGAAAAAAATCGAAGTATAATTCTAGGAAGCACCGTGATTTATTTTTTTAAAAAATACCATATATTCCCTCTGATATTGAATATAACCAAGAGAAAAAGTAATCCATGACATGCTTTGAATCCCAACAAAATCAGTTTAAGTGTCATTTTTTTAAAATTGGTGCATTTCTTTTTATTTAATTATATATTTGTTAATTAATTGATTTATTCCTTCGGTTTCTATAATTACCGATGAGTTTTATTTTATTATAAAGCACTCACTCATTAAGTTTTACCTTAAACCTAGTCGCTTCAAACTCATATACATCATTCTTTGGGATGAATTGCAAAGCTGAAAAACCTTTAAGGTTATGTGTTGTATGTCCTTCTTCTAACACTAACATTGAACAAAACATATTTTCAGTTCTTGCAATTCATCTCACATAATGATGTTTTTTTATGTTGTTTTTGTTATTGTTGTTGTTGTTGTTTCCACCTCTCTTGCAAGACCGTTGTTATGTTTTAGGATAACTTTCCTATATTGTCAATCAAAGAAAATACTCATAAACATACTGTAAATTGAAATTCATCTCACATAATGATTTATTACTTTCTTCGGTTGACAATATTGAGAAATTTATTCTTAAAAAAATTTTAAATTGTCCACAAAGAAAACGGTGAATGGTAAAAAAATTTTTAAAAAAAAACGTTACATGTTACTTTCAATTTTTTACCACTCATCATTTTTTTCTACAAGTAATATATTACCTTAGTTTTTATATAAAACCGAAAGAAAGTCCCTAGTTTATTATATTTTTAATTAATAATGAAATAAAATCTCTTATCAGTTTTATAAAATAATCGAGGGGTATAGTTACTCAGCTAACCAACAATGAATTTATGCCATACATTCATAAAGTAACACCCAAGATATTGTCAACACATCAATCCATAAGAAACCCTTTATATTTGTTCCGGACTGGCCCAATGGCTAGGCATGGCCCAATCCACTTCTGCTCCCAGAACAACCCAGTTGCCTGAGTCCAACCACTTGGGGGGAGAACTTACCTTTCTGCCCCCCCCCCCCACACACACACAGGGGAGGCTGAACAATTTACCCTTGGTCACACCACTTCTCCTCGTCAGTCTTTGTCTGTCGCATACAGTCCCACCATCCAGAAACAACCAAGACGCTTGTGCCCGTAATTACGCCCATGCCCGTAGCAACGGCTAGTTATGGGCATGTCTTCCTGTTGCAACGGCTAGTTCTAGAAGTTACCTATTCTTCAGGAAACAGTTATCTCGTCCCAAAAATAGGGACCAATGGCCAAGCGCTAGGGGCATTATATAAACTCTCTCACTTGAGAGGATCATGTATCCAATATTCACCTTAAAACACTCATATTTTATACTTGCTCGTTTTCTTACTTTAGCATCATAGTGTCTTGCAGGTACACCCCCTCCTCCTCTTTCACACCCAGCATCACAGGTATTTGTCTTTGGCCCACCTCAGGTTCTGATCAACCGGTAAGATCAGTGGTGCCGTCTGTGGGAAACTTGCTATCCTCGTCTTTTCTCTTTTCGTAAACACAACACCAAAATAATTCTTCAAATTTCTGATCATGGTCGATCGTGACAAGAATCTTGATGCTCGTAACTCTGCTTTCCTCCCCGTCAGCAAGATTGATGCTGATGGGGCAACCACCTCTCATGGCGGCGACGTCCTCCGACAAAGGGATGGAGCCACAGCTTCCCCATCCCCTGCTCGTGTAGATCACAGCGAAGTCTCGCTTGTCCCACAGCACCTGCCAGTTCCAGTTTCGCCCAGCGCCGACCCGGCCATGGCGGCCCTCCTTGAGGTTCTTAACAAGCCCAACCTCTTAATCTTTAACCAGAACGCGAGGATTGGAGCATTGGAAGAGTCTAGTCATCTAAGATCTCATCTGCCAAGGAAGGAGCGTCAGTGACCGCAGAGTCCCTCTCCCCGACGCGAGAGGAACCGTCAGACACCTCTAGAGCCAGAGACCCTGACCATCCGCAAATGCGACTGTATCTTTCCCCGGAACCAGAATTCCCCACAACCCAAGAGGAGAAAAAGAGACCACCGAACAGAGTCCCAATGTTCGCCTCCACCCATATCCAAGGGCCGAGTGCGAACCCCGTCTTTCCGACGAGACCTCCATCCTACATACAGACGGGATGCCCGCTCCCCGTCTTGGACCAGCAGCAGCAGCGACGAAGAGCCTCGTGGCCCGTTGTTTTAGGAGATCATGGCCATATGCCTGCCAAAGGGACTAGAGAAGCCCCCCTCTCTGGGGACATACGACGGAATAACTGACCCCGACGAGCACATCGAAAATATCGATGCGCTTCTCGACTATCGCGGTGTCCGGGGCGCTAGCAAGTGTAGGTTATTCCTAACCACACTTAGGAAGGGGGAAACGGCCTGGTACAAAGGGCTTTTTGACAACTCCATCACCTCATGGAAACAACTGGGGAGACTCTTCTCCAGACACTTTACGGCCTCTCGCCACCATCTGAAGACCGAAGCCTCCCTTGAGGCCATCATTCAAGAGAGAGATGAACCCCTGCGAGCTTACATTGAAAGGTTCAACAAGGAGGCCGTACAGGTTTCTACAACCGATGACATGAAAACGTTTCTGCTCGAGCGCGGGCTCTGTCCCTGCACCGAATTTGTTAAAGTCGTATGCATCCGGCCCCCGGCAACGCTAGACGCCTTCCTCTTCAAAGCACAAGCGTACATTTAGTACGAAGAGAAGGAGGCTACCAGCTCTGCCCACGATTCTAGGCACAGGGAGAACGCCCAACCATCTAGGTCCGACGAGCCCTTGACATCCCGTCGGGGAGATAAAAGACGGGAAGACCGTCCCCGTGAGCCTCAGGACAACAAAGGACCTTCCCTCCTGTTCCATGAATACACTCCCCTGACAGTTTCAAAGGAAAAAATCCTCACTGAGTGCGTCAACTTAGAATTTTGGCAGGCAGAAGTCCGGTTCCCAAAGCAGATACCGTCCAAATCTAACACTGATAAGTCTAAATATTTCTGGTTCCACAAGAGCCACGACCATATGACTGGAGACTGCATCCACCTGAAGGATGCCATATAGATACTTATCAGGGACGAGAATATAAAGCAGTTCACCAAACAAAAGGACACTCCTCGACCAAACGCTCAGGAATCCTAGAAGGTTGAGAAAGAAGTGCCTTCCTCCAAGGAAGCCAACCTCTAGGTCAATATGAGCGTCTCACGATCTGAATATTTCTACATCCCCGAGGAGCTCAACGCCCCTCCATATTTTGCCACGCACAGCCCATAGGAGACGTTTCCCTCCACCATGGTCATCTCCAAAGGAGGTTTTAACAAAGTGACGGTGGGGTCTGTCAAAAGGAAATTTGAGCACCTTATCAACAACAGCTCAAACCGGAACTCCACCCTTGACAGGGCCCGGGGAGAGTCTGTTCCCATCTGCTTCTACCGCGAGAAGCTTCTTGGCAGAGCCCTCAACGCCAGCATCCCTCTGCTCGTAAGAGCTTAGATGGCAAATTTTAATGTTCGGCGAATCCTCGTCGACCAAGGCAGCTCTGATGATATTATGTACTCCCAGCTATTTTCCACGCTCTAGCTAGACAAATCAAATTCGACTCCCTACGTGGGCTCTAACCTACAGAATTTCAATGGGTCGGTGACAAAGCCATGGGGTTACGTTGAGCTGATCGTAACTTTTGGGTCCACTGAAATGGCCAGGTCAATTAAGGTCCAATTCCTAATTATAGATTGTATGTAACTATACCAGTGCATCTTCGGGCGACCAACTCTGGCCGAGCTGGTGGTCGTGCCTTCAACAGTACACTTGAAGATTAAATACTACACCTTCAAAGGTCTTGTTGCAACTCTACAAGGGGACATTGAAGCCGCGAGGAGATGCTTTGAAGCAGCATCCAAGGGACTAAATGCCATCATACCGAAGACTCATGTCCAGCCTGCTCTGCCCACCAGCCCTGAAGAGGCGAAACCGCTTCCCTGTGTCGATTCCATCGACCTTGACAGCTGCTTCTCCGAAGACGGCCAAAAGACTCAGAAGGCAAAGGGAAAGAGATTCAGTCATCCTCGAGCATCCCCTTCAGTAGTGGCGAAGCTGCCCATCCGATGCGCCAAATTTCGGATGGAGAATTCGATCTTGTCTTCCTCGGCGACGACCCCAAGCGATGAGTGAAGATCGATATTAATCTCCCCGAGCTAGTGAGGAAACAACTGAGAGCATGCCTCCGGGAGAATGCAGCCTTGTTCGTGTGGAATGTCGCGGAGATGCCCGGGCTAGACCCTGACGTGGCCTATCACCGCCTCACTATCGACCCTGCCGTTAGGGTGGTGGCTCAACATAGACGATGGCAGTCTCTAGAGAAGACGGAGGCTGCCGAACAGGGTGTAAAAGACCTCCTAGAGACAAACTTTATCTTGGAGGCTAAGTACACCACTTGGTTGTTCAACGTTGTACTCGTTAAAAAGAATAATGGAAAATGGCGCATGTGTATTGACTATACCGATCTTAATAGGGCCCGCCCTAAAGACGCATATCCCCTCCCCAACATAGATAATCTAGTTAATAATTCTTCCGGTTTTAAATTGCTATCTTTCATGGACGCCTATTCAGGCTACAACCAGATACCCATGGCAAAAAGAGACAAGAGGTACACAGCCTTCATGACCAAGTTTGGAAACTATTACTACAACGTTATGCCCTTCGGTCTAAAGAATATCAGAGCTACCTACCAAAGGATGATGGACAAAGTCTTCCGAGGAGAAATTGAGGACATGCTCAAAGTCTATATAGACGACATTATCATGAAGTTCCACGAAGAATCCGATCACACTGACCACTTGAGGAAGGTTTTTGAGCAACCCATGAAGTACAAGATACGCTTTAATCCGGAGAAGTGCATGTTCGGGGTGCGAGCGAGAAAGTACCTCGGGTTCTATCTAATCGAACGAGGAATTGAAGCTAACCTCGACAAGTGCAGAGCCTTCTCCAAGTTCCCCACACCGAACTCAAAAAAGTCCATCCAATCCCTCAACGAGATGCTTGCATCACTTTCTCGCTTCGTAGCCAAATCTACCCAACATGCCCTCCCTTTTTCAAACTCCTCCGCAAGGAAGCCGCGTTCGAATGGACAGAGGAATGCAATAAAGATCTACTCAACTTGAAGCAAGCCATGTATGCACTGCCAGTCCTCTCCCAGCCAGAAAATGGGGAAACCGTTTTTCTCTACCTCGTCGTCGCAACCGAGGTTGTGAGCGCCGCCCTCATCCGCGAAACTCCTAATGGGTTGAAACTCATCTATTTCACAAGAAAGGCGTTGCAAGGGCCAGATTTGAGGTACCAACTGATAGAGAAGATGACCCTCGCCCTTATCAATGTTGCGAGGAGACTAAGGCACTATTTTCTGGCCCACACTACCGTGGTACGCACGAACCAGCCCATAAAGCAACTACTGGACCGTCCAGACATGGCCAGAAGGATGCTCAAATAGTCGCTGAAACTATCCGAATTTGACATCCAGTACAAGAGAAGAAAGGACCTTAAGGCACAAGCACTAGCTGACTTCGTAGCATAAATGACCTTGCTCGGCCAACCGAACGAGGGTCGCTATGAGTGGGTCATATTTATCGATGGAGCGTCTAGCTCGGCGGGGAGCGGAGCAGGTGTCACCCTAGAAAGCGAGGAGGGGATCCTCATCGATGTTTCACTCACACTGTCCTTCCCCACCTTCAATAACCAGAATGAATATGAAGCCTTCCTGGCCGGTCTACGCCTCGTCGAAGACTTGGGAGCAGAAGAAGTCGTCATCTGCACCGACTCTCAGCTAGTGGCCCTCCAAGTTTGGGGGGAATACCAGGTCAAAAATGAAAACTTGTCCAAATACCTGGCCTTGGTTAAGGAGGAGATGGCAAAGTTCACCTCCGTGGAAGTAAAACACGTTCCCCGCGAACATAACGTCCAGGCAGACATCCTACCAAAACTAGCCAACATGAAAAAGAAAGGGGGAAACAAATTCGTCATCCAAGAAATACTCTCACGGCCTAGCATTGAAAGAGTGTCCATGACCCTAGACGTGCATGTCGTCGGCGACGACCATTGCTGGATGGCCCTTGTATGCAATTACCTCACTAAAAACAAACTACCATAAGGAGGCCAGCATAGTAAGGCGTAGAGCCTGCTCCTACGTTCTGGTAGAAAATAAGATGTACATGTAAGGATTCTCCATACCTCTCCTTAAGTGTGTCGAAGAAGAAATGGTCGCCCACGTCCTGCACGAGATCCATGAAGGAATCAACGCCCAACACCTCGGTGGGAGATCTCTCGCAAGGAAAGCTCTTCGGGCAGGTTACTACAGGCCGACCATGCAAAACGACGCAAGGGAACACATGAAGAAGTGTGAAAAATGCCAACGGCACAAAGACATGCACCTGGCACCGCCCAACAAGCTCAAGGCAATGTCTTACCCGTGGCCATTCACCTGGTGGGGCCTGGACATCCTATGGTCAATCATCGTAGGGTCGAACCAGAATAAGTACTTGATAGTGGGCGTAGACTAATTCACCAAGTGGGTAGAAGTTGAGGCCCTGGTCAAGATAACGACCCACAATATACTTCATTTGTACAAAAGAAACATCCTTGTTCGTTTCGGAATTCCTCAAGCAATCGTCACAGATAACAGGACACAGTTCATGGACAAAAAGTTCCATAAATTCATCGCTTAACTTGGCACTAAAAAACATTTTGCGTCCGTCGAGCATCCCCAGACTAACGGGCAAGCCGAAGCGACTAACAGGGTAATCTTACAAGGCCTCAAACAGAGGCTAGACGGAATAAAGAGGCAGTGGGTCAAAGAGCTGCACAGTGTGCTCTCGGCCTACCGCACTATACCCCATTCTTCAATCGGGGAAACCCCTTTTCGCCTAGCATACGGGACAGAGGTGGTAATCCCCATTGAAGCTCACGTGCCCTCCAGAAGGATTGAATCGCCTTTGGATGAATAAACAAATAGCAAGGCCCTGAGAGAAGAGCTCGATCTCGTCAAAGAGGTCTGATCAGGCGCAGTCCTCCGCGAGGCCTCACTTAAACAAAAAATCATGATCAGATACAACGCCAAGGTTATCCGATGAGAGTTCCAAGTAGGCAGCCTCGTCCTAAGGAGGAATCACAAATATTCCCGCGATGGCAAGCTCAATGCAAATTGGGAAGGACCCTACCGCATTATAGCAAAAACGAAGAACGAGGCCTACTACCTAGAATACCTAACCGGGGAAGAATTAGCTCGACCATGGAAAACCGAAAAGCTTAAACAATATTATAGATAAGGCCCCCACTGTCGACGTGTCTCGCCTAGACGGCGGGCACAATCACTGACCACAGGTGCGTGCCTTGGTACAAGTGATACGCCACCAACACGGATCTAAGCAAGGTTTAGTCAAAGAGAGACTTAATATATGCTCGACAGCGGTTCCTCGACCGAGGTTGTCATCATCAAAGTACCACGAATGATAGAACCCCTAGCTCGCGACGGGAAGTTCACGCTGCAAACTCAGGCCACAAACATGGCCTGAGCTCCGCTCCCCTGCCCGGGAATAACATGGACCTTTCGACCAGTTCCCCACACTGTCGAATATTATTTGTTGAGCATACCCAGAATATAACAATCAATTACTAAGTTATCTCATGCGAACAATGCTAGACTGTGTATGACACTTAGAAAAAATCAGACGAAGTATAGTTAAGCATACAAACCAATCACTAAAATGCCTCAGACGACCGTGTTGGACGGTGCAGGGTCACAGAGGGTCACAAGTACGCATGGTACAATAAAATGGGGGATAAGCCCTACAAAATAAAATTACATATTAATCAAGTTGCACGCAGGCCAGAATATCAACCGAGGAAGATTCACTGCTCCTCTTGCTGGGTCTCCTCTTGGGTCACCTGCCCTGTCCTTCACCACCTTTTCCGAACAAGAGGAACTCGGGGACGACTATCTTTCCATCCTTAACTAAATAGAGGAACTCTGTGCCTTTGGTAGTTAGCTAGACACCAAGATTCACTAGCTTCAATTGATTCACGGTGTTCTGAAAAGCCTGCCCGCCGATGGCCAGAAGGTCGTCGTCAGATTGGGTGATCCAGGCAACCAGCTCCACCCGAGTCGATCGTTTCTTCATCTTTTCAGTCTTGTCTTCAGCAGGAGCAGCAGTGGCTTTCAGCTTCTCCACCAAGTCCTCAGCGGCTTTCTTTTGGGCAGCCAGGGTGTCCCTTTCCATGGTCATCTCCTTGCGACCCTTCCGCGCAGCTTCTTCGAGATCCCTATCCCGCTCCTCCTGAAGCTTCTTAACCTTTTCTTCTAGAGCCGCCACCACAGCCTAGGATTTCTTCAGCTCAAGCTCAAGGGGATATTCGTCCTCGGTGTACACCATGGCTATCTCCAGGATCCTCATCAAGGCAAAGGCATCATGCGCAAGCATGAACCACTTGCTGGGATGGTCCATCTCCTCGAGCTTTATAGATTCTACCCAAGGAATGGACTAGGAGGACCCCTCGAAGAACTTCCTGTTATGCAAGCAGGGAGGTAGCTCGAATTTTCTTTTGACGAACTTCTGGCTGAGATCCACAATTTTGTTCACACGGACACGCTTGAGCCTCGAACTCACGGGCACGGGAGACGTCTGAGTGGCTGGAGGGGTAGATGACGATGTCCCCGATCCTGTCTGGGAAGGAGTCGTTCATTGACCAAGGCGGCTTCTTCCTAGGGCCACATTGCCCTTCATCTTTCCTTGGGCATTCTTTACCATCCTCTCCTGCGCCGAAGACATATTACCTGCAAAAGCAACAAACACATTAGCACGTGGAAAGAGAAATATCTCAAACGAAATAAGAAGAATTAAGAAGCTACCCAAGAATGTAAAAGCCTCCTCGCGAGTGCTACACTCGGGGAGCTCTTTAGTATTGATGTACCAGGCTTTCACCTGTAGCCCCCCATCTTCTTCATAAAGAACCTGCCCAACGCGAGTCACGCACTAGGAGGGGAGGAAACATCCACAAAGGCCACCAGCTTAGCATAACTAGCTTGATCATCATCGACCAACTAATGAAGAGTAACTATGTGCTCATCAGTCGAATGGATAAAGTGAGCCCCACTCCAGCAGAAGGGGAATATGGACAACCTCTGGGAAACTATTTTGCCTTACTCGTCTATCAGATCCTCCCCATTTTCATCCGTAGATACCTCCCACACGAAGGTCGAGTCGGTAGCTTTCTCCGACATGGGCTCGATCACATAAAATCTCTCTTCGAAGGTCCGGATAGACTCGGAGAAGGGTTTGAATAATTTCCTTCCCTATTTCAAAGAAACCAAGCTCAACTTCCTCCCTGACACCTGCCGTTGAAGATGAAAGATAGTGAAGAAGAGTGGAAGGGTGACCCCGATCTGCAAGTATTCGCACAACAATTCATACGCCCGCATGAAGGCAATAGAATTTGGATGCAATTGGGATGACGCCAAGTCTAGATGTACGAAGACTCCCCGTTGAAAGTCTGTGAAGGGCAGCCTCAACTATATCTCTTTGAAAACATACTCGTACATAGGAAATCTCTCCCCGTACGCCAAGCACATACGGTCATCCTTTGATGGGAGATGGATCCTCCAATCTCCCTCTGGACCCACCGTGGTAAACACATCCCTGGTGTATGAAGCAAAAAGTGAGGCATGCTTCATCGGCTCGGCCATATTCCACTTCTTGGTCGAGGTCCTTGCAGCAGTCACCCCTCCAGCCTCAGGGGATGAGGAGTCATCATCTGTTTCAGTATCTTCCGAGGAGCTGTCCTCAGAACAATCTCTAAGGTGTTCTTCTTTGTCAGCCTTGCGCAACATCGCCTTTACCTGAAAAGCAGAGGATAAAAGTGAATTTGATGACAAAATCAAATCCACCCTTCCACTACTAGTCAAGCCAAAGGGCGCACAAAGGGCCAAGGACAACATCCTCGACTTAAGCCCTACTCAAATGGCACAGTTAAACAAGCGAGGAAGTTCCCAAGCATTCTTTCTGGCACAGCCGGGAAAAAGTCCCCCGAGCACAAAACGTAGAACTCTCATGAAGGAACCACCAAAATCCATGGTTCCCTCCGGCAGCAAACACCGTTGTGCCGTCACTACTCCAACATCAACTAAAAACCTATAGCTTGCTAAGTTGCTCTTTCCTAAAAACAACCACTACAGTGTCGGCAACAGAGAAAATGGTCGCGCCACTATCTGCCACCAGCAGCCACCATAAAAATGCCCTAGAACTACCTCTTTTTAGCCCTAACGACGTGCATTCTAAAGCATAGAATCGGAAAAACAGATAGCAAGCAAAGAATCGACATGCTTACTTGGTCGAGGAAGAAATTTATGGGTTTTGTATCTCTGGTCAGACCTTGTATAGTGGCCGAAAAGAAACTGGACGGCGGCGAACAACGGAAAATGAGGAACAAATAGCAAGAGGAGAGAGAAGCGAAAGTTCTGAATGAACAAACCCTCTCACTATTTATAGGCAAACTCCAGGATCATGCACGAGCATGCGCGGGTAGAGCATCATCACGCATTTAATGCAACACACGGCTTAAGGCACACGTGCACTCCCACTCTTCAAATCCCATCAACCATTAATCTCCCTGGACCTAGAGCTCCCTGGCAAGCAACGCTTCAGATGTCCAGGCACAGATACCTTCGAGCACAAAGTAGCTTACGACGACTATGCCCGAGAAGCAAACTGTCCTTAAGTCATCACTATCATGCTCGATTGCAACGACTTGGGGGGCTACTGTTCCGGACTGGCCCAACGGCTATGCATGGTCCAATCCACTTCTGCTCCCAGAACGGCCCAATTGCTTGAGTCTAACCACTTAGGGGAGAATTTACCTTTATGCCCCCCCCCCTCAACAGGGGAGGCTAACCCATTTACCTTTGGTCACAATACTTCTCCTCGTTAGTCTCTGCCTGTCATGTACGATCCCACCATCCAAAAACAGCCAAGACGCTTGTGCCCGTAATTACGCCCCTGCCCATAGCAATGGCTAGTTCTGGCAGTTATTTATTATTTAGGAAACGGTTATCTCGCCCCAAAAATAGGGACCAATGGCCAAGTACTGGGGGCATTATATAAACCCTCTCACTTGAGAGGGTCAGGTATCCAATACTCATCCTGAAACACTCATATTCTGTATTTGATCTCTCTCTCTCTTTCTTGTTTTCTTACTTTAGCATCGGAATGTCTTACAGGTACACCCCCTCCTCCTCTTTCGCACCTAGCATCATAGACTTTTGTCTTTGGCCCACCTCAGGTTTTGATTAACCGATAAGATCAATATCTAATAAGAACGCGAACACCACCATTATATATTGAATATTATCTTGTGAAACTCAAACATTTATAATGAAAGTGTTTTCCATAAAAACATTGATAATTTAAAAGGTATTGGACAAAGGACAGATCCTCTACTAAGACAGCAACAACACCTTTCTCAAAAGTGTGAGCAATATGGGTAGGAAGAATAGTAGGCACTCGGAGGAAATGAGTAGACGACTTTGAAGCAACAGCCCTGGAAATACGGGCCCTTTTAGGGGAATACTCTTCAAAAGGAGAATTATGGTCCTAGCCTCTTTCACTACTACGGAAAACACCTCTTAAAACGGGTGGAAAAGGGATACAACCACGTTCGACCAATCGTTGTGAGGTAAGGCGTGATTGTATGTATGATTCTTTTCACCACAGCCATGCGACTGTTATTATAAGTCAAGTAGCGTGCAACCTATCACAATGGTTACTTTAAAAAAATGTTATTGTATGTTTTAATAAAATAAAATAAAATGCAATAGTAGAACAATAACAACAACAACAACAACAACAACAATAACAAAAACAACAACAACAACAACAACAACAACAACAAAGACAATAATAATAACAAAAACAAGAACTGCAACAAGAATAACAAGAGCAATAACAACAATAAAAAACAACAATAATAAAAAAAATACAAGAACAATAACAATAAAAATAACAACAACAACAACAACAATAACAACAAAAAGAACAACAACAAGAACTATAAGAATAACAACAAGAACAACAAGAATAACAACAAAAATGAACAACATGAATAACAACAACAAAAACAACAACAACAAACATTGCTAACTTGAATCCATGTTTTTCTGGTCTCATTCAAGTTGGAGAAGAGGTGAAGCAGTTATGAAATTTGTTAATGAAAAAAAATGGTGTTTTCGAGTTTTATTTATGGAAGAAATGATGTTTTCAAGCTTGGTTTAGTGGAGAATAGAGTGTCGTAAATGGAAGATGATGTTTGAAGGTAGAAGATGAAGTTCGTCTAAGTTGGTAGTTCATCTAAGTTTTAGATTTCACACAGATAACTAATGATAGTGTCTTGAGTATTGATACTCACTAAATGGACGACAAAATTTTGTTTAAGGATAGTGAAGAAACTCAATAAACACACTTATATTTCCCCATTACCCTGGGTGACTTTTCACCATGATTGGAAGTTTCAACCGTGGTAAAAAGTGGCTTAAAAATAAATGAAAACAAAACTGTAGGTGCTAGAATTCGAACTCATGACCATGTGTCACTTTTCACCATGGTTGGAAGTTCCAACTGTCGTAAAAAGTGACTTAAAAATAAATAAATAAAAGTGTAGGTGTTAGGATTTGAACTCATGACCATGCGTCACTTTTCACCACGGTTGGAAGTTTCAACCGTGGTAAAAAGTGGCTTAAAAATAAATAAATAAACAAAAATGTAGGTGCTTGAATTCGAACTCATGACCAGGCGCCACTTTTCACCACGGTTGGAAGTTCCAACCTTGGTGAAAAGTGGCTTAAAATGAAAATAAAAGGAAAGCGTACAAGTGAATAGATTCTACCAAAATGGATACTTTGATCGAGGTGAAATGGTTTTACGAAAGGTACTTTTTATAGTAGTGTCTTTGTCGGAGTAGTAGAAAGCTATGGATGATCTTCCATGGATAGGATGGCAGAGGAAAAAGAAATTTCATCAATTCCAGGGGCAGTTGCAGTAGTCTCACCAGCAGATGAGGGCACATGAGTTATAGTGGAAGGAAAAACATTTTGACCAATAGGATCGGGTCTAATTCCCTTAGCGTAATAAAGATAGAAAACCATTTGCAACCTGTCCATTTTATCTGCAAATTATAGACACACATGTCAAAAAAAATTCTAGGACTCCTCCCTCACCAAATAATTTTTTCCTCTCCGTGCGGCCTACCGCACTCACAGTAATGCGGTAGTCAATTAGCTTCTTTCTCTAAAGGAAGACAACACTTCCTTGAGGTCGAACCCTTCTTTGTAACTAAGTCCCTAATACAGCGACTCCAATTCCTCCTTCACCATAACCTCTTCAATGGATAGGGAATGCAATTTGATGTTATATGAATGAGTTGTATAGTGGAAATGAGGCCAAGACCAGTACTTCACGAACCTACTCTTGCAATGACGAGAGGACTCAAATGAGCTATAGTAAAAGACAAGATAATCCTCTAGAGCACGGGGCCTCACTAACATGAAAAACCTCATGAAATTACCTCAATCCTTAATTAAGGTGTTAGGCCAAGTGATCGCGACTTTCTGAGTCTAACTGAACTAACTGCAAGTGCACAGTCTATCGCGTAGTAATAAAAGATATTGATCCCACAAGGACTCATAATCAAACTAGTGTTCTCGGGCGTTACTATGTTTAGCTAGGTTGGATATGGTTTAAAGGAAAGGATGTAAAAGTAAAGGCTAAATTAAAGAAAGGCTAAAAGGTTTTTTAGAATATTAATACGGGAAATCGGTATGCAATGCCTTAGTTCTTCGAGGATTTGACAAGTCACCGGCGTGGTTTAATAAATTCAAAATAGTTTTCAGAAGAAAATAACGGTTTAAAGACTTTTGTCTCACGTTGGTTGTTAACGCTAGTCGCAACTCTAAGGCGGAACATATGCTTTCGCTATCCCGTTCGGCGTTTAAACTGCTTTTTGAAAACCATTAAGTTCTAATTTCTTTTAAAGCGCTTTCGCTGTATTTAAAATAAATGCCTAGTTTTTACTATCTGGTCTTAGCCTCAGCTTTCGCATGTCGGTTCATACCTTAATGAATCTCCCACTGTCGTGGCGAGATTACTATAAACAAATTCTCGTTGTCGCGACGAAGTTTAGTCTAATAAATTTAGATTAAAAACTATGGCCAGAAACAAGTTTGAAAAAATGGAAAAACGCCGGATGTTATCGAATCTCGTCCTACTAATTCATTACATACCGATCGATACGGTTTAGCTAGACATGGATTTTAAAGCGGACATAATTGAATGAAAACAGCAGAATATGTAAACATACATTATAATAGCAAATGGAAACTTAATTAATAGTAATGAACCTGTAAATAATTCTGCTTCGGCACTTGAATAATCCCCCACAGTGTCGGCAGGATTATTACTTTGGTGACAATTAACGTACGGAAAGTTAAAGCAAACAGTACAATTGGAATTTTAATGGAAAATAAAGGAAAAAGAAAGCAGGAACAAAGTTTGGCTTTTTGTAGTAAATTAGGCAGCACTTCGTGGTCTTCAATGCGGATCCCCGATTCTAGTCTTAAACCTCTCCTTTTATAGTGGATGTTTCTTATGTGAAATACCTCAGGAAGTGGAGTTGAGGGTGAGAGAATCCAGGGAGTCGTGATTATATTTTCTGGGCTTCTGTTGACACGTTCTCAAAAGTGAACGTTATTCTGTTTTTGCAAGTGTGGTGATCGTGAAGGAGATAAGACGTTCGTGATGCACATGACGATCATGACACTCGTGATGGTCGTCACACACATGACGGTCGTGAGGGACCTGTGACGACCGTCATATCAGCAAAAACTCATTTCTGCTATTTTTTCGTCCTTTTTCTTTTGTTTTGTGTCTTCTAACATTTTTTTTCTTTGTCTTGCTTCATTTGAGTGTGAACTTCGTATACCTGCAAAAATACTTAACAAATAATGCGGAGAGGTCCGAAATCGGGGTGAAATTAACCATTAGTAGCATAAAATCATGGCATTTAATATATACGTTTTCGTGTTATCAAACTCCCCTAAACTTGAATCTTCGCTTGTCCTCAAGCAAAAAGCATAAGAGCTGAGATGATGCAGTCACACGATATGTTCCTTTGCGTTTTCAAAGTAGCTTCAGAGGCGCTGAGTTGGGAAGTCGGAGAGGATTTAAAACAACATGCATACGACAGTGACACCGAGCGGTATGCTCTCGAAGGCCTCCTTCTTATACGAGCCGGTTCCAATCATGCTGCTGTAGCTCGGCGTAAAGTTCATCGTACCAAGTTTTTCCCTGTTTCATTCCAGCGCAATCATATTAAGCCCTTTACCTCTTTGCATGCACGTAGTGGAATAACCTGTTAGTGATTTCGGTCTTTCTTTGTACGGGGTCTGGTGCACGAGTGTGGTACCCTTCGATATGTCCTCTTTGTAAGTTGTGGGGATCAAACCGTAATTCTCCCCATCGAGTCCATAACCAGAGACCTATGGACCAACTGACAGAGAGCTTCTTTTCTTTATGAGCTTATTTTTGTTATTCTGAGATATCAGAGGTAGATAATCACTACATGGCTGCGGAGCAATTCTTTCCTTTATGATCTTACTGATCACTTATTTGCATCGGCTTTCCACGTGGTATGTGCTTAAGGAGGTGCTGACTGCTTGTATAAACTACTAGGGGCTTCGCTTGGTGCTCAAACCTGAGGCTTTGGTACAGTAGGTAGTGGAACTGACTCGCATAAACCGGAGGTCTAAGGTGTCAAAGCGGTATGGGTATCGTTAGCAATCGTTCTCGAGGTTCCTTGACTCGGCCTAAATCTTGGCACATCGAGTGTTGCATCGGATTTTTGGAAAAAAATTTGTATAGCTTGAGTAAAACGGATAAAGCGGGGGAAGCTCTCGTAACGGAAAAGAATATAGAAATGCGCTTTATTGTACTGAATTGAAAAGACTGGATTAAAATAGTTGAAATGGAAATAAAGTATATAACAGAAGGGAAATAAAGCTCCGCTCTCACACTATCTCAAGCAGTGTCCTCACTGATTTTGAAACGAATGTGAACGGTGTACAACAACAAAAATGAAAATGCAATAAATAAAACAACAACAAGATAGCTATGGAGTAGGCTACTCTCGGTCTCTTCCTCTGCCGCGATGTCGTCATCCTCGGGTTGTGGGGTGCAGAGCGTCGGTGTGATAGATGGTTTCGCGTAGGCCCTCCACACGGACGGTTAGAGCGGCCATCTCATCAATGACGGTGTCGAGGCGTTCCCCTTGGGCTACCAACAAATCCATCACCTGTTGGTGTTGTTCTTGGTGACAACGTTCGAGCCGGGCTACTGTCTTGTTTTGTTGCCAAATGCTGCGAAGGATTTCTTCGTTTGTTGCTTCAGTCTCAGGGCGACGGCGACAGTGAGAGGAAGGACCTTCAGGAGGTGGAGGATGTGGAGTATCAGCCTGAGCAGCTCTGTCCAATTCTTCTTGTACTTCATCAACGGGTACTTGGGCATTTTCTTGAGTTGCTGTTGCATTCGCTTCTGGTGCCGCTATGTCAAAGAGCCAGTTGGCTCTGTTTTGAGGATGGGCACGATCACGACATGGTAGGATGATGTTGCGGATAGTGCGGTTGCGAACCACCAGATGGTATTTTCCGTCGGCTCGGACCTTGATGAGGTGGGAGGAACGGCAGTAGTCAATGTCGAGAAAGACCGGAGGCAGTTACCGAGGTCGAGGGACACGGCAATAGAAGTAATGATACCTCCTAAGTAGAAAGGCTTTAAACCTCGACCACAGTTGGCTTGGATGTGGGCCAAGATAAACGGTGTGGCATTGACGGCTTCAGGAGCGAAGGCGCACTGTAGAAAGAAGAGCTCCTTGGAGTTGACCTTATGGTTACTGTCTCGAGCAAAAGTGGTGTTTCCGAGCACCCGGTGAAAGTAGCGGATGGCAGGGTGGTGGATGTATGTGGCGTTGAGGCTGTCCCACCCATCGGCGGTGGTGCCGGTAAGTTGATTCCAGAGTGCGAAGGCTTCTTGAAAGAAGTTATCCGAAGGAACTCTACAGTGAGCATCGACACCATGGCGGAACTGTAACATTTGAGCAAGTTGAGTTTGGGTAAGCTGGTATTCGTTGCCGAACATTTGGAAGCATGCGACATCGGTGAGTTGGTTAGTTTCACCGGTAGGGGTGATGTATGAGAAACAACTCAAGAACTCCAAGGTTAGCTTTTCGTACGTCGGTTGCGGAGTTGTGCATAGAAACCAAAGACCGGCTTTCTACAACATCCATTGGACGCCTTCCAAGATGCCCAACTCAGTTAAGCATGAAACATCGGCGTACCGAGTCGACTGAACAGAGCGTTGATAGAATGTAATGTAGTTTGCTCGCTGCTGTTCTCCGTGTTCACCTTCTCTGAAAACGATGGTAGGCATGTCAGGAAGTTCACTGTGTCGTGCCATTTGTTTCTGTTGTTTAGTGTGAAGGAGGGTGGAAAAGAGAGAGTGATTAGGGAAAGTGTTTTTTCTGTGGAATGGATTAGACGAGAACTGAGAATTTATATGGGAGGAGTGGTAGGTGAACGGGTGGTACGAGTAATGATGGGGTTGAATGTAATGAATGAGAAAGTTACTATGGAGGTAGTGGGAAGTTGAAAATGTAGAGGGAGAGGGATTTGAATGGGAGAGAGTGGGAAGTTATGAAGTAAAAGAGGGGGTGGTTCGTATTCTGCTGATAGAGCAGAATTTTAATCGCGTGACGATCGTGAGGGGCGTCACGATCGTGAAGCTCGTGACGAGCGTAACGGGGGGGGGGGGGGTGACGGTCGTCACAGCAGCAAATTCTGCAGCTGCAGAAAATGTGCTTTGTGGTTCGTACTGGAGTTCTGTAGTATAATTGATTCACATTGCAAGCCAGTATATCAAACAAAATAAGGAATTGTAAAGGAAGAATTTTGGATTAAAACTAAAAATGCAAAAGAAATTTCATTAATTAAAGTAATTGTTGAATGGAGTACAATAATTAAAATGGAGTTCAAATTGTAAAAACAGAAAACGGGAAATAATTCAGAATGCAGTAAAACTAAAATAGAACTAAAGTTATTAATCCTTCTGCTGCTTCAGTTTGTCAAGCTTTTTAGTAATATAGTCGAACTGGTCACAAACTACGTCCATGAAGGTTGTGACATCCATCTGCAGTTTTGTTAGCTCATCCTTGACTGTTGTGATTTCCAACTTGAAGTCGTCCCATTGTTTTCAGAATGGTGTCCAATTTTTCTGTTCGTTGGTCAGGAATGGGGTCAGGGAAATTATGGTAATTCGGAGGAGTCTCAGGGTCTGTCTCAGCTTCTGACACATAGTCTTCATAATACATAAAGTCTTGTGCTTCTGATATATGATCATTATCATACATGTAAGCCTGAGGTGTAGAATAAGGTGGGGTAGGACCCATAGGCTCATCCAACTCATACAGCCAATTGTTTCGGTTATGGATACTTGTCAGCTCATGGTTAGGAAATGTGAAGAGTCTGTCAGGAATAAGGTACTCGTAAGTTTCTGGTCCTAAGTTACCTATGACATGTCGGTTAAAGCAAAACGGTATGTCCATAGGTCTGATGTGGCCAAAAACTTTGATTCTATTCAGTTGGTACCTAAGTCCAATTGCGTGTGCAATCATGGTGACGAGGCCTCCTATTAGGATAGGTGAATTCGGTTCCTGAGTAAGCTTTTCGAAGGTTCTCATCATAAACGGTACGACATTGACGAGACGGCCTTGTGATGCACAGTACAGGATAAACAGCTCTTCCTTAGAGACTGCGGTAACATTTCCCTCTTTCCCAAAGAGGGTATGGGCTAATATCCTATGGAAGTAGCGGACTACAGGGTTATGTATCTCGTTAGTATTCATGTCGTTCGGCTCAGGGTGATAATTACCTGTAATGGTACCCCAGAAATAATCTAACTCGATATCTATAACAGCTTCATGGGCATCAGTATACACGAAGGGTCCGCTAGGGAAGCCTAAGAGGTCAGCCAGTGATTTACGATTGTATGTGAATTTTGTCCCAAACAGTCTAGAGCATGTCAGCTCCTTGGTGTATCCATAGCCGTATTCTGGTCTGTAGCCTAGGGAGCTAAGGAATTCGAACGTGAGTTCGCAATAGGTGACAAAACGGGTCTTTAGAGCAGTTCGCTTCCAATCTAATTGGTTAAGCAAAAAGAGGATGCTATCGTGGTTTCCTAACTGATCCATAGTGGATCCATCATAGTAGAAGGATAACCGTGTAGTCAATGTTAGCCATGCTCGAGAGTTAGTCAGATAAAAAGGAGAGAAGTAGGAAGGCTTTAAAATCCTGGAAACAGTTGAAAGCAGATTTTACTCAAATTAAATTTTTAGAAACAGAAGGTGATAAAAATAAAGAAAAAAATAGAATAAAATAAAGAAAGAGAAAAAAAGAAGGAGAATTGGATAAGTAATAGAGAAACATTATAAAAGTATAAATCAAATGAAAAACATAAAGTAAATAAACAAAGAGGGAAAACGAGGGAAAATGGGTTGCCTCCCATGCAGCGTTGTTTTTAACGTCAAAATTCTGACGATAGCTTGGTGGCAAGCTAATCGGGGTGTTGAGCAGGAAGCTCTAGCAGTTTCAAACTGCTCACGTGGTTACTGTGGTCATTTTGATTGTAGTGCTTTAAACATTGTTCGTTGACTATGAACGGCGCATTAGTTTTATCGCTAATTTTGACAGCTCCACTATGAAGGATTTTAGTTATCTCGAAAGGACCTGACCATCTTGACTTTAGTTTTCCTGGGAAGAGTTTCAATCTTGAATTGAATAGGAGCACGACGTCTCCCACACTGAACTGTTTCCGAACTAAACGCTTATCGTGCCACTTTTTGGTTCTTTCCTTGTACATGCAGGCATTCTCATATGCGTCCAATCTAAGTTCTTCCAATTCATGCAGATTCAAGATCCGTTTCTCTCCTGCTTCAGTGTAGTTGAGGTTTAGCGTCTTAATAGCCCAAAAAGCTTTGTGCTCTAGTTCCACTGGCAGGTGACACGATTTCCCATAGACTAATTTAAATGGTGTAGTTCCTATCGGCGTCTTGTAAGCAGTCCTATAGGCCCATAAAGCGTCGTTTAATTTTGATGACCAATCTTTCCTGGAGGTGGCGACTGTCTTTTCCAAGATTTGCTTGATTTCTCGGTTGGAGGCCTCCACTTGGCCGCTGGTATGCGGGTGATACGGTGTTGCAACACGGTGTTTTACTCCATATTTCGATAGCAGTTTGTCAAAGATTTGCGCTATGAAGTGTGAACCACCGTCACTGATGACAAGTCTAGGTACACCGAATCTGGGAAAGATGGTATTCTTAAAGAGTTTGATAACTACTCGCGTGTCGTTAGTTGGAGCGGCAACGGCCTCAATCCATTTTGATACGTAGTCGACAACGACGAGTATATATTTTTTTTCCAAAAGAAGACGGGAATGGACCCATGAAATCGATCCCCCATATGTCAAAGACTTCCACTTCCAAAATACCCTTTTGGGGCATCTCGTCGCGCCTTGAAATGTTCCCAGTGCATTGGCACCAGTCGTACCTTAGTATATCAGCGTGGACATCTTTCCAAAGGCTGGGGCAGAATAGGCCAGATTGTAGGATTTTCGCACATGTCTTTGAAGTACTGGCATGTCCAGCGTAAGGGGCGGAGTGACAATGAGAGATGATGTCATCTGTTTCTTCCTCTGGGACGCATCGACGGAATATGTTGTCGGCTCCTCTCTTGAAAAGCAGAGGTTCGTCCCAATAATAGTGCTTTAAGTCATGGAAGAATTTCTTCTTTTGCTGATGACTGAAGTCCGGCGGGAGCACGCCTGCGGCTAAGTAATTTACAATATCAGCATACCAAGGCAGGGTGACTTGTGCGTAGACGGCTTCCACGGCTTTTTCTAGTTCTGGTTCCTTCGAGGTTAAGTGTGGCATATCGCTTTCCAATCTGGCTATCAGGCGTTCATAAGGGAAATCGTCGTTGATAGGCACTGATTCTGGCTTAATGCCTTCTATTCGGGATAAGTGATCGGCCACTACGTTCTCGGTTCCTTTTTTATCTTTGATTTCCAAGTCAAACTCTTGTAACAATAAGATCCATCGCAATAATCTCAGCTTGGCATCCTTTTTGCTTATCAGGTACCTAATGGTAGCGTGGTCTGTGTAGATGATTATTTTCACTCCTACCAAGTAGGAACGGAATTTGTCGAGGGCGAACACAATTGCTAGAAGTTCCTTTTCTATTGTAGCGTAGTTCATTTGGGCAGGATCTAAAGTTCTACTGGCATAGTAGATTGCGTGAAGCTTCTTGTCTTTCCTTTGTCCTAGAACTGCACCTACAACGTAATCACTCGCATCGCACATGATTTCGAAAGGTAGTTGCCAATCTGGTGGTTGCATGATTGGTACGGTAATGAGGGTTGTTTTTAGAGTTTCGAATGCTTCCAAGCAGTCCTTGTCAAAAACGAATCCGGCATCTTTCATCAACAGACCTGTTAGAGGTTTTGTAATTTTCGAGAAATCTTTTATGAATCGTCGATAGAATCCGGCGTGTCCTAAAAAGCTTCATATTTCTCGTACGGTTTTCGGAGGTTGAAGATCCTTTATAATTTCTATTTTTTCTTTGTCAACCTCAATCCCTTTGTCAGATATGACGTGTCCTAAAACTATGCCTTGTCGGACCATGAAATGGCATTTCTCCCAATTGAGAACAAGGTTCACTTTTGCACATCTTTTGAGTACCATCTCTAGGTTCGACAAACACCCTTCAAAACTTTGTCCGCATACAGAGAAGTCATCCATAAACACTTCTATGATGTCATCTATGAAATCCGCGAAGATTTGCATCATGCATCTCTGAAACGTTGTTGGAGCATTGCAGAGTCCAAACGGCATTCGTCGATAAGCAAAAGTTCCATAAGGACAGGTGAATGTAGTCTTTTCTTGGTCATCAGGGTGAATAGGAATTTGGAAAAATCCCAAATAACCGTCGAGATAACAGAAATACGAATGTTTTACCAATCTCTCCAACATCTGATCTATGAAAGGTAAAGGGAAATGATCTTTCCGAGTGGCCTTATTCAGTTTTCTGTAATCGATACACATCTTGCTTCCAGTTACAACTCTTTGGGTTATCGATTCACCTTTCGAGTTTTTTACCACGGTGACGCCTCCTTTTTTGGGTACGACGTGCACTGGGCTAACCCATTGGCTGTCGGAGATCGGATATATGATTCCTGCATCTAGTAACTTTTTCACTTCGTCTTTGACTACAGTGCTTAGGATAGGATTTATCCTTCTCTAATGTTCTCTAGAAGTTTTGCAGTCTTCCTCTAGCATGATTCGATGTATACAGATGGAAGGACTTATACCCTTGAGGTCAGTTATACTATAGCCTAGCGCAGTTGGGTATTTCCTTAGGACTTCTAATAGTTTCTTGGTTTCTAACTGTCCTAAATCAGCGTTGACTATCACTAGTCTTTTGAATTCGGTATCTAAGAGTTCGTACCTGAGGGTCTTAGATAATTCTTTAAGCTCTAAAGTTGGGTTCTTTGGACTTGGCATGTGATTAGGAGTTAGTGCTAAGATTTCGCTTAGACTATCATCTTTGTATGGCGCACACCAATTATCGTCTTCATGAATTTCAGGGATTTGAATTTTCATGATTTCAGAGTATTTAGTTTCTTTCTTCTCCAGTTCTCTTATGCATTCGTCAATGACATCTACTAAATAGCATGTGTCGTCTAAGGCTGGTGCTTTCGAGAACTTGGTGAGGATGAGTTCTATCTTTTTTTCTCCTACTTCGAATGTTAGCCTACCTTTCTTCACGTCTATAATAGCTCCGGTTGTTTCTAGGAAGGGTCTTACTAAGATAATCGGGGTAACAGAGTCTTCCTTAATATCCATGATTATAAAGTCGGTTGGGATGTAGAATTGACCTATGCGTACTGGAACGTTTTCCAGTATACCGACGGGATACTTGACTGATCGGTCAGCCAATTACACGGACATTTTGGTTGGTCTTAGTTCTCCCATATTCAGCTTTTTGCATATAGATAGGGGCATAACACTTATACTGGCTCCTAAGTCGCATAAAGATTTGTCTATGACGAACTTTCCTATGACACAAGGTATGGAGAAACTACTTGGGTCTTTAGTTTAGGAGGCATATTATTTTGAATGATCGCGCTACACTCGGCAGTAAGTGTAACTGTTTCATTATCCTCGATTTTTCTTTTGTTAGACAGGATTTCTTTGAGAAATTTAGTGTATGAGGGCATCTGAGTAATAGCTTCTATGAAAGGAATTGTGATATTCAGATACTTCAGAAGTTCTATGAATTTCTTAAATTGCCCTGTAGTTTTGGAATTTATGAATCTTTGAGGATAAGGAATCGGTGGCTTATACGGCGGTGGAGGCACATACGGGTTTTCATTTTTGGCAGCCTCCTTCTTGTTATCTTCCTTCTCTTCAGTTTCAGACTCCTTTTTTGCTTGTTTATCAGTTTTCTGATGCATGGCTAAGTTTTCACTCCTAGGATCGGTCGGTCCGTCCAGTTCTTTTCCAATTCTTAATATGATAGCGTTTGCATGACCTTTCGGATTAGGTTCTGGATGTCCAGGAAATGTACCAGCGGGTGCGGCTGCAGAAGCTTGTTGTTGAGCCACTTGTGATATCTATGTTTCAAGCATTTTGTGGTGGGTGGCTAAAGCATCTACTTTGCTGGTTAGCTGTTTAATCTGCTCGCTAGTGTGTATGTTTTGATTCAGGAATTCTTTGTTCGTTTGAGCTTGAGTAGCTATGAATTTTTCCATCATCAATTCAAGATTTGATTTTCTAGGGGCATTCGGAGCAGCTACGGCTGGTTTCTGATATCCTGGTGGAGCAACAGGTGCTTGCAATGCGTTATCGCTTTTGTAGGAAAAGTTTGGGTGGTTTCTCCAGCCTGGGTTGTAGGTGTTCGCGTAAGGGTTACCTTGAGCGTAGTTTACTTGGTCTGGTGGGATTCCTGCCAATAATGGGCATTCGGGCGCATTATGAGTGGCGATTCCACATAACTCACAGTTTGGAGCTACAACAGCTACGGTTGCAGGTGGCGTTACAGTTAAACTGTCGATCTTCTGTGTCAAGGCATCTACCTTAGCGTTGAATTTTTCAAGACTGCTGATCTCGTACATCCCGCCTTTTGCTGCGGGTTTCTCTGACGGAGTTCTTTCACCTCTCCATTGGCAATGGTTCTGAGACATGTTTTCGATAAGTTGATAGGCTTCATCATAAGGCTTATCCATAAGTGCACCGTCCGCGGAGGCGTCTACTGTTAATCAGGTGTTATACAGAAGCCCATTGTAGAAGGTATGAATAGTCACCCATTTTTCTAAACCGTGGTGAGGACATGCTCTCATCATATCTTTGAATCTTTCCCATGCTTCGTAGAGAGATTCGGCATCTTTCTGTCAAAATCCGTTAATTTGAGCTCTTAGCATATCAGTTTTGCTTAGCGGAAAGTATCTCGCTAAGAAAACGTTCTTCAACTGTTCCCACGTCGTAACGGAGTTGGATGGCAAGGATTGTAACCAAGCCCAAGCTCTATCTCTAAGAGAGAAAGGAAAAAAACGAAGTCTTATTGCGTCTGGAGTTACTCCATTTGCCTTCATTGTGTCTGCGTATTGCACAAACTTCAATAAATGTTTGTTCGGATCCTCGGTTGCATTTCCTGAGAATTGATGTTGTTGTACAACTAACAGCAATGATGGTTTTAGTTCGAAATCATTCCGATTAATAGTGGGGGCAGCAATGCTACTATGAGGCTCTAGCTGAGATGGGGTAGCGTAATCCTTTAGAGGTCTGTTCTGAGGTCCTTTAGCCATTGTTGATTCTTCTTCAGATTTAGGAGTGTGAACGAGAAATTGGGGATTATTACGTCTTCGTTGATGTTCTATGAATCGTCTTCCTAAGTGTAGGAAGCGCTCAAGTTCGGCGATTGTTGGTAGCAAATTTTCGCTTTGTGAGCGAGTAATTGACATGCAATCGATGAACGAGTAAAAGGGAAATAAAATAGTTAACCTAGTCTATACTACATAACAAAGGTTTACAGTATTGACTAAACGGGTCCTCGGAAACGGCGCCAAAAACTTGATCGCGACTTTCTGAGTCTAACCGAACTAACTGCAAGTGCACAGTCTATCGCGTAGTAATAAAAGATATTGATCCCACAAGGACTCATAATCAAACTAGTGTTCTCGGGTGTTACTATATTTAGCTAGGTTGGATATGGTTTAAGGGAAAGGATGCAAAAGTAAAGGCTAAATTAAAGAAAGGCTAAAAGGTTTTTTAGAATATTAATACGGGAAATCGGTATGCAATGCCTTAGTTCTTCGAGGATTCGACAAGTCATCGGCGTGGTTTAATAAATTCAAAATAGTTTTCAGAAGAAAATAACGGTTTAAATACTTTTGTCTCACATTGGTTGTTGACGCTAGTCGCAACTCTAAGGCGGAACGTATGCTTTCACTATCCCATTCGGGATTAAAATTGCTTTTTGAAAACCATTGAGTTCTAATTTCTTTTAAAGCGCTTTCGCTGTATTTAAGATAAATGCCTAGTTTTTACTATCTGGTCTTAGCCTCAGCTTTCGCATGTCGGTTCATACCTTAATGAATCTCCCACTGTCATGGCGAGATTACTATAAACAAATTCTTGCTATCGCGACGAAGTTTAGTCTAATAAATTTAGATTAAAAACTATGGCTAGAAACAAGTTTGAAAAAATGGAAAAACTCCGGATGTTATCGAATCTCGTCCTACTAATTCATTACATACCGATCGATACGGTTTAGCTAGAAATGGATTTTAAAGTGGACATAATTGAATGAAAATAGCAAAATATGTAAACATACATTATAATGGCAAATGGAAACTTAATTAATAGTAATGAACCTGTAAATAATTCTGCTTCGGCACTTGAATAATCCCCCACAATGTCGGCAGGATTATTACTTTGGTGATGATTAACGTATGGAAAGTTAAAGCAAACAATACAACTGGAATTTTAAAGGAAAATAAAGGAAAAAGAAAGCAGGAACAAAGTTTGGCTTTTTGTAGTAAATTGGCCAGCACTTCGTGGTCTTCAATGCGGCTCCCCGATTCCAGTCCTGAACCTCTCCTTTTATAGTGGATGTTTCTTACGTGAAATACCTCAGGAAGTGGAGTTGAGAGTGAGAGAATCCAGGGAGTCGTGGTTATATTTTCTGGGCTTCTGTTGACACGTTCTCAAAAGTGAACGTTATTCTGTTTTTGCAAGTGTGACGATCGTGAAGGAGATAAGACAATCGTGATGCACATGACGATCGTGACACTCGTGACGGTCGTCACACACGTGATGATCGTAAGGGACCTGTGACGACCGTCATATCAGCAAAAACTCATTTCTGCTATTTTTTCGTCCTTTTTCTTCTGTTTTGTGTCTTCTAACATTTGTTTTCTTTGTCTTGCTTCATTTGAGTGTGAACTTCGTATACCTGTAAAAATACTTAACAAATAATGCGAAGAGGTCCGAAATCGGGGTGAAATTAACCATTAGTAGCATAAAATCATGACATTTAATATATACGTTTTCGCGTTATCACCAAGGAATGCTCTAACCAAGTTTGATAAACTCATGATCCCATATATTATTCTAGGAGGTACATATGACATAAAACAAGTTTAAAAAATAGCCAAAGAGAAGGTTCCCAAAACTTATGCTCTGCTCATAATTAGAACATATTCAAATAAACCTAGGAGACCGGCTGAATCTGAGAGATGGAAACCTTCAAGTACTTCAACACGACCATTTAAAACTAAGAGAGAGGCAGCTGCAGACCTACCCTGATGAACATACACTCATAAAAGGAAGTTGAACACCCATCAAAGGGGACACATATCCTTTTTCTTAGTCCAGGGGAAAGACTAACCAATCTAATGAGTAGTCGACCATAATGTTATTCGTATATGTAGCCACCTTAGTACTTAGAACATAAGGGGTCCCTACTATTTATGCAGCCATCCAGTTGTATTTGATTACATCGGCCATCTCCATCCACATAGTCATTTTTAGGGATAGCTCATCAACCTTAAAATGCTCAGAAGATTTCAATGATGAAACTCCCTCTAGTCGACCCTTGCACTCTAGATGGGACTCAATATCAACACCGTTGGGATCTTTATTGTAGGTTCTTTGATAATCCTGAATATAATCCTTAGTGCGTTCCCTCCTCAAGCGAGCCGTTTATGGTTCTTAAACTAACATAGTGGGAGAACGTGAAGTTTCTGCAGCCCGAGACGAATAAGGTATGGAAGCAGAGGCATGTTCCCCTTTAGTATCGTTTTTAAAATAAAAAAAGAGCATTTAAAGAAGAATTCCTAGAGGAAGATCCTTCCTCTTGGGAATGCATACAAAAAATTATCGAATTAGAATCATCGGTTATAAATATGACCTCAAGATCCAGAAGATCATAGACGAATGGAAAAAAGTTTAAACCAGGAGATACTCTCGTTCTCACTACGAGAGATGTGTTACTTTCATAATCTTAGCGATACTAATAGTAGTGTCCCTCATATTGATGGAAGTAAATGAAATGTTTGAGGTATTAAAAGCTTGAGGTAAAAAGTGTACCTAGTAAGGCAAAGCTGATGAAAGTAGAGTATAATGGGGAGAAATGGAAGCTTTGAGAAAAGTACCGCAACTACTCTAGTAAATAGTCTCGGGAAGTAATAGAGGAAGACGATTGGAAATAGAAACTGACTCTTAAGGATTACAAAAAGTTTCATCAACCTTCAACAACATATATATATATGGGCGAGGCCAAGTAACAAGGCAGATCAATAGAAACGAGAAGTTACAAAATCTACGGTTGGATTTCTCCTTAGAAACATAAACAAACTCAAGTGCATTAGAGAGCACTACAAGTAGTGTCATCTCCTAACTAGTCATCTCAAGCCTCGTGTAAAAAAAATAGCAGTGAAACGTTTCAATAATGGAGAAGATATTTAATGCACATGTCTACCAGTACTTTTATAGCTGACCAAAGGCGTTTCCACTTCGGATACAAAGTGAATATCACCCTTAGAGGTCGGCCATGAGTGTTAAGACTTCCCGAACTCATCATCGTCTGACAAGCCTAGTAGGAAACTGTTTGATTAGCCAAAGGTCGAAAGCCAATGCCCATTTCATTCTAAATGACTTAAGATATACAAGTCATCACACGATATATTAAAGGTACATTTTTTTATTTCTATTTTTCATTACACTCTTCTTGAACTTTGAATTGACTTGTGTGTTGCAATGCAAACATTCTAGATCCACTTTCATGTTGCCATGTCGAAGATCAACATTACCAATTCAGAATTCCTTATCATCGACGCTCACCTGATTCTAAAACGAAATATTTATTATTAAATTTCTTAATATTATTTAGTATGATTTTTATTTAATCCATATTTTAATATTTCAAATATGCTCAATATTTTCATTATATAATATTAATATTTAATATATTATATTTTATATTAAAATTATTATCTTATTATGATTTTATAATATTAACAAAATAACAATATTTTAATTTAGTTAGACATGCCTTGTACTTTTTTTTATATAAAAAAACTAAGAGTATTTAATATTATATTTTGTTATTTTAAAAATAATTTTAAATTTTAGGTATTTAAAAATGGATCCAAATTATAGGTATCAAAATGGAATAAATTAATATTTTTAAATTAATTTAATTGACACCGTATTTTATATTGAAATTTTTTTTCAACATACCCTAGTTTGGGGTACTTATTACATGGTGGCACCAGATTGACGATCTTTCACAAGGGCTTGAACGGTGGTGTCAATTGGTGTCTCCAATCTAATTGGTGACTGGGTATTAAAATTAAAAGGGAGTCGTCAATTGAGATGGAAACAGCCTTGAAAGTGAAAAAAATTTCTATAAATAGAGGCGTTCTCATCATTTGGTTCCACAGCTCATCTCACATCTTTGTTCCACTGATAACATGTATCGTCGCTGGTGGAGAAAAGTCGTCTATTTGAGAGAGAAGTCTCCGATGGACATGTTGTTTTGGAACATTCAAAGTTTCAATCAATTTAAGAGGGAGCTGAATCGGTGGTTAGAAGGAGACATTGGTGAAGGGGGGAAATTTTAAAGTATCAAGAGACTTGATCGCCTGCGTGGATGGGTTTGCGTTAAAACTGATTAATTGTTATAATCAGTTAGAAATTTTTTATGTTTCTTTTCCGTTATCTGTTTTATGTGTCGTATGTGTTGTTTGTTGTTAGTTCGCGGTATGTGTTGTTTGTTGTTGACATTGTTGTAACAAAGACTCATTAATATATGAAAATATTAGGTTACAACAGTTGAAAGGATAAACTAAATCATGATTCAGAGGTTGCTCCGACATTGGGATAATTTTCCGGTTGTGTTCGGGCTGATGACATATACTGCATAATCTTATCATTTTATCAGTCGTATCTATTTCGGTTCTTATACGCTTTCTGTTTGGGTGTCCTTTTTCTTTCTTTGCATCTCATCGTTGTGCCAAACTATGTCCTTTTGGTATAGAGGCCAATATTCTTCCATTGGTAGCACTGCTAAGCCTTCGTTGTAGAAATTCATAACATTAATGATCTTGTAAACATCATATAGATAACTATAAGCATCCTGATGAGCATGTGCGCATGCCGCAATGACATGTGAGCAAGGTACACAGATGGCCTAATACTTGCCACAGTCACACCAACATCTGTTTAGTTTGAGAACATATGATAAATTTGACATCCCCTCATTATGGTCTAGTCTTGTACACTAAAAGTTTGCCTATGACGGTCAAAGACTGTAACTTCATGTGTGTTGGCTTTGATAGTATCCTCTTTCATCACCTTCATTATGCTTTCACTGAATACTTGACCCGACATTAACACTGCACTTTATCTTTCGCCTCTTGTTGCAAAAAATGATGCCAACCTATAATAAGTTGATCTCACCAAAGCGGTGATTGGAAGGTTTCTAATTTCGTTGAAGACCCCGTTCATGGATTCCATAAGGTTTATCGTCATGTGGCCCCAGCGACATCTACCATCAAAAGCCCTTTTCCACTTTTCCAGTGGAATGTTATCCAACCACCTTCCTGCATTTGCATTTGACATCCTAATTTTGTTAAGGTAATATTGAAATAATGGTTGAGTTAGAGCATACCCGACATTCATAACTTTTTTTGCGAAGGTTCTTGTCTTTGATTGCACGCATGAAGTTTTATAAAATACTTCTAATGAAATACATATGGGTATAAGGAGGATTATGCCACCCGTTATCATGGTTATTGTAAGCACTCTCTATAGCAGCATGCGTGCCTAAAATCAAACAAAGATTGGCTTGTGGAGCGACATGTGTTATGAGATTCTTAAGAAAGAAACTCCAAGCAGATGTGGTCTCACCCTTAACCAGAGCAAAGGCTATGGGAAAGACATTATTGTTTTCGTCTTGTGCAACAGCCATAAGCAAGGTGCCCTTGTATTTTCCGTAGAGTTGTGTTCCATCAACTTGAAGAATAGGTTTGCAGAATGCAAAACCTTGTATGCATGGTTGAAATGACCAAAAGAGATGGTGAAATATGACATTTCCATCAACAATAGTTCCATCTGGCCTACATGTCAGCATTTTCTGCATGATTGCAATAGTTCTCAGTGTGTATGTCTTAAGTGCTACCAAAAATTGCGGTAATTCTTTGTATGAATCCTCCCAGTTGCCAAATACCTATTCAACAACCTTTGTTCTTGCAATCCATGCCTTCTTGTAGGAGAGAGTATAATTATACTGTGTAACAATATAAGAGATTGTTATACTCACCTTCACTGATGGATCCTTGTTAACAAGTGGCAAAATGTCTTGACATATCAATTATGCGCTTAGCTTTCGGTGATCTTGAACAATATTTGTGGCAATGCAATTGTAAGGTGGCTCTATGAAAATTATTTTCCAAGAATCACTTCTCTTTCTGTAAGACGCAACAAGCTGAAACTTGCAAAGTGGATTACGATAAATAATGACATACCTTCTCGAATCAGTTCGGTGTATATTGAAATCAACAGAGTTATCCATGTGATATTTTTTAATGGCTCGTACACAATCCTCATTGGTTCAAAACTTGTATCCCACTTTTAATTCATTCTTTGACCGCATATACGGGTTGTAAAACATATCTGCAGATATCTCATTGTCTTACAAGTCCAAGTCTGTCATATATTGAGGCAGACAGTATACATGACCTGAAGGTATTGGCACTTGTTCGTCATCTTCAACGTTGTTGTTCAACAGCTGATCGACCAGCGTCTCGCTTCCTTCTTTTTATTCATCAACGACGTTGACCTCCCGTTCGGTTTCATCTGAGTATTTTACTTCGGTTTCATCGGAGTCTACACCTGTTGATTGATCGATGATTTGAGACTGTTGAGATGGAATATTTTGTTGGAGGAACGTATACAACTCAATATAGTTGAAACCAGAATGTTCGTGACTAACGAACATATTTTAAACATCTTCATCATCTCACACTTTAAGTGGATAAAATTTAACGTGGTTGGTTTCGAAAAAAATCGGGTTTTGATATATTATTTGTGATATAGGACCAAACCCTAATTTGGATTCCAATCTTTCTTTGAAATGCAAGAAACTTGTGTTTCTATTGATTGTGAATCGGACGACCTCGGTGTTTTGAAAACCAAACCCAGTGTCATCAGCAACATATGCCTTTCCATTGTAGTGGACGTTAACAAAGTATCTCGGTGCAGATGACATCAGAGAATCACTTGTTAGAGACTTACTATTTTTGGTTGCTTCAAATGAAAATGCATGGGAGAATTTAATGAGGTCTCCATATGAATTGGCGGCATGGTACAAGTTTTGAAAGGGAGTCGCCAAGTCACATGGAGACAAGGTGCAGTCTGAGCACACGGTGTCGCCATGTGAGTGTCAGCCTATTATGCATGCATGAGACAGCTTAAGGCTATGTGCACATCTAGTTTCAGGTTCCCAGAAGTCTCCAAATAGACTGACGACCCTTTGTAAGGAGTGGACACAGTTGCCAATTCATATGGCGACACCATGCGGCATGTATTGTTCACATGTGACTCCTATAATTCTATATAAGGAAGCTAGAGGTATGGAATGATATATCATCTAAGCCATTGTTGCAGAGAAATAATAGTAGATATATTTTACCAAGTCTAGAGTATTAGAAACATTAAATCAGTTATAATGTCTCTATTGACAATGGGTGAAACGCATAGAGGCACAGTCGCAAATATCGAGAATTATGTAAGTGTTATTTTCTTTATTGGCAAAGTTTTATTTTCTTTAATGTCTCTGTTAATTTTTTTCTTTCTAAATTGACAATGTGTTGTTTTCTTTAATGTCTCTGTTATTTTCTTTTATGTAAGTGTTAATTTTTAATGTCTCTATTAATATTTTTTCTAAATTAACAATTATGTAGGAAGTCTCTAAGTTTCGACCCCATGCCCATGAATATGTTTCCCCCGACGAATTAATTTAACTGTATATTGAGCTTGCCGGTTTCGGACATGTAAGCAAAATTATGTCTTACTCGGTTGATGCAAAGTTTATACTAGCTTTGCAAGAGAGATGGCGCCCAGAGACGCACACCTTCTCTTTTCTAACCGGTGAATGTATTGTGACGTTAGAGGATGTGTACATGTTACTTGGTTTGCGTATTGATGGTAGGCGGTCAATGGACCAACAAACCTTGATGGTTCAATTTGTGAGGAACTTTTGGGTGCCGACTTGCTAGATGAGAACTCAAGAGGCCAAGGTATTTTACTTTGCGCCTTAAATCATGGTACACCGGTTTTATATTAGATCAAGATTCTACAGAAGAAATGAAAATAATAAAAACCATGTGTTATCTTATGCTTTTAATTGGTTTATTTTTATTTCTCGAAGGCACTGGTTTTTCTATGCACATTATGTATTTACCCTTATTGAGAAACCTAGATAAAATAAGAGAGTATAGTTGGAGTTTCGCTTGTCTATCTTATTTGTATATCTCTTTGTGTAAGTGCGCCAAAAAAAACACATCTGCTTTTTTTGGATGAGTTGTTTTGCTCTAAGCATAGGGTTGGTCTAGATTGACATCCCTAGCCCCCGTCAACCACAACAGATTTTCCTTCCCGTATGCACAAAAGTAAGTTACTAACTTAATCTTAGTTTATTTCACCTTACTAATTATTGTGTCTAACTAATTGAATTTGAACTTTTTGTTGTTTAGATGGTTGGCTAAGGGTATGAGTTACAATAGATGCCCTAGACATTGTATCATCCAATGCCGCAATCTGTTAGATCACCTAACACCTGGAGATGTAAGGCCTCTAAACAAATCAATTTATTTTTTATATCAATAATTTTATGATCTAATATTTTTCTCTTCTTCAGTTCATTTGGCGTCCATATCTAAACATGAACACCTACATGAAGTCAGAGAGGAAGATGTTGCCGTTTGGACTGCTTGTGTGCCGATTATCAGATTCACCACTGTAAAGATGCACAACAGTTACCGTGTCAAACTACAATTTAGAATGCATCAAAATATCTCAGATCCCCCTGTTGACCTCAGTAAATGGCATCTCAAAAGAGTTAATGATCAATGGGATTATCCCGACTAGAAGGATTTTGCAAAATATGAGTATCGTAAATGGAGAAACCGCAGCGCCCATGTCTTACGTGACCCGGTGATGGCAACCTCGTCTATACCAACTCATAATTATATGGCTTGGTACATACTAGTTGTGATTGGGTTTATCTCTGAAGAGAGGTATATGTACAACCCACGACAAATTACCTACACACAAGAAGCTTCAGCGTCTAACCTACCGGGAAATTATCGACCATGTTACTCACAACCCCCTACCCAACAGAATTACCAATCCAATAACACACAGATCCACCATCCAAACATGCCAAACACCCAACCACAATACTAAGAGAGTCCTTCATACCATCTCCAACAAAGTGACTATTATCAAGAAACCCAATATGACTATGCTCCCAACACAACATTAAGATGTGGCCAAATGAGAGTACATCATACCATAGCCATAAACGCCCAAACATCTTTTCATAGCCAAAACGCTCAGACATCATACCCTAGCCTACACACACAAACATCCCAACAACCTTATGACTTTCAAACATCACTATCATTTCAACCTTTCACCAATAAATCCTTCACACCAATGTCTCTCATCAATTGTCCAGGCCGCACACCAATGACCCCTTCATCATATTCGAACTACTCTGGCATGGGTTGCACGCTCATTTTCAACACATAAGACCTCATGAAAATGCAAGAAATTCTTAGGGATCCATCTGGGAATGTTCCTGAGACTTCAACTCCTCAAACATCTGGCGTGAATCAATAACGAAGGGAACAAGGGGAACGAGTGCAACGAGTGAGGGTGCCTAGGGGATGTGGAACCGGTGGTCAGTATGACCAACCCGGTCGCCAACATTAATTTATGTAATAGTATTTTTAATTAATAATAATGTTATTTATTTTTATTAAATTTTTTTACATAATGCACTTTGTCTCCCTTTTAATTTTAATACCTAACCGTCAATTGGATTGGAGACACTATAAGTAGTCTACAATTTAATTGGCGTCATCATTTAAGCTCTTGTAAACGGTTGTTAATCCACGTGACTTCATTATATAATCACTACCCCAAATTGAAATTCTTTAATATAAAAAATTAAATGAGAAGTATTTGAGGAATTTTAAAAAAAAACTGGATTATTTTAATAAAAATTTCAAACTAAAAAAAGAAGAACTTAATATTTGAATAGACCATATGCATATTTAAAATATTATTTTGTTTCTATGATGTGTGTTATGCATTTAAGACTAATATATCTCTAACAATCTCTCGTGTAAATACAATTAATATGAAATAAAAGATCTCAATGATGGTTGATATTGGAATCTTCAATTTTCCTTTATTTACATTTATCACATGCAAGGTTTTTTGTTAGACTATCTATATAAAAACCATATATATTTTCTACTAAAGAACAAAAGATTATGTGAACTGAAAATAGTGAATCTTACTAAAGTGGTTTTGTCTTTTTTTTTTTCCTTCTTTTCTTTCCACTTGAACAAATGTTTTTCTTTTCTTAGTATAAAATGATGTATGTGAGACATGCAATCAACTCGATTCGATAAAATATAAGAAAAAGTAATTTAAAAAGTTCTGTTCAATATACCACATGATAGAAACACACTACTTTATATATACATATTTATAAATATTTATAAAAAAACGACTGAACGGAATCAAATTGCGGAATTAAATTAAAGTTAAAATAATTGAAGCATTATATTTAGATAATAAATTGAACTATATTACATAAACAATTTTAAAATGGAAGTATTGCAATTGAAATTTGATATTTATTACTAGTAAGAAAATAGAGTTGGTTGATTTGGAGGAAAATTTGAAAGGAGGTAAAAAGGAAAAAGGTAAAAATGTTCCCCACCACCCAAACAGTTGTTTAGCCATCAAAATGTCATTTGGTCTAACGATAGGACAGTGTTTGTGTTGAACCTTGGAAAAGCATGTTTGTAACACAAATCCGCTTTTTCTTAAATAGTCACGCTAATGTGTCTAGCAATGTCAAGACCAAATCTTTCATTTTTCTTTATCGTTCCTTTTCTAACGCCTTCTTTTTCATTGCTTCCCATCATTGCACATTTCCATTTCAAATCTCTTCGTTGGTCAAACTTTCTAGATTTCTACTTTTGAAAACTCCCATGTAGGGATAGCACAATGGCCCACTAGGAATAATACTCGAATAACAATGCCTCTAAAACTCTACTACTCACTTGTTCCCAAAGTATCTTTGTTTAATTTATTATTAGAAAATACTCTTTTCATTTTAAAATAATTTTTGTTTAAAATTGTTATATATAAATTAAAGAATTCAATGATATTATTATGGTGAAGTCTAAGGTGAGGGTTTAATTAAGTCCCTCATCGGTGAAACCTCTAAAATTGACCGTTAGATTTGATCAACGCATCCAAATTGTTATAATTAAAATAAGTATATTTGTACAATCTCACACACAATTTTCTCCCACTATAACTAAATTGTGTAACTTCTCTTTTTATCATCATTAACTTCCACTTGAAAACAATATACATTAAACAAAAACAATTGAATGCAATTAATATTTAAGTGTATAAATTTTCTTATTTTTAAGATTCTATTATTGGTGATGCAATTAATATAACCATTTTTTTTTTAATTTAAAAAAAAAACATATTTTTATTTATGTTTGGAGCACAAATATTTTTTTACCCTTGTATAAATTTAATTTTAGAATGACATTATATATTTGAATCAGTATAAATATGAATATATTTATAATTATCTAATAAATATCATCTCAATTTCTATATCAATTATTTTATATTAAATATAGGTAAATATATATTGATCATTTATGAACTTGTCCCGTTAAAATTTAAAATTAAATATAGATAAATAAATTAATGAGAATCAACATCATCAAAAATATTAATAATAAAAAAAAAAAATTTTAACCGATAAAAGTCATATATTATGTAATTAAAATCCTCATAATTTCTATTATTCTAATTCTACTAATTATTTTCAATCAATTATTTTTTACCCTATCTCATCAACTAACCATTTTTGTTTGAATTTTAAATAAAAAATATTTTGAACAATATATGCATTAATTAGTTTTGTAATAAAATAAAAAATAGTATAAATTTATGTAAAAATTGTTATAAAATGGATTGGTTTTGATTTAGTTAGGCATTAAAGTTTTTAGCGTAAACACATTGTTGGAGATATGAAACAAACCTAACAAGTTGTTTTCACTAGCTCTCATACGCTCACCTACGTAAATATCAACAGTGATAAAAAAATTGATCATCTTCAAGTGTAAGGAAATTCCTTCTCTTGAAAATTGTTTCGCAAAGCACGACTCGAGATTTTCAGAGACAAACTCCCTGCCATTGAAGAATACCCGCACACTTATAGTTAAATATGTTGTATATTTATTTATTCAATTTGTAAATGTTGATACTTAAAATTAGGTTATAGGTTTTGATAAATTTATCATTTTACTCGTTTGTAAATGTATTATCATTGTAGATCTCTCTAATTATGCACCGTGAACACTACGCCAAAAACAGCCTTTAACAGCGCAACAACGCTTATATAACAAAGCGCTCTTATAGGATTTTAGAAAAATTCGCTTAAAAAAAGCGCTTTAAAAGAGTAACCTTATCCGGGTTCTTCATTGGATTGTGGCGCATAATATTCGTCCCAAGAAAGGCGGATATTCCAGAATTGACAAAGCCGAAGTAGCCTTGCTGTATGCTCTCATAAAGAAAGTCAAGGTTAATTGGCCTTACTATATTATTAGTCGCATTTTTGCACTGAGAGAAAAGAACAAGGTGGCCTTGAGTTATCCGTCTCCCATTCAGTCCATCTTGATTAATGCAAAGGTTGTTATGGAAGGGTTGCCTATGATGTCCATCAATCCGAATCGTGAATTTCAACCAAAAAAAAAAAACGCTCACTCTTATAGGACGACACTTATGGTATCCTGTTGAAAATAGGTTTGTTTTAAATTTGAGACCTGGTAGTCAATTTGAAACTGCTATAACAGATGGTACTGGTACGCTTGAAAAAGCTCCTAGTGGTGACAACACTGAGTCTAGTGTACATCTGTTCTGACCCAGTCGCCTTGATCTTCCTCCATAGGATGAGTTTGATCAGACTCAGTGTTGTCACCACTAGGAGCTTTTTCAAGCGTACTAGTACCATCTGTTATAACAGTTTCAAATTGACTACCAGGTCTCAAATTTAAAACAAACCTCTTTTCAACAGGATACCATAAGTGTCCCATAAGAGTGAGCGTTTTTTTGTTGAAATTCATGATTTGGATTGATGGACATCATAGGCAACCCTTCCATAACAACCTTTGCATTAATCAAGATGGACTGAATGGGAGACGGATAACTCAAGGCCACCTTGTTCTTTTCTCTCAGTGCAAAAATGCGACTAGTAATATAGTAAGGCCAATTAACCTTGACTTTCTTTATGAGAGCATATAGCAAGGCTACTTCGGCTTTGTCAATTCTGGAATATCCGCCTTTCTTGGGACGAATATTATGCGACACAATCCAATGAAGAACCCGAATAAGCGGATAAGGTTACCCTTTTAAAGCGCTTTTTTTAAGCGAAATTTTCTAAAATCCTATAAGAGCGCTTTGTTATATAAGCGTTGTCGTTGTTGCGCTGTTAAAGGCTATTTTTGGCGTAGTGTTCACGGTGCATAATTAGAGAGATCTACAATGATAATACATTTAAAAATGAGTAGAATGATAAATTTATCAAAACCTATAACCTAATTTTAAGTATCAACATTTACAAATTGAATAAATAAATATACAACATATTTAACTATAAGTGTGCGGGTATTCTTCAATGGCAGGGAGTTTGTCTCTGAAAATCTCGAGTCGTGCTTTGCGAAACAATTTTCAAGAGAAGGAATTTCCTTACACTTGAAGATGATCAATTTTTTTATCACTGTTGATATTTACGTAGGTGAGCGTATGAGAGCTAGTGAAAGCAACTTGCTAGGTTTGTTTCATATCTCCAACAATGTGTTTATGCTAAAAACTTTAATGCCTAACTAAATCAAAACCAATCCATTTTATAGCAATTTTTACATAAATTTATACTATTTTTTATTTTATTACAAAACCAATTAATGCATATATTGTTCAAAATATTTTTTATTTAAAATTCAAACAAAAATGGTTAGTTTATGAGATAGGGTAAAAAATAATTGATTGAAAATAATTAGTAGAATTAGAATAATAGAGATTATAAGGATTTTAATTACATAATATATGACTTTTATCGGTTAAATTTAATTTTTTTATTATTATTAATATTTTTGATGATGTTGATTCTCATTAATTTATTTATCTATATTTAATTTTAAATTTTAACGGGACAAGTTCATAAATGATCAATATACATTTACCTATATTTAATATAAAATAATTGATATAGAAATTGAGATGATATTTATTAGATAATTATAAATATATTCATATTTATACTGATTCAATGTCATTCTAAAATTAATATTTATACAAGGGTAAAAAAATATTTGTGCTCCAAACATAAATAAAAATATGTTTTTTTTAAATTAAAAAAAATTTGGTTATATTAACTGCATCTCCAATAATAGAATCTTAAAAATAAGAAAATTTATACACTTAAATATTAATTGCATTCAATTGTTTTTGTTTAATGTATATTGTTTTCAAGTGGGAAGTTAATAATGATAAAAAGAGAAGTTACATAATTTAGTTATAGTTGGAGAAAATTGTGTGTGAGATTGTACAAATATGTTTATTTTAATTATAACAATTTGAATGCGTTGATCAAATCTAACGGTTAATTTTAGAGGTTTCACCGATGAGGGACTTAATTAAACCCTCACCCTAGACTTCACCTATTATTATAAGATATTATATTTATATTAAATTAGTTTTATTAATAATTATATGACACCATTGAAAAATTAACAACTATTATCACATTGGAAAGTGAGAACGACAGTTATTTTAAAATAAAACTCTTTTAAAACAACAGTCATTTTAAAATGGATGGAGTATAATATTTTTTTTACTCTTAATATATATATATATATATATATATATATATATATATATATATATATATATATATATATATATATATATATATATATATATATATATATATATATATATATATATATATATATATATATATATATATATATATATATATATATATATATATATATATATATATATATATATATATATATATATATCTTTTTTTAAGAAATACTTCTTCCATATCCTAAGAAGTATTTATTTGATCCGTAGATGATTTAAAAAAAATATTAAATATTAATATTAAATATATTAATTGTAATGAAAATTAATATTATTTATTAAAATATCTTATTACTCATTATTGTTACTTAAGGTACTAGAATGGTTGAATATGTTAAAAGTTAATAAATAGTTCTTGTAATAATTTATTAACAAAAAAATATATTTTTTGCACTGTTATATTTGTAAGAGTCTAAGGCAACACGAGGGTTTTAATTTTATGAGGTGTCGCATGGGCGCTACCTTTATATTATGGAATGTGCCCTCCTAATAATACAGATGCACATTCCCACTATCCCTCCATCAGTTATGAAGATTGAGTCATATCATAACTTTTTAAAGAATAGGTAGTTAACAACCTCCCTCAATCAAAGAGGAGCAGTTACCACCTCCTAGGATTTCCTAAGTCTTAGGCTCAAGGGCCTCAATAAATACCTCTCCCCATAACGGGGAAGAAGCATATCACCAAAAACACGATAAAACTACATATTGCATACTATACAGAGCTTCTCATCTCACGTGAGTTGACCTCTCATATCACCATAAACACCATAAAATCACTAAAATTGACTTCTCGTTGCCACGAGAAAGCCCTAACTGTTATAAACCTACTAAGGTATCCGAGTATCTCTTACTCATGTAGGGATACCACGCACATCTGTACTTTTTTACCAATAAAACATTTTTTTTAATAAATTTAAAGGAGTATTTGTTAACTTTTAGTGCATTCAACACATTTTTGTGTCAAGGTAGATTTACTCAGTCGGCAAGGAGTTGGATCACACATCGAGAGATTATGATTCCAACTCCTATTGTCAATTTGAAGATCTCTTTGATGGGTGGCCTGTAAGTACCTCTATAGCGCTCTTTGACCCTTGTGGTCTGCCTGATCCTAGTGAGCACCCGGAGTCCAACTCATCTAAACTTTTACTTGAAAAAAAAAACATATTTTTTTAAAAATTTATAAGTAAAAAATGTCAGTTTTATTTCATTTTAGCATTTTATTCTAAAAATGTATCTTTTATAAGGCAAAATAAAATGAAATTGTGTTTCGTTAAGCCAGCTCAGTTAGGAGTTGTGCAAAGACATCATATATAGAGGGTAGGATCGAACTTGTAACACCTCAATTATTCATCTTTAAAGGGTAAAACTCATGCCACTAAATTATTTGACCAAAAAAATTAAATGAAATTTCGTTTAAGATGATTTCTCTGTAATTTATTATAAAAATGTATCTTTTAAAAAGTAAAATTAAATGTAAATTGCTAAGTTTGCGCCTTGCCCTATTTTTTTTTTGGTTGGAAATTGGATTGTTGGTGGTGACGAAACTATTAATCCCTGGAGTTCTATTTAGTTAGAGCCATGTCTTCGTCTTGATGAGAAAATTTTGGATATTCCGAAAAATCTGTTATAAGCTAAATTATGTGATTTGGTTGAAGTAAATGGTTGATGGAATTGACATTTGATGCAGAGCTGGTTGTTTCAAGAGTTAATCTAAAAATTGCTGCTAGTCTTCCCACATTGGAAGTGTACGGGGATGATGATTATATCGTTCCAGGAGCTGATGCAAATGGTTATTCTGTTGTATTAATGTACAATCTATTTTGTAAGTTTGATGAAGCCATTTCAAATGATGGCTAGGACAAAATTTGGAAGTTGTGGTTGCCTGAGAGAGTAAGATATTTTATTTATATATCGAATCATAGGTTTCTAAAAAATTATAGTATGGCAGGTCAACCTTTGGTTAGAAATATTCGTCGCTTTTTGAATTTGCAATGTGAGATAGTTGTGGTTCATTCTTATAGGACGGTTAATCAACATGTTAATGCATTAGCCAACATTGGTTCATCGTTTTTTCTTGAGTCTCATCCTACTCAAATTAGGCATTTGTTAGATGCAGATGCCATGGGGTTTGTTATTCCCAAATTAATCTATGTGTAATCTTTCTCTCATGGGCGCATGCCAGTCTTTTTTTATTGAAAAAACAATTTATTAAATTTTTTATATCTTTCCATGAAACATATTAAAAAATCACAATTTTTAAAAAATATATAAAATATTGACCTTTGCTTATAAATTGTTACAGATGGATTAAGCATATAATATTAAATAATAATAATAATAATAATAATAATAATAATAATAATAATAATAATAATAATAATAAATGTTGAATTGATATTATAATGAAACGACGGAGAAAAAAATATAAAAATAAGGAGAGAGTAAAAATAGTTTTGAAATGAATGGTATATTTTAATTTTTAATCTAATATTTTTTAGTGTCATATAATTAATATATTTATGGATAATACTAATGTCCCGTCATCTTAAAAGACATATAAATAAAAATAATTATAAATTAATTATAAATATATAATTAAATTAATATACAATTTTTAAAAAAATATTTTATATTTAGTTCTTAACATACCCTAGCATTACCTTATTTTTATTATAAAAAATATTACTCTATCTTCTTCTTTTTTTATCAAATTGAATTGGGTACGGTACATTGCTTAATTATAGAAATCATGAAAAAGTAACGCATTTTAAGAAATTTAATTTTACAACTAATTTTTTAATACTTGTGAGTTTAATTAGCAAATTTTATAATAAGAGGATAAATTATTACTACTATTGTTATTTACATGTTATTTACATCAAAGATATACAAGGCATTTGAAGGTCAGAAAAACAAACTTCTTCATGTTGAAGAAGTGATTTGGAGGCAACGAAGTAGGGCTTGTGTCTTCGAAGAACTAAAGAAGAAAAACAAATGTCATTAAAAAATAAAAAATGACAATGGGATTTGGTATAAAGGTGAAGTGCATTGCGAGCGCGTTTTGGTCTCCTATTTCTTTGAGCTTTTCTCCTCCTCTCTTCCCACTAATATTCGTGAAGTTTACGATGTTGTGAAGGGGGAGATGAACCAGGATCATATTAGTTGGTGTGCTGAGAAGTTTTCGCTCCAAGAGGTAAAGGATGCCCTTTTTTCAAATGTAATTGTCCAAGGCGTCGGGTCCCGATGGTCTCTCTGCTATCTTTTTCCAAAAGTATTGGAACACTGTTTGCCTTGAGATGTCAAAGATTGTGCTTGATGTCCTTAACAACGATGGTGACCCCTGCGTGCTCAATAACATTCACATTGCCCTGATCCCAAAGTGCAAGCATTCTTCTTGTGCCAAGGACTTCCGGCCAATTAGCCTTTGCAATGCTGTGATGAAAGTGGTCACGAAGGCAATTACAATAGAATCAAACACATCCTTCCTAATATAATTGATGAAGAGCAAAGCGCACTTGTGAAAGGGCATCTTATTACTGACAATTCCCTTGTGGCTATGGAGTGATTTCATTGGTTGAAGACAAAAACGAAAGGGAAGAAGGGTACAAAGGCACTGAAGTTGGACATGTCTAAGGCTTATGATCGTCTTGATTGGTCATTTATCATTGAAGTCCTTACATCTATGGGATTCTCTACCTGCTTGATCAATCTTATCAAGAGGTGTATCTCGACTGTATCCTACAAGGTGTTGGTGAATGGTCAGCCTAGTGATTCTTTCCTTCCTGAAAGGGGTCTCCGTCAAGGGGATCCCCTTTCCCCTTACCTTTTTATTATGTGAGATGATGTCCTTTCAAGTCTTTTAAAAAAGAAATTCCTGAAGAAGATAATCCACGGCGTTCAAGAAGCAAGGTAGGTTCCAGTTATCGATCATCTTTTTTTTCGCCGATGATTGTCTTCTCTTTGTAAGAGCTAATCTCCAAAAGGTGGATCGTATCTTGGATGTTCTTCAAATATCCTCTGGGAAGATTGTGAACTTAGACAAGTTTGAGGTCTCTTACAGTCGCAACATGGACGATGATAAAAGAGAATTTATTCATGGTAAAATGGCAGTCAAGATTGTGTCAAGCCATTCAAAGTACCTTGGTCTACCAGTTGTGTTTGAAAGATCCAAAAGAGATGCCTTTGGCTTAATTATAGATAGGGTCTGGAAGAAAGTCAAAGGTTGGAAAGAGAGATTCTTATCTAGAGCAGGAAAGGAGGTCCTAATAAAGGCAGTGGTCTAAGCTATTCCAATTTATATAATGAGTTTCTAACAAGCTTCCGGAAACAATTTGTCACAAAATCGTGTCGATGATATCTAGTTTTTGGCGGGGGGTAAAGAATGGGGAGAAAAATTCACTAGTTAAGTTTGGATAAATGGTCAGATGCAAGAGTGATGGAGGTTTGGATTTTAGGGGGATAAGTGATTTCAACACTAGCATGCTTGGCTAGAAGTACTGGCGTCTGTTGACAAATGAGAATTCTCTTTTTGGCAAGGTTTTCAAGGGAAGGTATTACCCTCGCACCACTGTTGTTGAGGCTTTTATTGGTTTTGCCCTAGCTTAGCTTGGAGAAGTATCATCATTGCTAAGGATTTGGTTAACAAGGGCACAAGGTGGAGAATTTACAATGGAGAGAGTCTATCAATCTTCAAGGATAACTGGATGCCTGAGAATAATGGTTTTAAGGTTATTGGTGTTGTTAGAGGCCTCGACCAAGGGGCCAAAGTAAAAGAGCTTATTGATAGTGATTCGGGTGGCTAGAATAAGGAGGTGATCATCAACTGTTTTGACCCCGGTGAAGCTAAATAGATTACCACCATACCTCTTTCAAATAGGGACACAAATGAGTGCTTAATGTGGCACTTTGAGAAACACGGGGATTATTTTGTGCTCTGCCTACCACTTATGTATGCAGAAGCTCATTGCTGAGAGGCCTAGTCTATCAAGTGTGCATTTTCAAAAACTTTGGAAGGAAATTTGGAAGGAAAAGTGTTCTGGACTGGGCCTGGGGCTAGCCCACCATCGGGCACAGCCCAGTTCAGCTCCGTGTTGAGGAGGGCCTAGCACAGGCCCAATCCTCCATAGTTGTTCTCCATACGTTCTCTACATGCTCCTCACGCGGGGACACGTCACCAACTAAACCCACACTCTCGAAAAAGTCATCCACTTCCCGAATTTTGTGAGACAGTTGATCAGGACAAAGACCATATGTTGGTCTTTCCTACTTCCACATAAGATCCTGGCAGTCATTCGTTGTGGGCCTTACGATCCAACCCACGGTAGATGACCGTTGACCTAGTGCTAGGGGAACATTATAAAAACCCTCTTCCATAGGAGGGTCAAGTGTTTTAAACTCATTCTGTACTTGCTCTCTCTTTTCACTCAAAACCTCACTTTGGCATCGGAGTGTCTTGCAGGTACACCCCATCCTCTTCTTCATCATCGGCGAATTCGGAGCTCATGACGTGTTGATGGTCGCTAATGGAACTTCTGATCCCAATAAGATCAGTGGCGCTGTCTGTGAGAACCTTTTACTCCCCCGTCTTTTCTTTCTCTGAAACTTAAAGACCAAAGCAAACCCTCAAAAACCATCGATCATGGCCAATCAACACACTGACGATAACATTCACGAAGCTGCCTTCACCACCTTCACTGTCGGTGATGACCGCGACAACAATGTAACGACCGTTGCTGAAGAGGGTGACCCGAGGGACGGACTCACCACCTCTCCCTCCTCCGATAATACAGCCCAGCATTTAAAAAATCTGGGGGTTTTTCAACCAATTTTTGTGCCTCCCAACACCGATCCTACCACAGTGGTCCTGTTCGCGACAATTAACCACACGAACTTCATGATTTTCTAGCAGAATGAACGAATTGGAATGCTGGAGAAAAACTGGCAATCACGGTCTCCCCCGCGGAGACACTGACGACCTGATTCTCGTAGCCCGTCCCTGCGAAGACGAGACGCCCGTCCACACTCTGCCCCCACGGAGACACCAACAGGACGAGTCTCGAAGCCTCTCCCTATGATAGCCCAGACATCGCCCGCGGCTAGAGAGGCCACAACTTGCGGCTGCCCAGAAGCTTGATCACACTCCTCCCCACAGGGAAAGAAGCTCCTCCATTCCCAAGAGGAGAAAGGTCGGCAGGAAACTGTAAGAGCACAGATTGTGTCTTAGTAATATCTCTATGTTTTGATGATAACATTAATGATAATTTGTATACAAGAATTATACTCTCTAAATTTGTTCTAAACTGTTTTCTACAGGCACAAAAGATTTTAATCTTAAAGAGCAAATTTGATGTGTACAATAAATTCTGAATGGCTCAAGAGCATCTGAAGATTAGAAGAATCTGAAGTATAAGAGCTTAGTCATCAAGATTCTGAAGATACAACACGCTGCATATATTATCAAGAATCTGAATGAGAGAAGACTCTGATCTGAGTGAAGACTCTGATCTAAGAGCATGTTACGCTTCAAGCACACAGCTGCACCAGACTCTGATTCAGCAACATCTGAAGAACATCTTAGGCTCTGAAGTTTCCAGAAGATTCTGAAGACTGAAGACTCTGATATTGATTGTTGATCTGAACTATCTGAAGAATTATTTGAAGAAGATTATTTTAATATATCCGTTGGAATATGCCAGCAAATCTTTCCTTAATTGGGATAGACAAAATTCTCTGCAAGAATATTATTCCTCTGATACATTCCATATATGGTATAATCACAGCTCAGCAGACAATTGCTACACCCACTATCTGTGCGCCGTCTCTCTGCTGCAATAGTACAAAGGACTGTACCTTTTTGATATTGGAAATATCTTCTCCAACGGTAAAATATTCTCTCCAATATTCAAGTGGCTATATAAAGGAAATCATAGCTCATTCTTCAAGTGACGAAATCATTGCAAGAACTCTCTCACGCGAAAAACTCTCAAGCTCTCATATTCTTTAGAGTTCATACTTTGTTCTAAACTTAGAGAAATAACACAGTTGTGTTTATAGCTTTCATAGAAGCAATTTATTACTCTTACATTGTATTACATTAATTTGTAAAGGAAGTTTTCCTTAAGAGGATCTAGGTTAGATCAGTAGCTCTTGAGAAGACTAAGAACAGTTGTTCTTAGGTGTTGTTTTCCTTAAGAGGATCTAGGTTAGATCAGTAGCTCTTGAGAAGACTAAGAACAGTTGTTCTTAGGTGTTGCTATTTGTAATCAGTTGATTTGAATAGTGGATTAAGTCCTTATTAAGAAAGGCAAATCACTCTTGAAAAGGGTGGACTGGAGTAGTTGAGTTCAACGAACCAGGATAAAAATACTTGAGTATTTATCTTTGATTATTTTCTGTCATACTTATTCAACCCCCCTTCTAAGTATTTTCTCACCTTCAGTTGGCATCAGAGCTCCGGTTCTGCGTGTGCATTCACTTAACCGTGACAGATAAAGATCCTGTGAGAAGAATACTCTGTTATTTATTTGGTTGCTAATATGGGTGATATTCCTACATCAAGCAACAAATATGAAGGAGACAGAATCAGCACCAAACCTCCAATGTTTGATGGAGAAAAATTTGATTATTGGAAAGATAGACTTGAAAGTTTTTTCTTGGGGTATGATGCTGATCTCTGGGATTTAGTCATTGATGGATATGAACATCCTACTAAGGATGGCAAAAAGATTGATAGAAAATCAATGACTGAGGAGCAGAAGAAAGAATTCAAGAATCATCACAAAGCCAGAACCATACTTCTTAATGCAATCTCTCATACAGAGTATGAGAAGATTACCAACAGAGACACTGCTCATGATATGTTTGAGTCTCTCAAAATGACTCATGAGGGAAACTCTCAGGTGAAAGAAACAAAGGCTCTGGCGCTGATACAGAAGTATGAAGCGTTCAAGATGGAAGAATCTGAGAACATTGAGACTATGTTTTCCAGATTTCAGATTCTAACAGCTGGGTTGAAAGTTCTGGACAAGGGCTACTCAACATCTGATCATGTCAAGAAGATCATCAGAAGTCTTCCTACCAGATGGAGACCTATGGTGACTGCATTGAAGCTGGCCAAGGATCTGAACAAAATCTCATTAGAAGAACTCATCAGTTCTTTGAGAAGTCATGAGATTGAGCTGGAGGAAGATGAACCCCAGAAGAAAGATAAAGGTAAATCCTTAGCTTTTAAATCTAACAAATCTGTTAAAGCTTTGCAGGTAAATGAAGAAAGCTCTAAGGAATCTTCTTCTGAAGAAGAAGATGAACTATCCATGCTGTCCAGAAGGATCAACAAACTCTGGAAGCACAAAGGGAAGAAGTTCAACAACTTCAGAAGATCTGATCAAAAGAGAGAATCTTCTGGACACAGAAGATCTGGCAAGAAAGAGGCCACTTGCTATGAATGTAAAGAACCTGGACACTACAAGAGTGAATGTCCCAAACTTCAAAAGGAAAAACCCAAAAGGAAGTTTGATAAAAAGAAAAAGGTTCTGATGGCTACATGGGATGACTCAGATGAATCTGAATCATCTTCTGAATCTGAGGAAGAATGTGCAAATGTTGCACTGATGGCCAACACAAATGATCAAGATGAAGGAACGTCATCATCTGAATCTGAGTCAGAATCAGACTCTGACTCTGAAGAGGTATTTTCTGAACTCTCCAGAGCTGAACTTGTTGAAAGTTTATTTGACATGTTGGAAAGCTACAGCAAGATTAAACTCAAATACAAGAAGCTGAAAAGCAATCTTGAATCTGAGATTGATCTTCTGAGAACAGAACTTGTTGAGCAGAAAGAAATAAATTTAAAACTCAAAAATGATTTAGAAACAACTCAACAAGAATCTGATACTGAAACAGAGTCAAGTGAAAATATTTTAGAAAAATATGACTCCAGTTTTAAAAGATTCCTCACTAAAAGCATAGACAGAAGCAAAATGGCTTCTATGATCTATGGTGTTAGTGGGAACAACAGAAGAGGCATTGGATGTGAATCTTCCTCTGGAAGCAATCCAAAATCTGTTGATAAACTCTTCATCAAGAAGACTCCTCTGTATTCTCATTTTAAGTTTGGTCATCTGAATGATATTAAACATACAAGCTCTGAAAAGAGTACTTATGTGTTTAAGCCAAGGGCTAGCCAGAATAAACACTATGTTGAAAAACAGAAGTTTAGGCAAAACCACAGAACATCTAACCCCAAAGGACCCAAGAAGATCTGGGTACCTAAAAGTAAAATAATACTTGTTGCAGATGTTCTTAGCAGCAAAATCCAGACACCAATCATGGTACCTGGACTCTGGATGCTCACGACATATGACGGGCGAAAGGTCTATGTTCCAAAGCCTGGAACTTAGATCTGGAGGGGACGTGAAATTTGGAGGGAACCAGAAGGGCAAGATCATTGGCTCTGGTACAATAGGTAATGGTAACCTACCCTCTATTTCTAATGTTCTGTTAGTTGAAGGATTGAAACATAATCTATTGTCCATAAGTCAATTAAGTGACAATGGTTATGATATCATCTTTAATCAAAAATGTTGCAAAGCTGTATGTCAAAAGAATGGTTCAATCCTATTCAGTGGAAAGAGGAAAAACAACATTTACAAAATTAACCTTTCAGAACTTAAAGTTCAAAATGTAAAATGCCTTTTATCTGTGAATGATGAGCAATGGGTCTGGCATAGAAGATTGGGACATATTAATATGAGACGTATATCTCAGATTAATAAACTCAATCTGGTCAGAGGACTCCCTAATCTGAAGTTCAATTCAGATGCTCTGTGTGGCGCATGTCAAAAGGGTAAATTTTCAAAATCTCATTTTAAACCAAAAAATGTTGTTTCCACTTCTAGACCATTGGAATTACTTCATATTGATCTGTTTGGACCAGTGAAAACTGCATCCATCAGAGGCAAGAAGTATGGGTTAGTCATTGTAGATGACTACAGCAGATGGACATGGGTAAAGTTTCTAAAACACAAGGATGAGTCTCATTCTGTGTTCATTGACTTCTGCAATCAAGTCCAGACTGAAAAAGAATGCAAAATTATTAAAGTCAGAAGTGATCATGGTGGTGAATTTGAAAACAAATATTTTGAAAAATATTTTTCTGAAAAAGGAATTGCACATGATTTCTCCTGTCCTAGAACTCCACAACAAAATGGAGTTGTAGAGAGGAAAAATAGAACATTGCAAGAAATGGCCAGAACCATGATCAACGAGACAAATCTGGCAAAATACTTTTGGGCAGAAGCAATAAATACAGCATGTTATATTCAGAACAGAGTGTCTGTAAGACCTCTTCTGGAAAAGACTCCCTATGAATTGTGGAGAAACAGAAAGCCCAACATTGCTTATTTTCATCCATTTGGATGTATTTGTTATATGCTTAACACTAAAGATCATCTGAACAAGTTTGATTCCAAAGCACAGAAGTGTTTCATGCTTGGTTATTCTGAACGCTCTAAAGGCTACAGAGTATTCAATACTGAAACACAGATTGTGGAAGAATCTATTCATGTTAGATTTGATGATAAGCTTGGCTCTGAAAAGCCAAAGCAAGTTGAAAGTTCTGCAGATAGAGAAGTTATTCTCACAGACTCTGAAGGCTCAGAGGCAGACAAGACTGAAGACAAAGACTCTGAAGCAAACCCAGATGCTACGCCTCTAACTTCCCAACTTGACAATCTGCATATTTCTGAAAGACCAACAGTCAGAGGATCTTCTTCCAGAATGAAAGCTTCTCATCCAGAGGATGTGATAATTGGAAAGAAAGATGATCCAATAAGGACAAGAGCATTTCTCAGAACTTCTGAATCTTCCTTCTGTGGCTTAGTGTCAATTATAGAACCAACATCTATTGATGAGGCTCTGGAAGATAATGAATGGATTTTAGCTATGCAAGAGGAGCTGAATCAATTCACAAGGAATGAAGTCTGGGATCTGGTTCCAAGACCTAAAGGTTTCAATGTCATTGGAACAAAATGGGTTTTCAGAAATAAACTTAATGAGAAAGGAGAAGTTGAAAGGAACAAAGCAAGACTGGTTGCTCAAGGCTACAGTCAACAAGAAGGCATAGACTACACAGAAACATATGCTCCTGTTGCAAGGTTAGAGTCTATACGCTTGCTTATTTCATTTGCTGCACAACATAACATCACTCTTTATCAGATGGATGTTAAAAGTGCTTTTCTTAATGGAATTATAGAAGAGGAAGTGTATGTCCACCAACCTCCTGGTTTTGAAAATGAAAATTTTCCAGATCATGTTTACAAACTGAAAAAATCTCTTTATGGACTAAAACAAGCTCCCAGAGCTTGGTATGAGAGGTTGAGTAATTTTCTTCTGAAGAAAAATTTCATCAGAGGAAAAGTGGATACCACACTATTTTGTAAAACCATTAAGAAAGATTTGTTGATTTGTCAAATTTATGTAGATGATATTATTTTTGGATCAACAAATATTATGCTTGGAAAGGAGTTTGCTAAATGTATGCAGGCAGAATTTGAGATGAGCATGATGGGAGAACTGAGATTCTTTCTGGGAATCCAAGTAAATCAGACTCCAGAGTGCACCTACATACATCAGACCAAGTATGTTAAAGAGCTTCTGAAGAAGTTTAACATGCTGGATAGCAAAATGGCAAAGACTCCAATGCATCCTACAAGCACTCTAGGTAAGGAAGAGGTAAGTAAGAAGGTAGATCAGAAACTCTACAGAGGTATGATAGGATCTCTTCTTTATTTGACTGCTTCTAGACCAGACATTCTATTTAGTGTTTGTTTATGTGCTAGATTCCAATCAGATCCTAGAGAATCACACTTAACTGCTGTTAAGAGGATTCTAAGGTATCTGAAAGGTACTGCTAATGTTGGTTTGTGTTACAGAAGATCTGACGAATATTCACTAGTTGGATTCTGTGATGCTGACTATGCTGGAGATAGAGTTGAGCGCAAAAGTACTTCTGGAAGCTGTCAGTTTCTTGGAAGTCATCTGATCTCGTGGTACAGCAAGAAGCAACCAACAATTGCACTATCAACCACAGAGGCAGAATACATTGCTGCTGCTGGATGTTCCACTCAGATGCTCTGGATGAAAAGTCAACTAGAAGATTATCAAATCTATGAGAGTAATCTTTCTATCTTCTGTGATAATACTTCTGCTATATGTTTATCCAAAAATCCAATTTTACACTCTAAGGCCAAACATATAGAGATTAAACATCATTTCATCAGAGACTATGTTCAGAAGGGTGTAATAAATTTAGCCTTTGTTGATACAGATCATCAATGGGCAGATATTTTCACAAAACCCCTTGCTGAAGATAGGTTTAAGTTTATTCTGAAAAATATTTGTATGGATTTTTGTCCAGAGTAATATTTCTCAGAGTCAACTTCTCAGATGCTAAGTGTTTAACACTCTGAAGTATTTTATCTGTCTTGCTTGTTTAATTTATCTGTGAATTTTTTTTTTGTGTGAAACTCTGAACTGACCATCTCAGAGGATCTGAAAGTTGAAAACGTTTCATTTCTTAAGAGTTATAGAATCACATGCAAGCAAACACGTGTCACTCAGAATCTGAAAAGATGGAGTACACCTACTGATTATGACGTTTAAGGTATTGCTTTGAAAATCTCAAGCTGTCTTGATTTTCCCCCAAATGTCATATCATAATTAAAAATGATTACTTTTCATTTAATGCAAACGTGCGTATGTGTCCTATGTGTGTCTGTTGTGTTTCCCATGCTTGCTTTATTTGTCTATATAAACCATTCTCATAACACATTCACACTTTTCACATTCTCAAACACATATGCGCTTTTGTTTGTTGTTCTCTCTCTTTGCAAACCCTAAAAGAACTCAGAAACCTTCATCTTCTTCATCATCGTCAACAATGGCATCTACTTCAAACGTTGTTACTACCAAAAATGCTACCACTGTCGAAGAACCAGTACTCACTCCACAACCTCTTGAAATCCAAAACACTCCACAACCAACAGAAACCCAACCAATTCCCTCAATACCTCAACCACAACATTCTGACCAACAAACATCTGAACCACAAACCAACCAACCAACATCTGAACCACAAATCAATCCTCAACCTTCTGAACCACAAACATCTGAACATCCATCTTCACAACCTCAACCTTCTGAACAAACACCACAAACACAACTAACCCAACCAAGAAAACCCAGAATCCCTGATGAAGCAGAATTGGGATCACGTGTTTATACTCTGTTAAGAGATTTTGATAAGGATAATGTCTCAGACTTTGCTGACATTATGGATGTTTGCATGACTACTATGGACAAAGAGGCTGCTAACGCTGTTTGGAAGAAATATCTTTACAGACTGAATAGGGAGGCTTTGAAAATCAGGACTCAATGTCTTAGATTGTCAAAAGTAAGGTTTGCTGCTTATCAAAAACGGATTAAGAGAAACACTCCTCCTATTCTTCTTCTAGAAGCTCCTCCACCTCCAAAAATTCCTGCACCTGATGTTACTCAGACTGTTTCAGAATCTACTGTTTCAGAATCTACAGATCTTCAGAAGGATGTCAAAGAACTTAAGGATTTTATGGTTGATCAAAAGAAAACAAATGAAGAAATGAAAACTTGGATGGCTAAGCAAGATGAAAATTCAGAAAGGATTACAGCACTGTTGCAACTCATTGCTTCTCAACAAGCCTCATCTGCTAAACCTACTTGATGTTTTGCACAAGTTTTTCATGTTTTGCTTTGTTTTGATTTTCTTCTGATATGTTTTATATGCTTTTATCTGAATCTGGATGTTTTCTTGACTTAATGACAATGATCTTTTTGCTTATCTGGATATGTGTTTCTTCTGCATCTTTACTGTCTTTTAAAATTCTTTTTGATTATGACAAAAAGGGGGAGAAACAAAATAGAATCTGATTGTTCAAATCTATAAGCAATTATCTGAACTAAGTCAGACATGTTACTAACATTCTTTGAATTTAAGTGTCCCAGATATTATTAAAAAAATCTGACAAATTTCATTGAAGTTTTTCCTGAGATCTATCTTTTCAGAACCTGATCAAAAATAGCTAAATCTGAGTAGACCAGACTCTGATATCTAACCTTGAGTACCATGATCTAAAAGATAACTCAAGACAGGAAATGGCAAGATAAACAACCAGGTGTTCTGAAGTTGTTCATCTGGCATCAAGCTTTAATATGGCATCAAGCTTTGACTCTAGAAGTCAAACATATGTCAACCAGGCTTCAATCAGGCTCTGAATCTGAAATGTACTCAACCAGAAAGGGAAGTATCTAATTCCATTAGAGTATTCATTTCAGGGGGAGATTGTAAATCTCAGGGGGAGTAATTTTAATTCATATTTTTTGAACAAATTTCTCATGTTTTGTCATCATCAAAAAGGGGGAGATTGTAAGAGCACAGATTGTGTCTTAGTAATATCTCTATGTTTTGATGATAACATTAATGATAATTTGTATACAAGAATTATACTCTCTAAATTTGTTCTAAACTGTTTTCTACAGGCACAAAAGATTTTAATCTTAAAGAGCAAATTTGATGTGTACAATAAATTCTGAATGGCTCAAGAGCATCTGAAGATTAGAAGAATCTGAAGTATAAGAGCTTAGTCATCAAGATTCTGAAGATACAACACGCTGCATATATTATCAAGAATCTGAATGAGAGAAGACTCTGATCTGAGTGAAGACTCTGATCTAAGAGCATGTTACGCTTCAAGCACACAGCTGCACCAGACTCTGATTCAGCAACATCTGAAGAACATCTTAGGCTCTGAAGTTTCCAGAAGATTCTGAAGACTGAAGACTCTGATATTGATTGTTGATCTGAACTATCTGAAGAATTATTTGAAGAAGATTATTTTAATATATCCGTTGGAATATGCCAGCAAATCTTTCCTTAATTGGGATAGACAAAATTCTCTGCAAGAATATTATTCCTCTGATACATTCCATATATGGTATAATCACAGCTCAGCAGACAATTGCTACACCCACTATCTGTGCGCCGTCTCTCTGCTGCAATAGTACAAAGGACTGTACCTTTTTGATATTGGAAATATCTTCTCCAACGGTAAAATATTCTCTCCAATATTCAAGTGGCTATATAAAGGAAATCATAGCTCATTCTTCAAGTGACGAAATCATTGCAAGAACTCTCTCACGCGAAAAACTCTCAAGCTCTCATATTCTTTAGAGTTCATACTTTGTTCTAAACTTAGAGAAATAACACAGTTGTGTTTATAGCTTTCATAGAAGCAATTTATTACTCTTACATTGTATTACATTAATTTGTAAAGGAAGTTTTCCTTAAGAAGATCTAGGTTAGATCAGTAGCTCTTGAGAAGACTAAGAACAGTTGTTCTTAGGTGTTGTTTTCCTTAAGAGGATCTAGGTTAGATCAGTAGCTCTTGAGAAGACTAAGAACAGTTGTTCTTAGGTGTTGCTATTTGTAATCAGTTGATTTGAATAGTGGATTAAGTCCTTGTTGAGAAAGGCAAATCACTCTTGAAAAGGGTGGACTGGAGTAGTTGAGTTCAACGAACCAGGATAAAAATACTTGAGTATTTATCTTTGATTATTTTCTGTCATACTTATTCAACCCCCCTTCTAAGTATTTTCTCACCTTCAGAAACTGGACAAATTGAAGGGTCAACCAAAGAACTCATTGCATCGCGGCAGAAGCCCTCGACACGACCTCTCCTTGTCATGCTCACCAGTCTAAAGCGATAAAGACGACCCCCGCGGTCCACTGTCCCTAGAAATTATGGAGACCCCTGTTCCCATCGGGATGGAAAAACCACCAAGTTTGGAAACCTATGACGGCACGACGGACCCAGACGATTACATCGAAAACATTGATGTGATGCTCAACTACCGCAACATCAGAGGCGCTATCAAGTGCAGACTCTTCCCTATAACTCTGAGAAAAGGTGTCATGGTGTGGTACAAAAGCCTCGCCTCAGAGTCTATCACCTCCTGGAAGGATTTGAAACAGTTCACCAGACAGTTCACCGCCTCTCGACGACATCCGAAATATGAGGCGTTGCTCGAGGCCATCATACAAGAAAAAGACAAATCTTTCTGAGCCTACATAGAGAGGTTCAACCAATAGGCCATCCAAATCGCCACGACTAACCAGATGAAAAAAAATACCTGCTCAAACAAGGGCTACGCCTCCGCAATGACTTTGCCAAAGCAGTTGGCATTGAGACGCCCCATTTGCTAGATGACCTTCTCCTCAAAGCCCATACCTACATCTAGTACGAGGAGAGAGAGGCCTCCAACAATTACCGCAACTCGCGAAACTAGGAAGGTTCCAAATTCGTGAAGTATGACGACCTTGTGGCTCCTCGACATGGCGGAGAGAAAATAAGAGATGATAAGCCCTGCGACTCCCGTGAGCACAGGGGACCGGTAAGCCATTTCTCGGAGTATACACAGATGACTGCCCTCACGAGCGCATCCTGGTCGAGTGTATAAACTTGGAATTCCAACAAGGTGAGTCTGTTTTCCAAGGTAGACACCCCCAAGCTAAACATTAACAAATCCAAGTACTGTCGGTTCCACAAGAGCCACGAGCACGTCACCGAGGATTGCATCCACCTCAAGGATGCAATCGAAATCCTCATCAAGGAAAGGCGCCTAAAACAGTACACCAAGAGAAGTGAGGATCCTCGATAGGACATTCGAGAGACGAACAAGGTCGAGGAAGAAGCACCACCTTCTGGAGACACCGACTTACAGGTCGCCTTGTGCATCTCTCGGATTGAGGACTTATACGTCCCCGACGAGGTCGATGCGCCCCTGTCTACTCACAACACCTGGAAGAACTTCCCTTCTGCTATGGTCATGTCTGGCGAAGGATTAAACAAGCTCACTGTGGGGTCGGTGAAAAGAATGTTTGACGATCTGATCGATGCAAGCTCGAACCAGAATGCAACCCTCGACAGGTTCTAGGTAAAATTAAAACCTATCACCTTCTACTTCGAGAAGCTGTCGAACGGCTCTCCCAACTCCAACATTGCTTTTCTCGTGAGAGCATAAATTGCAAACTTTGATGTCCGCTGCATCTTGGTCGACCAAGGGAGCTCTGTCGACATTATGTATGCCCATTTCTTTACCACTCTCCAGTTTGACGAGAGGCATCTGACACCGTACGTAGGCTCCGACCTGCAAGGCTTCAATGACACAACTACTAAACCATTGGGCTACGTTTAGCTTCTCGTCACTTTTGGCATAGAGGAAACCATCAGACAAGTCAAAGTCTGTTTCCTGGTTATAGAGTGCCCATCTTTATACCAGTGCATTATAGGAAGACCAACTTTGGCCAAGTTGACCGCCACGAGAAGATGTTTTGAAGCAGCCACAAAGGGGTTGAACTCGATCAATATAACACTCAAGACTTCCAGCAAGGTAGCCCAATCCTAGGAGCAGAAGTAGTTGCTTCGCGTTAATTTGATCGACCTCGACATACGCTTCACCCAAGAGCGGAAGAAGAACGGATCGGCATCAAACACATCTCCAACAATTGGAAATGAAGGGGAACCTCTCCACCCTATGCGCCCTATTCCAGATCGCGACTTCGAGCTCATCCTCCTCGGTAATGACCCGGAAAAACACGTGAAGATCAGCACGGGACTGCCCGACTTAGCAAGGAAGAAGTTGAATGTCTTCCTAAGGGAGAACGCTGACTTGTTCGCATGGAGTGCTGCAGAGAAGCCTAGACTGGACCCCTACGTTGCTTGTCATTAGCTGACTATAGATCCGGCCACTAGGGTCGTAGTACAGCGCAGGCATAGGCAGTCTCCCGAAAAAACGGAGGCTGATGACTTAGTTGTAAAAGACCTCCTAGAGGCATATTTTATTTTTGAAGCCCAATACACAACATTGTTGTCTAACATTATATTAGTTAAGAAATCTAATGGAAAGTTGTGTATGTGTGTTGACTATACCGATCTTAACAAGGTCTGCCCCAAAGATGCATATCCTTTGCCTAACATCGAGAAATTGGTCGACAATTCTGCAGGTTTCAAACTATTTTCATTCATGGATGCATACTCGGGGTACAACCAAATCCCCATGGCAAAAATGGATAAGCAATACACAGATTTCATGACCGAGTCAGGAAACTATTACTATAATGTAATGCCCATCGATCTAAACACCATCGGTGCTACTTACCAGCGGATGATGAACAGAGTCTTCTGAGGTGAGATTAGGGACATGATCGAGGTATACATGGACGACATGATCGTGAAATGCCAAGAGGAAACCGACCACACCCTACATATCAAAAGGGTCTTCGACACGGCGAAAAGGTGCAGAATTAGGTTCAACCCAGAGAAGTTCACCTTCGGCATCCGAGCAGGAAAATTCCTCGACTTTTATTTGATAGAACGAGGAATCGAAGCAAACCCTGACAAATTCAGGGCTTTCTCCTAGTTTCTAACACTGAGCTTAAAGAAATTGATCAAATCCCTAAACGGTATGCTCACCTTGTTGTCTCGCTTTGTGGCTAAGTCTGCCCAACACACACTTCCATTTTTCAAACTTCTGAGCAAGAAAGTCACGTTCGAATGGACAGAGGAGTGCGAGCAAGCCCCCTCCATCTCAAACAAGTTCTTTCATGACCACCAGTCCTCCCGCAACTAGAAAGTGGGGACACTTTATACCTATACCTCGTCGTCGCAACCGAGGTTGTCAGCGTGGCTCTCATTCGTGAAACCCCTGAGGGGAAGAAACCTATTTACTTCACCAGTAAAGCCTTGAAACTGTCGCACCTCAAAAAATACACACAATCGAGAAATACGACCCTCGCGCAAAAGGCGCAGAGCGCGGTTCGGAAGAGTCGCCACCAAACTTTAATTATCCCAAAAGAGGGAAAGGAAATATCAAGAAAACCTTTAAAGAAGATAAGAACATAGTGTTTGTAACCATATTTCGGGTTCAGGAGTCGCTTACGCAAAGAGAATGTATTAGCACCCCTCACGTCTGTTGTACTCAACGGGAATCTTTTAGTTCGATTTGTGATGAGCTTAATCTAACTTGTTTGTTTTATTCTCAATGATAAAGCAAAAAGGTGAGATAAAAGGATTCGGTTGCTAAAGGGAAAATGGGTGGTTTTAGGATAGGGTGCTCGCCAAGGATTGGAGCCCTTGTGCCTAAATATGTTCATTTGGACGAGAATGAGAAATCAGAGCGCTCTTAGTTCGACTACAAGAAAGGATAAGGAGAAAACGGAAGATGGAGGAAAGGTAGCTTGCCAAGATCATCGCAATCTTGTACCTACATCTCTTCACTTGAACGAGAATGAAGAATCAGAGTGTACGTAGTCATGGAGACGACCACGAAAAGAAGGGGTTGAATTTGTTGATGTTTGGGTTGGAAATTAAAGATGAATAATAAACAACCTAAGGGGCGTGCCTCGAGAGCTGTCACTCAAGAATCCAAGGAATGCGAGATTCCAAGAACTAGGTTCTTTTGGGAGTTGATTGAAAAGGTTTTGAGAAAGGTTGAACATTTTGAATTCAAAATATTGAATAAACAACCTAAGGGGCATGCCTTGAGAGCTATTCATTTGAAGATCTAAGGGATGCTAGATTCCAATAATCTTCTTATTTCTTAATTTGATTGAGAAGATGTTTGATATAGATTAAGTGTTTTAAGACGAAAGGTTGAATGAATAACAACCCAAAGCGTGCGCCTTAAGAGCTATTCATTTGAAGATCCAAGGAATGTTAGACTTCAAGGACTGTTCTTTCGTAATTTGATCAAGAAAGTGTTTGAAGAAGATTGAATCAGATTGGTTGAGAAAAGAGGTTGACAGCAAGGTAAAAGGCATTCAACTTATGAGATTGAATGAAATACCACTTGACGTTGGATCAAGGGTTGGCAAAAGAGGCGAGAATCGATACTAGTCCCTAGGGGTGCTCATAATAACGAAACCACGACGAAATGTGCAAGTGTGTGTGTTAGGTTGATGACAAATTCTAATGAGCAACCGACTTACGATGGGTGTTAAAAAGGGCTCGACAAAAAGAATCGAGAATTAGTTTGAGAATGGTTTAGTCTATGCTAGTACCTAGGGGTGCTCCTAGTAAACAAACCACAATCAAAGCAATATGAATGCGTACATCAAAACGGGAGCGGGGTACATGTATGTTACACAAGTTTGCACGAAATAAAAGGTCTCATTGTCAGGTAGCCCAAGAGGAAGTTGTGTGTGTGAAGTTTCCTAAACTAAGCCACGAACAAGAGTCGGACAAAAATTTCCATGTTGGGGTTTTTGTGCAAAGTCCATAGTTTGTTGCTCGGAAAAGTAACCACAGTTCATCAGTTTAGGCTTTTAGGGTTTCGATGTTTTTAGTGTGTTTTCGAATAGTATGAACAAAGATGAACAAGATATGATAAACATGATATGGACAAATGAATAATATGATCAAGAATAATATCAATAATAATATAATCAAGATAATATCAACAATAGTATATGAATAATCATATAATTGAGATATATTGACGGAAATGTAAACCAAGAGTATATTGGACAGAAATTAAAGCAAAAATATATTGACTGGAATTAAAGTTAGTGGTTAATGATTGTACCGGGTGAATCGGGTCAACTATAGCGCTAAGCCGTTGTAGCATGATCTATGACAAAGATCATGCTATAAGAAGTCGCACAAGCAATGATATTTGTGCTAAAACACGATAGAGAAATGATATTGTGAATCATTCTCTAAGAAAATCGTGCCACACGAAAAGAAAAGTGGATGGTCTCGTCTTAATCACAAACTTTTCGTCGATTAATTGAAGGTAACCTATCACGATCTCAAAGTATAGAAAATGATCTCAATGATCATTCACTACATATTTGAAATAATTAAGGTTAAATAATCTTAACAATCAACATCTATGACGTTAAAGACTTCATTGACCATATATAAATTCAAAATAAAAAAGGAACGAAAATAGTAAAAAGGGAAATAAATCCAATCATGATTAATCAAAACTATAAACCAAATTATTGACAAAGGTTTTAAAAAGATATAAAACTAAAAAATAATTGAGATAATAAAATAAATAAATATAATAAAAACAAGATACAAGGAAAGGAGGTGGAACGAGTGAATAAGGTGTGAGTAGGAACGTGGGCTATAGAAAGCCCAATAATCACTTCCAAAAATGCATGGGCTTAACTAAACCCAAAATAGCATACTCAAATAATGATAAAAAAACATAATGAAAACCAAGTTCAGCAAAGTTGAAAAAAAAAACAAAACGGCGAAGAAAGGGTCAAAAGAAGAACTAAGTCTTCTTCTTCCATTTTCATACGTGAAACCGAGCACAGAGTAAAAGCAACAGCATCACAACTTGAAAAAAAACAAGTCACGAAGGGAAATCAACATGCATCCAACCTTCTCTCCAATTCCATCTCAAATTGTCTCTCTGTTTTGACCTCGCTTCTGCTCGCGTGATCTTTCCTTTGGTTTCACTCGATTCAGGTTTGATTTAAGGTTTTCGTCTTCGTTTCAATCTCTCTTCATCTCTGTTTTATTCTTGGTTGTGGGTAATTGGGTTTGGAAAAGGTTCTGTTGAAAGGAGGTTGAGATGTGAGGGAAGGAATGAAGGGTTGGACGATTGAGGTTCGTTGTTGTGGAGTTGGGATTGTGGAGAAGATTAAAGTTAAGTTTCTGAATGGCTTTGTTAATGGTTATGGTATTGGGCAGCATTTATTTGGTTGTGAAGAGCTTCCTTTATGAGAGTGGGAAAAAGTTTGTTATATAGAGAGAGTTGGGGGTGAATTAGGGAAAATCACGAATTAATTTGCGTTTGCCGTTTTGATGACGTTTTTGTGAGTTTGGAATATTCCTTTTGGTTTTGTAGTATTGTACAGGTTGTAAAATTTGTGTTTTGTCGTGTTGCAGATATTGTTAATGGTGTGCGGAAATCAATTTTCGTCGCCGCTTCTTCTCAGAAAATTTTCACTTCTTTTTGGGGTTAGCTCAATGTGTGTTGTAAACTGGTGTGGGTCCACTTTTCATAGGTTTTGGTTTGTACTGAATTGTGCTTATGAATCACACTATTGTAGTCGTTTATGCATGTCACATTAGTATTGTGTAGGTGTTGGTTGAAATGAAAGCTTGGCTATATTTTTTTTTACTTTGCTTATTCATTTTTGTGACCGGACTACAATAGCATGTAGTGACTTTGCAACTTGGGTTTGGTTACTACTTTATGTAAAATCCTCCTTTATTTAAAATGTAATGGACTCTCATGACCTAATGTATCCTTGTAGAAACATTTTGGTAATAATGGGCTTTCATATATTTTGTAATCTTGTGATGGGCTTTAAATTATCATGAGCACCATTTGAACCATGACTTGCAATTTGCTAAAGATAACTTGACTTGTGATTCTTGATTAAACTTAAACAAAAACATGCTTGTCCATGGATAGAAACCACTTTCATTTGAATTCAAAGCCATAACATCGTCTCTGAGCTTCTAATAATCAACTTGAAAAATGGTGAAAACATCATGAACTAAATGAACCATGCCTCACTTGAGAACCGAAAATAAACCAAACTTGAACTTTGATGGAGTTATCTTGAATTCTTTTTGAAATAATTCAACTTGGATCACTAATGAACCAAAGTATTTACCATGACACTTCTTGATTATGCCTTGAAAGTAGATCCTTGAAATGGATAACAAACTTGACTTCTCCTTAGGTTAATGTTAAGCATAAGAACCACATAATCAATACTTGAAAATGATTTGAAATATGGACCTCATGCCTTGAATTTGATGGCTAGGGCCTTGATAATGAAATGAACTCTCGCTTGACAAATCTTGGGTCAAACCAGATGATTCTCAATCCATACTGCACCCATTCACCTAACTGGAAATTTTCAACTAAAACTTGGATTTAGATGAAAGCAACAACATTTTTTTTTGATTTTTTGGATGATGGTTAGTAGACAGATATAAGTAGGACAAATTTGGGGTATGACAAATGCCTCCGTCTAATTGGCTTAAACCTAGTAAGAGGAACCGCTTTATTTATCCCAGCGGAGTCACTAGTTGTCTCACCTTGAAAAATTAAAATATAACACTCGCATGAAAGGTACAGAATGCGGTTCGACAGAGTCGCCACCGAACTTTATTTATCCCAAAAGAGGGAAAGGAAAATATCGTGAAAACCTTTAGAGAGATAAGAATATGGTCTTTGCAAACACATTCTGGGTTTGGGAGTCGGTTACGTAAGAGGAAGGTATTAGCACCCCTAACGTCTGTTGTACTCAACGGGAGCCTCTTAGTTCGATTTGTGATGAGTGTAATCTAAGCTTGTTTGTTTTTTTCTCGATGATAAAGCAAAACGGTAAGATAAAAGGATTCTGTTGCTAAGGGGAAATGGGTGGTTTTAGGATAGGGTGCTCGCCAAGGATTGAGGCCCTTGTATATACGTATGCTCATTTGGATGAGAATGAGAAATCAGAGCACTCATAGTTCGACTACGGGAAAGGAGAAGGAGAAAATGGAAGATGGAGGGAAGGTAGCTCGCCAAGGTCATCGCAATCTTGTTCCTACTTATCTTCATTCGGAAGAGAATTAAGAATCAGAGCGTCCTTAGTTCATGGAGACGACCACGAAAAGAAGGGGTTGAATTTGTTGAAATTTAGTTTGGAAACGAAAGATTGAATGACAAACAATCCAAGGGGCATGCCTCAAGATTTATCACTCAAGAATCCAAGGAATGTGAGATTCTAAGAACTCAGTTATTTCGGGAGTTGATTGAAAAGGTTTTGAGAAAGGTTGAACATTTTGAATTTGAAAGATTGAATGAACAACAGCCCAAGGGGGTTGCCTCGAGATCCATTCATTCAAAGATTCAAGGGATGCTAGATTCCAAGAACCTCCTTCTTCCTTAAGTTGATTAAGAAAATGTGATATAAATTAAGTGTTTTAAGATGAAAGGTTGAATGAATAACAACACAAAGCGTGCACCTCAAGAGCTATTCATTTGAAGATCCAAGAAATGCTAGACTCCAAGAACTCTTCTTTCGTAATTTGATTAAGAAAGTGTTTGAAGAAGATTGAATCAGATTGGTGAAGAAAAAAGGTTGACGGCGAGGCAAAAGGCACTCAACTTACGAGATTGAACGAAATACCACTTGACGTTGGGTCAAGGGTTGGCGAAAGAGGCAAAAATCAATACTAGTCATTGGGGGTGCTCCTAATAACGAAACCACGAAGAAATATGCAAGTGTGTGTCTTAGGTTGATGGCGAATGCTAATGAGAAATCGACTTATGATGGATGTTGAAAATGACTCGGCGAAGAATCGAGAATTAGTTTGAAAATGGTTTAGTCTATGCTAGTCCCTAGGGGCGCACACTCAAAGATACAACAGAGTCGCCACCGAACTTTATTTAGTCCCAAAAGATAGGGAAAATATCGATAAAACCCAAGAGAAGAGAAACGGGTAAGGGGGTCGGTTATGCGATAGGAAGGTACTAGCACCTCACGCATCTGTCGTACTTGTTGCACCCCAAAATTTGACCAACAATTATTTATTCATTGAGTGTTTGAAAGTGGATACCTTCATCAGAAAGTTCAAGAGATCCTCAGAGGAAAGGGTTGAAACCAGGGTTGTGTGCTTCACAGTTTGAAAGTTGTGGGTGCCCCTCAGATGATGCTGAGACTTTGAGAATGAACTTGATGATTGGAGAAAGCCTATGAGATGTCTTGATAGCCATCATGAAGTCCAGAGAGGTCATTATGCAAGGGCTCAGAGGATTCAACCATGAATGGTAGAATTAGGGTTTTGACTGGGTCAACCCTAGGATAACTGAAAATTTGGAGAAAGTTGAGACCTAATCCAAGGGCCATGAGATCATGGAATGATGCATAGAGATGTTATAGAGATGATTCCTAGACCAACTCATCATGATTGAAGGGTTTGAGAAGTTTTGAGTTAGGGTTTCTGAGGATTATCAGTGAGAAAACCCTAATTTGATCTCTATCCTCCAGGCAGTTTTAGCCCTAGATGTGATTGATATCTCATTTTCCCCACAACATGAATGTTGTAGAGCTTGTTCTAAGCTTTAATTTGAGTGGTGGAAGTCCTTGATAGGAGTTACAGAGCTCAAGTTATGGTTTTGACAAATTACAGGTCAGCAGAGGTGTGTGAATCTGGGTCCTTGAAAGTCACCCAACTTGCAGACAACTTTTGCCCTAGTAGGATGATTCCTATGACTTCTTGGTAAACATGAATGTTGAAGAGGATGTTCTTAGCTTTAATTTGAGTGGTAGAAGTCCTTGATTGGATTTGTGGAACTCAACTTATGGTTTGAACAAAGCAAGGGTATTTTGGTCATTTGTCAGTTATAGGTCATTTTAACCAATGCCTAAAACTCCTATTTCCAAGCCTCAAATGGAAAAACTCAAAACATGAAAGTTGCTCAAAATGTGATTTTAAGTCTAGAAAGAAGGTCACAAATTGTTGAAAAGGCTCATAGCACAAGATTCCATGATTGGTCAAAAATGAACTAAAAGTGACTTATAACTTTGAAAAGTTGAAATTGAAAAGTGTTTTGGAAGATCTACAAATCCAAAATAGGTCATCCAATATATCATTTTGATTGGAAAAAACATTTTGAGAAGATTGGTTTAAGTAGAATTTTCATTTAAGGCTTAAAAAATGAGGTTCCTTTGGAAATTTGTTACTTAAGAAAGAAGGCAATGTTAGAAAACCCTACACAAGCAACCAATACACTTGTTTTTCACTCATCCTCATTCAATAACTCACATAAGGACATTTTGAGACCAAATTGAAGGCTTGAAGCATGGGAGATGAGATAACCAACTTCTCATTCAAGGAGAAATTCATGAAACTTCCACATCATTCTAGATGAATCTAGAGACTTCCATGGATTGTTATAAAAAGAGTGCATTATGGAGAGTCTATGGTTGGTGAAAGTTGGAATCAAGTCAGAGGAGAGAGAAGGAGAGATAGCCATTGAAGCCCTTTCTTCAACTTGAAGCAACTCAAGAATTCTGCCATTACAAGTCTTCTCCTTCAAGAATTGTGCAAACAGAAGGTTAACCATCATCAAAGGATCATCCTGAAGGATTTACAAGCCTTGGTTCGAGCCATAGCATCACTCACCATAGCTTCTTGACAGGTTGGTGAACTCCCCTCTTTCTCTTTATTTATGCTTAGATAGATCATTTTATAGGTATAGAATGATTGTGTTAGGGTAGATGACTAAGCCCTAGAAGTTATAGCTCATTCCATGAGGTTCCATGGCAGAACCTTAAAACTTTAATTTGCAAGAACTGACTGTTTGATGAGTTCTAGTTAGCATGAATTGGTTTAGAATAGCAAGGGGAGCGTGTAGTGCATCTGTAGATCATTATAATGAAGTTTAGTAAGGATTGATATCAGTTGGAAACTGTGAACCGTGTTTGTACCCAGATGTTCAAGGGTTCTGTTTGGATTATTCAAGAAGAGTTAGAAGAAACTGGTCGTACCATTGTAATCTAGGAATGTAGTAGGCCATCTTTCATTTTTATATCGAGTCCAACCGTGGCGTGTGGAGGGAGATAGGAGAACTCGAAGGTTTGCGCATGGAGGTGGGGGTTCTGAAACCCTAGGTCCCATTTGGGGACGATGAAGAGCAGCCATTGGATCCTCTCTAATATTTGACAAAATCATCAGATCGTGTGGCTGTGGTTGCATCTGAGCGTGAGAGAGAAATTTTGAATTATTTGAAACGCAGCGTTTCATTTAGAGAGCCATTCTGGGCTCAATGCTATTCGCCCCCCCCCCCTTTATTGCTGGCCCAATGAATTTAACTGGCGCGTTTACTTGTTGCACCCCCTCCCTTTATTTCATTTTATTTCATTTTAATTTTCTTCTTTTATTTTTTCTGTCTTGAATAATTCATTAAAAATAGTAAAAAAAAATGATTTTTAATTTCTTCTTTTTTCTATGAGTAGATTAAAATGAGTAGAAAATTATAAAAATAAAATTGAGATTTTATTTTTAGGTTTAATATTTTTAGTAGATTTCCCAATTAAATAGCTATTTAATTGTTTCATTTTGATATATGATTTTGTAGGAATTATTTTAGAACATTCCCTTAGGGTTTTTTACCCATTCTTTTTTATGCAATTAGATGATGATCCATAGTTCCCCATAGGATTTTTTCTAGATTTTTTAGAATTAATCTTGATTAGTTTAATTAGGTTAGACTTAGGATAGTCTAATTAGGGTTTAGAATTGTGCATAGGTGATGATCCCCTTTCTTTGATTGAGTTTTATCTTGATTTTTAGGTAGAAACCTTTGTAGATGTTAGGAATAGGTGTTGAGGACCCTTGTGATTATTTGTTAAATTTTTCCCCATTAGTTTAGTATTTTTAGGTATTTTCTGAGATTGCCTGATAATGTGATTTGTTCAGTGGGTTATCTGTTCATCTGTGGGGTTCATTCTGAGGAATTTGCTGAAGGGCTTGTGTTGCCTTGAGGATATTGATGGAGAGCATCATGAAGAGAAGATTGGAGACCAAGATTCAGAGACCCAGAGCTTGGCTTGTCCCCTGTTTGTGAGGTTTGAGATCCTGAAGTTTGAAGGAAGTTCATGGTACTTTCCTGAGGAAGGCACTATGAATGACTTTCATTCTTTCTTCTCACCTCTTTCTTAAGTATTCAATGATGTTGGAGCCAACTTGTGAGTTTAATTTCTCCTGAGGAGGAATGTAAACTGATCACATGTTGTTGAGCCACATGGGATACAATTCCTAAGTGGAAGCCTCCTAGTACTTTCCTGAGGAAGGTCCTATGGGTCTGTTCACTTAGTTCCCTTAGTTCATCTAGGATTTCTCAAGTATCCAATGATGTTGGAGCCAACTTGTGAGTTTAATTTCTCCTGAGGAGGAATGTAAACTGATCACATGTTGTTGAGCCACATGGGATACAACTCCTAAGTGGAAGCCTCCTAGTACTTTCCTGAGGAAGGTCCTATGAGTCTGTTCACTTAGTTCCACTAGTTCAGATAGGATTTCCTAAATATCCAGTGATGTTGGAGCCTGCTTGTGAGTTTAATCTCTCCTGAGGAGGGATGTAAACTGATCACAGTGGTTGAGCCACATAGGGTATGATTCCTGAGTATACACCTCCTAGTGCTTTCCTGAGGAAGACACTATGAGTCTGATTGCTTAGCTCCCTGTCTTTGGTAAGCTTGTTCTGAAGCTTGAAGGCTGGGAATGATTTCTCCTGTTTAGGGTTGTGCTTGAGAGCTTTGCTTAGATTTGTTCAGATTCTGTGATTAGGATCAGGATTAGAGAGTAGATTGATTCTTTCTCAGGTTTGTGTTTTGTTTGCCTGGTGGCACTTCATTTCTTTTATCTGTTCATTGCTTGATAGCATGTTGTTTATATTCAGTATGATTGCTGTTATTTCATGACTGGCTTGAGGTTGAGATGAGCTTGTGGAGGCTGAAACCCCACACACATTTCCTCCCTCACTTGCATTGCATGCATTTTACTGTTAAAACTGATGTTTTTGTCTGTTTTGGTGTATCATTGACATGATCCCTTAGGACTCTCATTTCCTCTGATGAGGATTTGATGATAGACTTTTAGGTTGAAACCTATGCATGACAACTTCTAGGAGTTCCCTGTTCAAACCTCAACCATAGGATGAATCCATGGCATGATAACAGTAGGACTTGATAGTCTCCCTCCTAGTTGAACCATTTTTCCTGTAGTTTCCCGAACTACGTTTGCTCTGATCTTTCATACCAGATGAAAGTACGTAGGCATAGGATGCGATATCCTAGCGAGCAACCTTCAACCTTCACCCGTAGTTAGCCGAACTACGTTGACTCTGATTTCTCATTCTCTGATGAGAATACGTAGGCATAAAGCGCGACGCTTTGCCGAGTCATTTTTCTTTTCTTTTTTCAGCCAGCCTTGATAGGTAGATAGATTATAACTAACCCGTCCAAGTAAACAAACAAGCGAGGATCCCGTCGAGTACGACGGACGTGAGGGGTGCTAATACCTTCCCCTTGCGTAACCGACTCCCGAACCCAGACAATGGTTGCGATGACCTTGTCTTACCCTTTTTCGTCAGGTTTTTCCGATCGTTTCCTTTCCCGCTCTGAGGGATAAATAACGAAAGGTGGCGACTCTTCTGTCATGCCGGCACCTTATTTTTCGCGCAAGCGACAGCTGGCGACTCTGCTGGGGACTTATAGCATCTAGGGACTTTTCCCATCCCTTATGCTGGGACCGTTTCCCATCCCCTATGAGAGTCAATCCTATCGTTTGTGTGTTTGCTTGTTGGGTTGCGTTTATTTATCGCATTTTTACTTCCCGCACTTTACTTCCCGCATTTTATTTCCAGTTTGATATGATTATCTGTGCTGCGGTGGGAGAGGGATGTTACTGTGAGTGAAAAGCCGGACCTGGGCTTGAGTACACACCTAGATATAGTTGCCGAGAAGTAGTAGACGAACCTGTCTGTTGAACAGGCACAGTTCCCTACGAAAATCTGCGCTCAGACGAGATTCTTGCAGAGGTGCTCCTTTCCGGTCCTGAGGATCTGAGGGGAGTCCAGACGTAAGGATTGTCGACTCTGGGGACCGATCATTTGGAAGTCAGCTAAGAGAGGCCTCTTCATGACTTGACGATGCCACTCCTTCTGGGAATCGTATTGTCACTCATGAATGTCTATGACGCTGACGACCGCATAGGATGCCGTACCTTTGTCCGTGGATTAGGTCCACCATACCTGTGAGTGGGGTCGGGATATTGCAGGAAACTTTGACCTCCAGACCACCTGGTTTTCTTGACAGTGAATCAGTTATGTTGGGTCCTCAGTTGCAGATATGTTCTTGACAGAACGAGAATTTGATCAGAGGATCTTATCACCAGGTGTTTGTTTGTTCTTGATAGAGCAGGTTCCGATCAGAGTATTGTTATCAGAGGTTTGTTCTTGATGGAACAGATTTTTGAGTGAGGTCTGAGGATCTCGTCAGCAGTTGTTATTTTGTTCTTGATAGGGCAGGTTTTAAGTGAGGTTTGGAGATCTCATCAGCAGCCGTGTATTTGTTCTTGAGAGGGCAGATTTGTGATTTGGGGTCTGAAGACTTCTCCAACAGATATTCCTTGATCTTGCATCCAGGGTTTTTCATTATCAGGCCTTCGTTCTTGTCAGAGCAGAATCTTGATCTCGATCCTACCAGATGGTTATTCACAACAGATCAGATCAGTGGGTTTACACCGGGGTTTCCTTCTCAGCAGTGACTGTTGACATCGAATCTCCACAGCAGCCACCTGGATATATTGTTGCATGCCTGCATTTTGCATTAGCTTGCATAATCATTCCATTAGCGTGTGTCTGTGAGGTTGCTGTCTCCATGATGGGGCCTAGATTCTTCCCCTTATTATTATCAGCAGATGCCAGGACCGGGGAAATCTCTCAAGCACACAGACTCACGCATGCATTTGCATGAAGCATTCTTGCATGACATACATTCTGTTGCTTTTCCTAACCTTTGATCTTGACAGGTTTTTCAGGTACTCAGGTTCCGAGCTGCTTTCAATCTCCAGGATTGATCAAAGATTCATCCACCGTTACTCGACTCGCGCCAATCAAACGAGAATCATGGACCAGGTACAATCAGATGTTCAGGAGCTTCGTGAAAGGATGGATCGTTTTATGGAGTTGATGCAAGTAGTTGCGAACGGGCAAGAGCAACTTCGTACTTTGGTTCAACCTCTCATCTCCAGGGTTGACAGCAATGGAATTCTTCACGGCGGGGCCGTACCCACTCCTCCTCCTCAAGTGGATACTCCTCAGAACGTTGTTCCTGCTGCCGGGGGCAACGGTAGTGCTAACGGCAATCTTATGAATAATCTCGGACTTAACGCGGCGGGCGCCGTCAATGGTGGTTTGGGAGCCAATGTTAATGTTGGTGCAGGAAATATGGTGGTGCCTCAACCGTGGCTGGAGGACCATCAGGACGACATTTTCTCTCAGAGAGGTGTAGAGGCTGAGTTGACTGCTGAAGCTAGACTCAGGTTCAAGGCACTGGAAGATAAAATGAGAGATATAGAAAATCAGAATACATTGGGCGTTGACATGTCCAAACTTGGGCTGATTGCTGACTTTAAAGTACCTCACAAGTTTAAGGTACCTATCTTTGAGAAGTATAGAGGCACTACTTGTCCCCGTGTTCACCTCCGATCTTATTACAGGAAGATGTCTGCTTACTCTGATGATGAGAAGTTGCTGATGCACTTCTTTCAGGATAGTCTTTCTGGCCCATCGCTTGAATGGTATATGGGTTTGGAACCCGCTGCTGTGCGAACGTGGAAAGATCTCGCTGAAGCATTTGTTCTCCACTATCAGTATAATAGCGACTTGGCTCCCAACCGAGTTCAGCTTCAGAATCTCTCGCAGCGTAGCAATGAAAGCTTCAAAGAGTACGCCCAGCGGTGGCGTGAATTGGCTGCTCGGGTTCAACCGCCGATGGTTGAGCGTGAGTTGGTACAGATGTTCGTGGCTACTCTTCCCGGAGTCTATTATGAGAAGTTGGTTAGTGGCATGTCCGGGACATTCTCGGCCCTCATCACTTTGGGCGAGCATGTTGAAAATGGTATAAAGATCGGCAAGATTCAAGGCGAATCATCCTCATCTGGAGGAGCCAGCAAGAAACCTTATACTGGCAAACGCCGAGAGGGCGATGCCAGTGCTGTCTCTAATGCTAGGAGAAAGGGCAAGGGCCCTCAGTCTCAGATCGCTAGCATAAACATCCCAGTTGCTCCCCCACAGCCGCAGCAGCAGCCTCAGCAACAGAATAATCCGGGATATAAGAAATATCAGCATCGGGGTCCCCTGGCAAACCGTCATTTGGAAACTCCTCCTATGTCGTATGCCCAGCTTCTGCAGACGTTGCTTCAGCTCCAACTGGTTCAGAAAAGGACGCTAGCTCCCTTGACAGGGGCACCACCACCCGGGTACGATGCTAATGCTACATGTGAATTTCATTCTGGGGCACCTGGCCATACAGTTGAGAACTGCAAAGCTTTTAAGCATAAGGTCCAGGACATGATTGACGCCAAGATAATAAATTTTTCTGACAACGTGCCCAACGTCACCAAGAATCCGATGCCTCATCACAGGGGGGGCGGAGTAAATGCTATTATCTCTGAAGAGAATTCAGACCTGCTGACTGATGTCAGAGAGTTGAAGACGCCGTTGGTTTTTGTTAAAGCTAAGCTGCTGAAGAAAGGTTTCTTTCCCGGATGTGGGGAATTTTGTATGGCATGTGCTACGCTTCCTGACGGGTGTGAGCAGTTGAGTGAAGGTATCCAGAGTCTGATGACCGAGGGCATTCTGCAGTTTAGTCGAAGCGTTGAGAATGCGTCGGGAGAAGTCGTGCTGAAGCAGGCTGACGAAGTTGCTACCATCACCATTCCTCGCCACCCTATCACCATTTCTGCACCTCGTCCACCTACTATCACCATCACCAGGGCTGGACCAATCCCATTTGAGAGTACCAATGCCGTTCCATGGCATTATGGCGCTGAAGTGTATTGTAATGGCCAGAAGGTAGAGATTGAGCCGCCCAGATCGACTGCGCAGAATCTTGCTGAGGCCAGTGGCATCACCAGAAGTGGCAGAGTGTTCGCGCCGGCAGAGGGTGCGGCAGAGAAGGTAGTCCGGGCTGATGCTGCTGACAAAGGCAAAGGCAAAGCTGTTGAAGAGGTTCCTGCGGGGGCAGAGAAAGACTTGTTGGTTAAAGACGCAGAAGAGTTCATGCGGCTGATCAGGAAAAGTGACTACAAGATTGTAGATCACCTTCACCAGACTCCGTCGAAGATCTCAATTCTCAACCTGTTGCTGTGTTCTGAAGCACACCGCAACGCGTTGCTGAAAGTATTGAATGCTGCGTACGTGCCGCAGGAGATATCCGTTAATCAACTTGAGGAAGTAGTAGCCCATGTCAACGCTGGTAATGGGCTGGGCTTTACAGATTTGGAGCTGACGCCCAAAGGAAGAGATCACAACCATGCCTTGCACATCTCGATAGAGTGCAGGGGCACGATTATGTCACATGTCCTAGTAGATACGGGCTCCTCGCTGAATGTGCTTCCGAAGAAAGCACTAATGAAGTTGGATACCCGGGGACTGCTGTGCACGCCCAGTGATCTGGTCGTAAAGGCTTTTGACGGAACCAAGCGCCACGTCTTTGGAGAATTGACCCTGCCAATTCAGGTTGGACCAGAGACGTTTAATGCAGTGTTCTATATTATGGATATCATGCCCGCCTATAGTTGCCTCTTAGGTCGGCCGTGGATTCATTCTGCTGGTGCCGTGACGTCCACGTTGCATCAGAAGCTTAAATATGCTGTTGGGGGCAGCATAGTGACAGTTTGCGGAGAGGAGGACATCATGGTAAGCCACCTGTCGTCCTTCAAGTATGTCGAAATGGATGGCGAGATCCATGAGACTCTTTGCCAGACGTTTGAGACCGTCAAGGTGAAGGAGGTAGCTCCCGTTGTTGCAGAGAAGCAGGAGGTGAACCTCTCTTCGTTTAAGGAAGCTAGAGCCGTTGTCGAAGCTGGTTCTACCCCAGGCTGGGGGCATGTCTTGGATATACCATTCAAACAGGATAAGTTTGGATTGGGATATTCTCCTGAAGCTGAAGCTTCAACTTCTTCTGGTAGCTCATCTCGTGGAAAGGGGCCGATCCTATTCACCAAAGGAGGAGTAATATTCGAAAGTGTCAACGCAGCGTCAGAGGACAGCGGAGACAGTGACTGTGATCTCGATGCCTGGATTCAACCGAGCAAGCCAGGCGAGCGCCTTCACAACTGGACCATCAAGGAGATTATCGAACTGACAAGTGAAGAGTAATGATTTGCTTTTTACAATCTTTGTACAACCCTATGTCCTGCCCGGGGCATAGTGGTTTTACTGTCAGGGCCTTGTTGGATTATGTGTATACATTTTATCAATAAATAAAAAGGCGTTTTCTTCGTAATCAAATATTGTGTTCTCTGTTATTCATATTTTATGCTTGTTTTGAAAAACAGCAAAAGGGCGACGAGGCTCGTGCTAACCTGCATATTCCTGCTTTAAACTTAACCCTTGTTATTGCAGGATCCACGTAACAGACGACATCGACTCTGGACCCTCTACGGCTCACTACGACTTTGATTGCCCGATCTATCAAGCCGAGGATGAGATTGATGAAGACGAAGACCTTCCGGAAGAATTGGCCCGCTTGTTGAAACAAGAGGAGAAGGTTATTCTGCCTCATGAGGAGGAGATTGAGATCATAAATCTGGGTTCTGAGGAGCTTATCAGGAATGTCAGGGTTGGGGCTGCGCTGCAGAATGATGTCAAGCATAGACTGGTCGAGATGCTTCGAGAGTATAGTGACGTCTTTGCTTGGTCGTATGAGGATATGCCCGGACTTGACACAGATATCGTGGTTCATCGCTTGCCGTTGCGAGAAGATTGCCCTCCAGTCAAGCAGAAGCTCAGGAGGACGAGACCAGACATGGCTGTAAAAATCAAAGAGGAGGTCCAGAAGCAGTTGGACGCAGGATTTCTAGCCGTCACCACCTACCCTCCGTGGGTCGCCAACATAGTGCCTGTACCGAAGAAGGACGGTAAGGTACGCATGTGCGTCGATTATCGGGATTTGAATAGGGCGAGCCCTAAGGATGATTTCCCGTTGCCTCATATCGATGTGTTGGTCGACAATACAGCCCAGTTTTCCGTGTTTTCGTTCATGGATGGCTTCTCCGGTTACAATCAGATTAAGATGGCGCCGGAGGACATGGAGAAAACAACGTTTATTACCCCCTGGGGCACGTTTTGCTACAAGGTAATGCCCTTCGGTCTGAAGAACGCAGGGGCCACTTACCAGCGAGCAATGGTAACTTTGTTTCATGATATGATTCATCATGAGATCGAGGTCTATGTTGATGACATGATTGCAAAGTCCCAAACGGAGGATGAGCATCTGGTCAATTTGCTGAAGCTGTTTGAAAGGCTTAGGAAGTTCAAGCTGAGGCTGAATCCTAACAAGTGCACTTTCGGGGTGCGGTCCGGAAAGTTATTGGGGTTTATCGTTAGTGAACGAGGTATCGAAGTTGATCCTGCAAAGATAAAAGCTATCCAAGAGATGCCAGCGCCGAGAACGGAAAAAGAAGTTCGTGGTTTCTTGGGCCGAATAAACTACATTGCGAGGTTTATCTCCCAGCTCACGGCCACTTGTGAACCGATGTTCAAGTTGTTAAAGAAAAATCAGGCGATTACTTGGAATGAAGATTGCCAGAAGGCATTCGATAAGATAAAGCAGTATCTTCAAGAACCTCCGATCTTGATACCCCCAGTGGCTGGACGGCCATTAATCATGTACTTGACAGTTCTGGAGAATAGCATGGGGTGTGTTCTCGGTCAGCACGACGAGACGGGCAGAAAGGAGCATGCCATTTATTACTTGAGTAAAAAGTTCACTGAGTGTGAATCTCGATACTCGATGCTGGAGAAGACGTGTTGTGCATTAGCTTGGGCTGCCAAACGTCTACGACAGTATATGCTCAATCACACCACTATGCTGATTTCGAAGATGGATCCGATCAAGTACGTCTTCGAGAAGCAGGCTCTTTCGGGCAGGATTGCCAGATGGCAAATGGTGTTAACAGAATATGATATTCAGTACGTCTCTCAGAAAGCCATCAAAGGGAGCGTATTGTCTGATTACCTTGCCGAACAGCCAATCGAAGACTATCAGCCGATGAAGTTCGAGTTCCCTGATGAGGACATTATGTTTCTCAAAGCAAAGGATTGCGAAGAGCCATTGCCCGACGAGGGGCCGGATAGGAAGTCTCAGTGGAAGTTGATATTCGACGGAGCAGTCAATTCCTATGGAAGTGGTATCGGGGCTATCATCACGACTCCTCACGGATCCCACATCCCGTTTACTGCGAGACTGACGTTTCCAGTTACCAACAACGAAGCCGAGTATGAAGCGTGTATTATGGGTCTAGAAGAGGCAATTGATTTGAGAATCAAGAATCTAGACATATATGGTGACTCAGCGCTTGTAATCAATCAGATCAAAGGGGAGTGGGAAACTCGTCAACCGAATCTAGTGCCGTACATGAATTACGCCAGAAGGCTGCTTCCGTTCTTCGACCGAGTAGAACTTCATCATGTACCCCGGGCTGAAAATCAAATGGCTGATGCTTTAGCCACGTTGGCTTCAATGTATAAGGTCAATCTTTGGAATGAGGCTCCAAGCATTGTACTTTCGCGTCTTGACAGACCAGCATATGTGTTCGCAATCGAGGATGCCACTGACGGCAAGCCATGGTTCCACGACATCCAGACCTTCCTTATGACTAAGGAGTATCCGGCGGGTGCGTCAACCCAGGATAAGAAGACTCTGAGGAGGCTATCTGGAAACTTTTATCTCAACCCTGATGGAGTGCTGTATAGAAGAAACCACGATCTCGTGCTACTCAGATGTGTAGATGAGAAAGAGGCCAGTATGCTCATGGAGGAAGTCCATGAGGGCACATTTGGTACGCACGCCGGCGGGCATGCCATGACGAGGAAGATCCTGAGAGCAGGATATTACTGGTTGACTATGGAGTCGGATTGCTTCAGATTCGCGAGGAAATGTCATAAATGCCAGATTTATGCTGATAGAGTTCATGTGCCGCCGTGCCCCTTGAATGTTATGTCCTCCCCTTGGCCGTTCTCCATGTGGGGCATTGACATGATAGGCAAGATCGAGCCCACCGCATCCAATGGTCATCGTTTTATTCTGGTAGCTATCGACTACTTCACCAAGTGGGTGGAGGCAGCCTCGTACGCTAATGTGACCAAGCAGGTGGTTGCTAAATTCATTAAGAGGGATATCATCTGTCGCTATGGAATTCCCGAGCGGATCATTACTGATAATGGTTCGAATTTGAATAACAAGATGATGAAGGAGCTGTGCCAGAGCTTCAAGATTGAACACCACAACTCATCTCCTTATCGGCCGAAGATGAATGGCGCTGTTGAAGCGGCCAACAAGAACATCAAGAAGATTGTTCAGAAGATGGTTGTGACGTATAAAGATTGGCACGAGATGCTGCCGTTTGCCTTGCATGGTTATCGTACGACGGTGCGTACGTCGACCGGGGCAACTCCTTTCTCCTTGGTGTACGGTATGGAAGCTGTCCTACCGCTAGAAGTGGAGATTCCCTCTTTGCGAGTTTTGGTTGATGTGAAACTTGATGAGGCAGAATGGGTAACGAATCGCCTGAACCAGCTCAGCCTGATGGACGAGAAGAGGCTAGCATCGATTGCATTTGGTCGCCTGTACCAAAGCCGAATGAAGAAAGCTTATGATAAGAAGGTGCGTCCTCGAAGCTTTCAGACGGGTGATCTCGTCCTGAAGAAGATTCTTCCACCACACTCCGATCACCGGGGCAAGTGGACTCCGAATTACGAAGGGCCGTATGTCGTCAGCAAGGTCTTCTCGGGAGGAGCTTTGTTGTTGTCCACGATGGATGGTGAAGATTTTGCATCCCCGGTGAACGCGGACGCAGTTAAAAAATACTTTGCTTGAAAGCGACCCGCTGGACAAAAAAGAAAGAGTCCAGGCAAAAAAGGGGCATCCCGGCGAACCAAAAACAGAATAAAAGGTTCGGGCAAAAATTAGGGATATATTGAAAAATGTACACCCGCGAAGTCGAAAACCTACACTGGGCGGCTTCGGCAAAAAAGGGTATCCCGGTGAACTGAAAACCCGAAAGGGCGGTTCACGCAAAAGTTAGGGATTTAAATAAGCAAATGACTGCGTTCCGCGTATGGACTTTCATTGTTTAGTGGTTCGGAAGACCTGAGGGCCGTTTATCTGAATCAATCTCTTCCAAAGCTGAAGCGTCGGAGAAGTATCGAAGTCGAGTGGGTCTTAGAGGGATCAACTCATGGTGTTCGTCTACGCCTCGATTGCCGACATTTGTATATACTGATGTATATTTATGTTTTCTTTTTTGCGCGGCTTCCTCATTTCAGGAGCTCGCCTCTGTTGTAAAACATTTTTGCCCATTCAGGGGTTCACCATCAATAAAATGCACATTATTCAGCAATTCTACTTGTCTGTTTTGCATTTATCTGTTTTGTTTGCGAATGATAACGCCGATGTGTTTTTTTTGATAAAATGCGCATACATAAACCTGCGGGCCTAAGCCCATTGATTGTTGAAACAATTAACTAACTGAACATTGTCACGAGATAATAACCCTGATAGGCCCCTTTGAGGAGGGTATCTTGTCTGTTTGTTTGTGTCGTTGCAGGTATAGCACCCGTCAGAAGATGTGTCGTGCGTATCCCCGAAGCAGGATGAGTCCTCCTTCTTCAGCAGAGTTCAGTGATCTCTCCTCCGCGGAATCAGAATCAGATAGTGAGCATTGATATGTCTTCCCCAGGTAGAGGTGATTCTCTTCCCTAAGCAGGCGCCTCCTGAAGGAAGGTCACCTCGTCAGCTGAGTCAAGCACCGAAGACTGATGTCGCCTTTCCCCAGCACCGGGTCGCAAGTGCAGAGTTCATAGAAGTGTTCGGGAGCTGAAGCTCGTGTTTCCCCAGTAAAGTCACTAAAGCAGGATTTTCCCCCGCACCGGGTCACAAGTGCAGGTTTCGCAGGAAGCTAGTCGTATGCCGAAGTATGCAGTAACTGATGGTGCCAGACTGAAGTCTCCAGCAGAATTGAGATTCCCCATCAGAGCCGTATTCTCTCCTGAAGTCGGACGATTCCTTCTTCCCCAGTAGAGTGTTGGAACAGCTGATGTTGTATTCCCCGGCAGAGTTGTACTCTCCCCCGAAGTCAGATGATTCTTTCTTCCCCAGCAGAATTGAAATTCCCCATCAGGGTCGTACTCTTCAGTGAAGTAGAATGATTTCTCTCCCCGGCTGAGTCCGCAGAAAAGCAGAATCCTTGGAGGTTGATCAGATCATGATTAATTCTCCCCAGCAGAGCATGGAGCAGCCGATGCTGTATTTCCCCAGAGTCGTACTCTATCCAGTAAAGCAGAATGATTTCTCCCTCCTCAGCCGAGTTTGCAGATGTCCAAGAGATCCGAGTCCTTGGAAGTTGATCAGATCATGATTGGTTTTTCCCCAGTGGAGTGTTGAGCAGCTGAAGTTGGTTCCCCACAGAGGTGGTATCCCCAGAAGAGTAGCCGCGACGGCCGCACATTTCATTCTCGCGTTTGGTATCAGCAGATCCAAGTTCTCGTAGAGCTTCATCCCCTGCAGCAGTCAGCTGAAGTTATTCCCCTGCAGCAGTTCGCGGAAGATTGATTCCCCAGGCAGAGCCTAATTGATATTGGCGTGTTCACATTCTCCTCAGCAGGATGATTCCTCTACCTGAGTGGTTCTTTCTCCTTGACAGGAGGATTCCCCCCTCGGCATTTATTTTGCTGACGGGATCGTATCATTGTGCATGGCTGCATAGCATTCAACACTGCATAGCATTGTGCATGATTGCATGGCATTTAGCATAAATACATGTCATTCCCACTGTATGGGGCGTAGTGCAGAAGCATACGCATCATAAGCATGACCTAGGTCATTATCATCCTTGTTGAACAGGTGTATCCCCAAAAGACCAGTTGCTCAGGACGATTCCTGATATTCTCTCCAACAAGGTCGCTTTCTTAAGATGATTCTTAAAGACCCCGGTGTGATCCCCGCAGTCGCTCGCTCAAGATGATTTTTGAGATCCCCAGCGAAGTCTTCAGTTCAAGATGATTCTCGAATTCCTCAGCAGGGCCGTTTGCTTAAGGTGATTCTTAAGACCCCAGTACAGCTTCCCGAGTTGTTCGCTCAGGATGATACTTGAGCTCCCCAAAAGCGTCCCCAGTAAGAGTTGCCCAGGAAGATTCCTGGAATACCCAACAGAATGTTTGCTCCAGAAAGGTTATTAGTTCAGGACGATTCTTGAAGATACCCGACGGATCTGTTTGTTCAAGATGATTCTTGAAGTCCAGAGTAGCATGATATGTCTGCTCCAACAACGATGTCTAATCTGAAGATGGATTTCGTAAGCGCCCGAAGGCGATATCAGAAGGTTCCGGTGAGTCCAGATTTCCGCGTTGAAGAATCAACAGGTAGCTGAAGACAAGGTTCCAGGGTTGTAGATACAACAGAGTGATTCGTGTGAGTCTGAAGACCAAGTCAGTTGTCCTGAAGAGATGATTGATTGCGATCAAGTGAGTAGTGTTTCTTCTGACTGAAGTCAAAGATGTTTCTCCAGCTGAAGCGGAGTTTTGCCTGAAGGCAAAGTGTTTGGATCCCCGTAGAGTCATGAATGGCTCAGGATACCATGTCTCTGACTGAAGTCACAGATTACCCATGCTGAAGCGAAGGTGCCTAAGGGCAAGGTTATTCCCAAGGTTATGAATTACCTAGGATTCATTTTTCGGGCTGAAGGCCGAAGTATATCCCTGACTGAAGTCTCGGATGCTCTATAGCAGAGGCGGAGTTGCCTGAAGGCAGGTCCGTGCATCCTTGAAGGCCAAGGATCATTTTCTTCAGACTGAAGTCGAAGTTTACCTCCTGCAGAGTTGCCATCCTTGAAGGCCAAGGATGCTTATCTTCAGAAGTACTTGAAGATCTTTTCTAGCTGAAGCTAGAAGTGGCCAGGGGCCAGGGTTTCATATATCTGTAGTGTTGAAGTTCTACGGCAGGCAGTGTGCAGCAGTATTCCGATGTTCGTTATGGTCCTGAGGGTGAACCCCAGATCAGAGTGTGCTCGGTTAAGTCTCTCATTCCCAGCGGAGTAGGTTCAAATACGCAAGTGTACCTTTTGTTCCAGTTACCAGGGGTGAACCCCAGGGCAGAGTTGTTCAGTGTTGTAGTCCTCCAGCGGCGATGCAGAGTATTTTGTTTGTTTGACGGCGAGGTCAGGCTCTTTAAATCCCCAGTAGAGATGATGTTTGTACAACGGCAATGTCGGGTGTCTCTCAGAATGATGTTTGTTTCTGGCAGCGATATCAGATCAGTATTTCTCCAGCTAGTCGTTGAGCAGCTAGTGTTGCAGTGTTCGAAGATTTGTTCCCCGCAGAGTACTGTGTGCTCGTGCAGTTGGCAAATTTTCGGGTTTACCGATATTCAACCGTCTCGTACCTTGATTGGTTGAAAGCCGTTCGCTTCTCACCCAGTCAGGTTCAAGCCGTTTGAATAGGGGCAGCTGTTGCACCCCAAAATTTGACCAACAATTATTTATTCATTGAGTGTTTGAAAGTGGATACCTTCATCAGAAAGTTCAAGAGATCCTCAGAGGAAAGGGTTGAAACCAGGGTTGTGTGCTTCACAGTTTGAAAGTTGTGGGTGCCCCTCAGATGATGCTGAGACTTTGAGAATGAACTTGATGATTGGAGAAAGCCTATGAGATGTCTTGATAGCCATCATGAAGTCCAGAGAGGTCATTATGCAAGGGCTCAGAGGATTCAACCATGAATGGTAGAATTAGGGTTTTGACTGGGTCAACCCTAGGATAACTGAAAATTTGGAGAAAGTTGAGACCTAATCCAAGGGCCATGAGATCATGGAATGATGCATAGAGATGTTATAGAGATGATTCCTAGACCAACTCATCATGATTGAAGGGTTTGAGAAGTTTTGAGTTAGGGTTTCTGAGGATTATCAGTGAGAAAACCCTAATTTGATCTCTATCCTCCAGGCAGTTTTAGCCCTAGATGTGATTGATATCTCATTTTCCCCACAACATGAATGTTGTAGAGCTTGTTCTAAGCTTTAATTTGAGTGGTGGAAGTCCTTGATAGGAGTTACAGAGCTCAAGTTATGGTTTTGACAAATTACAGGTCAGCAGAGGTGTGTGAATCTGGGTCCTTGAAAGTCACCCAACTTGCAGACAACTTTTGCCCTAGTAGGATGATTCCTATGACTTCTTGGTAAACATGAATGTTGAAGAGGATGTTCTTAGCTTTAATTTGAGTGGTAGAAGTCCTTGATTGGATTTGTGGAACTCAACTTATGGTTTGAACAAAGCAAGGGTATTTTGGTCATTTGTCAGTTATAGGTCATTTTAACCAATGCCTAAAACTCCTATTTCCAAGCCTCAAATGGAAAAACTCAAAACATGAAAGTTGCTCAAAATGTGATTTTAAGTCTAGAAAGAAGGTCACAAATTGTTGAAAAGGCTCATAGCACAAGATTCCATGATTGGTCAAAAATGAACTAAAAGTGACTTATAACTTTGAAAAGTTGAAATTGAAAAGTGTTTTGGAAGATCTACAAATCCAAAATAGGTCATCCAATATATCATTTTGATTGGAAAAAACATTTTGAGAAGATTGGTTTAAGTAGAATTTTCATTTAAGGCTTAAAAAATGAGGTTCCTTTGGAAATTTGTTACTTAAGAAAGAAGGCAATGTTAGAAAACCCTACACAAGCAACCAATACACTTGTTTTTCACTCATCCTCATTCAATAACTCACATAAGGACATTTTGAGACCAAATTGAAGGCTTGAAGCATGGGAGATGAGATAACCAACTTCTCATTCAAGGAGAAATTCATGAAACTTCCACATCATTCTAGATGAATCTAGAGACTTCCATGGATTGTTATAAAAAGAGTGCATTATGGAGAGTCTATGGTTGGTGAAAGTTGGAATCAAGTCAGAGGAGAGAGAAGGAGAGATAGCCATTGAAGCCCTTTCTTCAACTTGAAGCAACTCAAGAATTCTGCCATTACAAGTCTTCTCCTTCAAGAATTGTGCAAACAGAAGGTTAACCATCATCAAAGGATCATCCTGAAGGATTTACAAGCCTTGGTTCGAGCCATAGCATCACTCACCATAGCTTCTTGACAGGTTGGTGAACTCCCCTCTTTCTCTTTATTTATGCTTAGATAGATCATTTTATAGGTATAGAATGATTGTGTTAGGGTAGATGACTAAGCCCTAGAAGTTATAGCTCATTCCATGAGGTTCCATGGCAGAACCTTAAAACTTTAATTTGCAAGAACTGACTGTTTGATGAGTTCTAGTTAGCATGAATTGGTTTAGAATAGCAAGGGGAGCGTGTAGTGCATCTGTAGATCATTATAATGAAGTTTAGTAAGGATTGATATCAGTTGGAAACTGTGAACCGTGTTTGTACCCAGATGTTCAAGGGTTCTGTTTGGATTATTCAAGAAGAGTTAGAAGAAACTGGTCGTACCATTGTAATCTAGGAATGTAGTAGGCCATCTTTCATTTTTATATCGAGTCCAACCGTGGCGTGTGGAGGGAGATAGGAGAACTCGAAGGTTTGCGCATGGAGGTGGGGGTTCTGAAACCCTAGGTCCCATTTGGGGACGATGAAGAGCAGCCATTGGATCCTCTCTAATATTTGACAAAATCATCAGATCGTGTGGCTGTGGTTGCATCTGAGCGTGAGAGAGAAATTTTGAATTATTTGAAACGCAGCGTTTCATTTAGAGAGCCATTCTGGGCTCAATGCTATTCGCCCCCCCCCCTTTATTGCTGGCCCAATGAATTTAACTGGCGCGTTTACTTGTTGCACCCCCTCCCTTTATTTCATTTTATTTCATTTTAATTTTCTTCTTTTATTTTTTCTGTCTTGAATAATTCATTAAAAATAGTAAAAAAATGATTTTTAATTTCTTCTTTTTTCTATGAGTAGATTAAAATGAGTAGAAAATTATAAAAATAAAATTGAGATTTTATTTTTAGGTTTAATATTTTTAGTAGATTTCCCAATTAAATAGCTATTTAATTGTTTCATTTTGATATATGATTTTGTAGGAATTATTTTAGAACATTCCCTTAGGGTTTTTTACCCATTCTTTTTTATGCAATTAGATGATGATCCATAGTTCCCCATAGGATTTTTTCTAGATTTTTTAGAATTAATCTTGATTAGTTTAATTAGGTTAGACTTAGGATAGTCTAATTAGGGTTTAGAATTGTGCATAGGTGATGATCCCCTTTCTTTGATTGAGTTTTATCTTGATTTTTAGGTAGAAACCTTTGTAGATGTTAGGAATAGGTGTTGAGGACCCTTGTGATTATTTGTTAAATTTTTCCCCATTAGTTTAGTATTTTTAGGTATTTTCTGAGATTGCCTGATAATGTGATTTGTTCAGTGGGTTATCTGTTCATCTGTGGGGTTCATTCTGAGGAATTTGCTGAAGGGCTTGTGTTGCCTTGAGGATATTGATGGAGAGCATCATGAAGAGAAGATTGGAGACCAAGATTCAGAGACCCAGAGCTTGGCTTGTCCCCTGTTTGTGAGGTTTGAGATCCTGAAGTTTGAAGGAAGTTCATGGTACTTTCCTGAGGAAGGCACTATGAATGACTTTCATTCTTTCTTCTCACCTCTTTCTTAAGTATTCAATGATGTTGGAGCCAACTTGTGAGTTTAATTTCTCCTGAGGAGGAATGTAAACTGATCACATGTTGTTGAGCCACATGGGATACAATTCCTAAGTGGAAGCCTCCTAGTACTTTCCTGAGGAAGGTCCTATGGGTCTGTTCACTTAGTTCCCTTAGTTCATCTAGGATTTCTCAAGTATCCAATGATGTTGGAGCCAACTTGTGAGTTTAATTTCTCCTGAGGAGGAATGTAAACTGATCACATGTTGTTGAGCCACATGGGATACAACTCCTAAGTGGAAGCCTCCTAGTACTTTCCTGAGGAAGGTCCTATGAGTCTGTTCACTTAGTTCCACTAGTTCAGATAGGATTTCCTAAATATCCAGTGATGTTGGAGCCTGCTTGTGAGTTTAATCTCTCCTGAGGAGGGATGTAAACTGATCACAGTGGTTGAGCCACATAGGGTATGATTCCTGAGTATACACCTCCTAGTGCTTTCCTGAGGAAGACACTATGAGTCTGATTGCTTAGCTCCCTGTCTTTGGTAAGCTTGTTCTGAAGCTTGAAGGCTGGGAATGATTTCTCCTGTTTAGGGTTGTGCTTGAGAGCTTTGCTTAGATTTGTTCAGATTCTGTGATTAGGATCAGGATTAGAGAGTAGATTGATTCTTTCTCAGGTTTGTGTTTTGTTTGCCTGGTGGCACTTCATTTCTTTTATCTGTTCATTGCTTGATAGCATGTTGTTTATATTCAGTATGATTGCTGTTATTTCATGACTGGCTTGAGGTTGAGATGAGCTTGTGGAGGCTGAAACCCCACACACATTTCCTCCCTCACTTGCATTGCATGCATTTTACTGTTAAAACTGATGTTTTTGTCTGTTTTGGTGTATCATTGACATGATCCCTTAGGACTCTCATTTCCTCTGATGAGGATTTGATGATAGACTTTTAGGTTGAAACCTATGCATGACAACTTCTAGGAGTTCCCTGTTCAAACCTCAACCATAGGATGAATCCATGGCATGATAACAGTAGGACTTGATAGTCTCCCTCCTAGTTGAACCATTTTTCCTGTAGTTTCCCGAACTACGTTTGCTCTGATCTTTCATACCAGATGAAAGTACGTAGGCATAGGATGCGATATCCTAGCGAGCAACCTTCAACCTTCACCCGTAGTTAGCCGAACTACGTTGACTCTGATTTCTCATTCTCTGATGAGAATACGTAGGCATAAAGCGCGACGCTTTGCCGAGTCATTTTTCTTTTCTTTTTTCAGCCAGCCTTGATAGGTAGATAGATTATAACTAACCCGTCCAAGTAAACAAACAAGCGAGGATCCCGTCGAGTACGACGGACGTGAGGGGTGCTAATACCTTCCCCTTGCGTAACCGACTCCCGAACCCAGACAATGGTTGCGATGACCTTGTCTTACCCTTTTTCGTCAGGTTTTTCCGATCGTTTCCTTTCCCGCTCTGAGGGATAAATAACGAAAGGTGGCGACTCTTCTGTCATGCCGGCACCTTATTTTTCGCGCAAGCGACAGTACTCGATGGATTTTTTGGATGATGTTTAGTAGACGGATATAAATAGGATAAATTTGGGGTATGACAGCAAGACCCAGAGCTTAGATATCAGCAGATCAAAAAAGTGGCTTTGGCCCTCATCAATGCGGCCAGAAGGTTACGGCATTAACTCTTGGCTCACACAATCATGGTACGGGCTAATCGTCCCATAAAGCAATTACTCGGCCTTCCCGACATGGCCTACATGATGCTTAAATGGTCACAGGAACTCTCTGAGTTTGACATCTAGTACGAGAGAAGAAAGGCCCTCAAATCTCAAGTGTTGGCCGACTTTGTGGAAGAAATGACCCCCCGATCTCCCCGGCAGATGGAGCCACAGACGGACCATCTACATGGATGGGGAATCCAGCTCAACAGGAAGCAGTGCGAGCATCTTTCTTGAGAATGAAGAAGGCATCCTGATCAAAGTGTCCCTCGCTTTATCCTTCCCGACCTGGAACAAACAAGCCGAGTATGAAGCCTTCCTCGTAGGGTTATGCTTAGCTGAGGACCTAGGCGCGAAAGAGGTAAAGATGTCTACCAATTCTCGGCTCGTTGCCTCTCACGAAAAGATGAAAAAGTTCGATTCCGTGGAGGTAAAGCATGTTCCCCGCGAACATAAAACCTAGACAGACATCCCGTCAAAGCTCGTGAGCACGAAGAAGAAGGGTGAAAACAAGTTCGTCATCCAGGAGGTACTTTCTTGAACAAGCATCGAGAAACCCACCCCAACAATCGACGTGAACGCCATCGGTGATAGCGAATGTTAGATGACCCTGGTGTACACATACCTCACCACGGGGGAACTGACCCCCGAATCGAAAGAAGCTAACATAGTCAAGTGCAAAGCTTGCTCTTATGTCTTGATCTAAGATAAGTTATACATGCGGAGATTCTCCATCCCTCTTCTCAAGTGTGTCGAAGAGTCCAAGGTCCCCCACATACTTCAAGATATCTATGAAGGGATCAACACCCAACACCGCGGAGGATAATCCCTTTCCCGGAAGGCCTTGCGAGTAGGATACTAATGGCCCACTATGCAGCAAGACACGAAGGAGCATGTCAAAAAGTGTGACAAGTGCCAAAGTCACAGGGACATGCACTTGGCACCTCCCAACGAGCTCAAAACACTCTCATCCTCGTGGTCTTTCTTCTGGTGGGGGATGGATATCCTCGGTCCCTTCACCATGGGGTCATACTAGAACAAAGACTTAATAGTCGGGATTGACTATTTCACGAAGTGGGTAGAGGATAAGGCCCTCTCCAAAATCATAATGCATAACATACTTTGTTTCTACAAAAGAAACATAATTTCCCCATTCGGCATGCCACAGGTGCTCGTCATTGACAACGGGACGCAATTCACTGGCAAAAACTTTCAGGAGTTCGTCGCCAAACTAGCCACCAAGAAACATTTCACATCTGTTGAGCACTCGCAAACAAACGGGCAGGATGAAACCACGAACAGAGTGATTCTACAAGGCCTAAAGAGAAGATTAGACAAAGCCAAAAAGAGGTGGGTCGAGGAGCTACACAACATACTCTATGCCTACAAAACAATCCCACACTCGACCATCGGAGACACTTCATTTTGACTATCCTACGGAACTGAGGCAGTTATTTTGGTGGAAACTAGATAGCCTTCTAGGCTGACTGAATCTCCCCTCGACGAGGAGATGAACGAAGAGGCTCTAAGAGAGAAACTCGATCTGCTCAAAAAAATTCGGTCAGGGGAAGCCCTCCATAAAACCTCGTTGAAACAAAAAATAACCACGCGACATGACGCAAAAGTTATAAAACGCAAATTCCAAATCGACAACCTAGTCCTGCAAAGAAATCAAAAAGATTCACGTGAGGGAAAACTGGCCACGAATTGGGAATGCCCCTATTGTGTCCGAGCAAAAATGGACAACGGGGCCTATTACCTCAATAACCTTCACGGGGAAGAACTTGCTCGACCATGGAATGCTGAAAAGCTTAAACAATACTACAGTTGGACATCGTAGTAAGTGCACTTGGTTCAACGACAACAAAGTACATCCCGACCATAGAGGTGTGCTAAGGTACAGGCACTGTTTCTAAACTCGAAACAAAAAGACGACTTTCCACTCTTGTGTGTGCGAGCAGATTCTTGACCCGACAAGGACATCTCAATCGAGCTTCATTATTGTTGTACCAATAAGGCAGAACATCCAGCTCGCGATGGGATGTTCACGTTGTGAAGCAAAGACCTCGACCAAGATCTTAGCAGTTCCCTACACATTCGATGACCAATTATGTCGAGCAAAGGCCTCATACACTTAGCAAAAACAAGTAAACACAATATTACATACATATCGACGAGGAAAATAAATACTCGACAAGCAAAGCATACAATGGCATGCACACATGACAAAAAGGAAATATATTTAGATTATGGGTCAAACATTCAAGTACAAAAGACGGACAAGGCCCAATATTTAAATATTACAAACCATGGCTAGGAAAACACAAAATGTGGCGCGCAGGCCAAACAACTAAGTAAAAACTAAACATCTCCTTCCTCTTCGTGCTAGGACCCCCCATCGGCTTGATCAGCATTTCTGTCGAGATCTGCCGGAGCAATTATCTGGTCGTCGACCACCTGGTGAAAAGGCCTGATCCCCTCAGTGACGAGCTGAATCCCAGGGTTGGCGACTTGGACTTGCTCAACCGCGCATTTGAAACCCAGCTCGAGGGTACCCAAGCAGTCCTTCTCGAGCTCCCGGATCTAGAATATCAACCCACCTCGAGTTGATAAGGATTTCTTCTCATCAGTCTCATCCTCGGCGGGAGTCGCAGCAGTCTCCAACTCAGTGATCCTCGCCCGGAGGCGCTTGTTCTCCTCGGTGGCCTTGGTCAGCTTCTCCCGCATCTCATCCATCTCGTGGTAAAGCTCGACCTGGATCTCATACTTTGACTTATAGTCAAGGAAGTCGTTCTCCAACTTGGTTTTCATCGCCTCTAGAGCCTCCTTCGTAGCCTGCACCTTCCTCAGCTCAGCAAGGGGGCAGGTCTCGTCGTTTAAAGCCAGGGCGGTCTCCAAGACCCTTATCACAAAGGTCGTGTCCTCGGAGAGTGTTTTCCTTCTGGTCAATGTATCGACAGCCAGAATTGCCTTCGAGTTTGATTCGGGTACGACCAGAGAGTTATCCCCGCCGAAGAGCCCCCTATGAAGATAACATGGAGGTAATACGAACTTCTCCCTGACAACCCCTTATGTAAGGTTGACAGTTGCGGGGTCTTCTTCACGCCGCCTCTTCTTAGGTAGGACCTCCTAAGAAGCAGAAAACTGACTGCCCTGGGGTGAGGAGGAAGAACCCACGAGGTGCTTATCAACCTTTGACAGCTGTTGAACTTGGGAAACCCAACCTTTTGGGGATCTCTTGGTTCCCCTGGCCGTTGCAATCTTGAGAATGTGCTCCTAAAGTCTCGACATTTGAGCTACAACAAAGAAAAGAACACGGGTTAATATAACAAGTAAAAATAGGCGGACAAACAAGTTGAGAACACTCTGTCATACCCCAAATTTGTCATATTTGTGTATAGCTTTCATTTTTGTATATCCGTCAACTGACAATTATTTAAAAACCCAAAAATATATCATTACTTTTATTTTTCCCTGTTGTCCAAATCCAAGTTGTTGCAAGGAAAAGTCGAGGTTTCAATTAGGGTATTATTCAAGTCATCTGTGTGTAGGAAAAAGTTGTAGGCTGGTGTCTCATGATGGGGAATCATATGGAATTTGTGCTAGAGATTTTGATACAATTGTAATGCAGTCATTGGTTGCTGATCTGGTTCATGGTGAAAGATTGGTCCAGATGTGCAAGAGGAAAAAGTTCAAGATATGATTCACGAATTGGTTCAAGATTTTAAATTAAAAAAAAACTCCAAAATTGATTCGTGATGATTTTATTTCTCAAGGGACCGATTCAAGGCATTATTCATTTCACAAGGAAAATTCTAAAGTAATTTCAAGTGTGAAGCATGAAGTTAATATGAAAACTCGAGTTTTAGTCACTTTTGTTCGTAATCGAAGAATTCAAGGTCCATTTTCTAAGTTCACACAAGGTTAACTCAAAGGAATGCTCAAAGCCCAATTTATTTTTCAAAGCCCACTTAAGTTCAAAAAAAACATGTACAAATAAGAGAGCCCATTTTCAATTCAAAATGCCCATTGTCTTTCTTTCAACAATTGTACAAAGAAAAATCAAAATCCAAAACCATTACAATAAAACCCATTGTCCATTTTTTTTACAAGTCCATGTTACCATTTCAAAGGCCATTTATTTATTTTTCAAAATTGCGAAGAAATGAGAATCATATTCCTTTATCACATGAACCAAACCTGGCCCAAATAATGCTCACTAAGCCATTGTTCAGCCAAAATGTGTTACATGTTTCAACAATACAATCACGGCCCACCCAAACCATCTTGCCATCATTCTATTTATCACCTTGACCTACACTGGCAAAATGAACAGTCCACAGCACAACATCACTACGCCACTTTCAGTACCATACCTACCTGCAATCACACAATTTATATTCAGTTTCTACACTTTCCATAACCCCACATAATTGGTGCAACACGAAATCATTCGCAAGCAGAGAACCTAAATCACCAAACAACGCACCTCACATCAATTTCTTCACTCTGCATAAACCGCACCTGTTGAACCTGTGAAAACCAAACAAAACCGTTCTCAACATGTAAACGGAAAGGCGAAAGTCTCAAAATAAATCAACCCATACACATCCAAAAAATAAAGAGGCAGTAAAAAAATCGTTACGCACAATAACTCGACCCCACACAATTTTTCAAAGCCCATGATACAACACATAATATGCACCTCCTGCAAATGACGAAGGTTGCATAACAAGAAGATTCGTACCATCAACACAATCCTTTCCTCATTTACCCTTTCAAACTTCCTATAAAATCAACTCGTTTTCCCTCATTCCAAAAGGCTAAAGAGAACCAAAGCCCCTCTGAGCAAATTCTCCCCCAACTTCAACCTCAAATCCTTCCTCTAATCTCCTTTCATTCCTCAAACCACAACCCTAAACATTTTTTCTAAAACACTAACACAGAAACAAGAAGAGAAGAGATTGAGAACAAAATCAAGCCGAAAAAAAAAACTTTGAACCAAAATCACAAACTTGAACCATATCGTGTTTGAGACGGAGGCGAGAAATATTGGGACGAGTAGAAGGTTGGGACCGTTTTCCCCATTTACATCCACTCGTGTTATTGCATTGATCTTCCTTGGATCTGGATCGCGTCCTGAAATGCTGCTCTGCTGTTGTTTTTTCATCTTCGACCTTGCCCCTGCTTTTTCCGCTATTTCGTTTTAAAAAAGTTGATGATAATTTGCATTGATATCCAGCATGTTGATGTTGCTGAAACATAAGCCATGTCTTATTTTTAAGGCTTTTATTGGTTACATATGGTTAAGTTTTTTTGTTGTTGTATATCCACCCCTCTTTGTTCTGTTTTTGAGTAGGGAATGATGGGCTCATGAAGCCCAAAGGATTTCCCACAAGTTCACACCTATCAACAGGCCAACACCTCTCTTTTGTTTTAATTTTATACTAATTTTGTGAATTATCATTTTGATTAGTTTAAATATCTTGCTAAAATTGTTACTCATTTTATAATTTTTGTTAATTATTTTTATTAATTATCTCATTTAGTTTTTGTTAAAATTCTTTGTTAGATATTTTGGTTATATCTTTAATTAATTTTCATTTCCGATTTTATTCGTTCTATTTCATTTTGGTAAATGAAGAAACTAAACATTACTATTGTCAATTTATTGACAAAATAGTAATTAAGACGAGACCACCACCGATTTCTCTTTTCATCTTTTCTCCCTCTTTTCATTTCAATTTTATTTAAATTTCGATCGATGATAGATTCGTAAACGTTGATTTATCGAGGTTGATAACCTTCATTATGTCAAATCTGTAGAAAATGATCATTGGGATCATTTTCTATACTTTTGGATCGTGATAGGTTACCCTCGATTAATCGATACAAGTTTATGATTAAGACGAGATCCCCTTTCTTTTGGTCCGTGTGACACGATTACATTGGAGAATGATCCTCAATATCATTTCTCTATCGTGTTTTTTAGCATGGATATCAACTTGTGCGACCTCCTATAACTTGATCTTCGTCATAGATCGAGCTACGACGGTTTAGCGCTACATTTTATTCCGATTCAATTCACATCAAACAAACAACTAACTTTACTTTTCGCCAAAATATTCTTGTTTTATTTTTCAGTCAATATACTCTTGATTTAATTTCAGTCATTATTATCTTGATTTATATCATCTTGTTCATATACTCGTTAATATTATCTTGATTATACTATTGTGAATATTATCTTGATTATATTGTTATATATCTTGCCATATTATTCATATTGTCATATTATTCATATTGTTCACGTTCATATTCATCTTGTTCATCTTTTATTCACATTCTTTTCAAAACACATAATAAACGACCGAAACAATAAAAGCCTAAATTGGTGGACTGTTTGATCATTGGACTTTGTCAGAAACCCTAGCTTGAAGTTTTGTGTGACTTTTGTACAAGGCATAGTTTAGGACACTCCGCACACAACGACTTTCTCTTGGGCTACCTTACAACGAGAACTTTTATTTCGTGCAATCCTGTGTAACTTACATGTATCCCTCTCCCACTTCGATGTACGCATTTATATTTCTTTGATCATGGTTTATCTTCTAAGAGCACCGTTAGAGACTAGCGTAGATTAAACCATTTTTAAACTAATTCTCGATTCGTCGTCGAGCCATTTTCAAACACCCCTCAGTAAGTCGAGTGCTCGTCCACATTCGCCATCAACCTATCACACACACTCTCACATTTAATCATGGTTTTAATATTGGGGGCACCCTTAGGGACTAGTATCATTTCTTACAACCTAACCCTTGATTTCGTCAGGCCAGTTCCATTTTCAATCAAACCCTTAACTCGTCGTCGAGCCGTTTTCAAATCAACTTCCATTCCACCACGTCTTTGCTCGTAAATAAAGTCAAACTCTTGATACAATGTCAAGTGGTGTTTTAGCCAAGTTGTAAGCCGAGTGCCTTTTGCCTCGCAATCCACCTCTTTTCGCAACATATTCTATTCAATCTTTTATTCAAACGCTTTCTTAATCAAATAACGAAAGAAGGAGATTCTTGGAGTCTAGCATTCCTTGAATTTTTGAATGAATGGCTCTTGAGGTGCACGCTTTGGGTTGTTGTTCATTCACCCTTTCGTCTTAAAACATCTAATTCTTATTCAAACATTTTTCGTAATCAAACTTACGAGAGAAGGAGATTCTTGGAGTCTAGCATTTCTTGAACCTTTGAATGAATAGCTCTCGAGGCACGCCCCTTGATTTGTTATTCATTCAATATTTCAAATTCAAAACATTCAAATCTTTCTCGTCAAACCTTTTCAATCAACTCCCAAAAGAACTGAGTTCTTGGAATCTCGCATTCCTTGGATTCTTAAGTGACAGCTCTCGAGGCATGCCCTTTGGGTTGGTTGTCAGTCAATCTTTCGTTCCCAACTCAAACTTTAAACTCAATTCAAACCCTCACCTTTCGTGGTCGCCTCCACGAACTACGGATGCTATAATTCTTCATTCTCGTCTGAATGTAAGATACGTAGGCACAAGATTGCGATGATCTTGGCGAGATACCTTTTCTTTTTTTCGTTATTTCCACACTTCCATCTTTCTCTGTTTTCCGTTCTACAATTATATCCATCTTCCGTTTCCCCCACCTTTCCCGTAGTCAAACTACGAGAGCTCTGGTTTCTCATTCTCGAATGAATGAGCATACATAGGCACAAGGGCCTCAATCCTTTGCGAGCACCCTATCCTATAACCACCCATTTCTCGTTTGTGTCTTTATCCTTTTATCCTACCAATTCACATTTATCATTGAGAAGAAAACAAGAAAGCTTAGATAACATTCAACGCAAATCGTACTAAGAGGTTCCTGTTGAGTAGAATGGACGTGGGGGGTGCTAATGTCTTCCCCTTGCGTAACCGACTCCCGAACCCGAAACATTGATTGTGATGATCGTGTTCCTGTCCTTTCGTTTTAAAAAGGTTTTCTCGATATTTTCCTTTCCCGTCTCTACGGGATAAATAAAGTTCGGTGGCGACTCTGTTGAACCGTATTTCCGCGCCTTTTGCGCGAGGGTCGTATGATCGAATGATTCTTCGAGGTGCGACACACGCTCGCCTCCTAAAAGCCTTAAGGCTTCCTTGGTGGAACAACGCTCGATGAGCGCCTTGGTATTGATTAGTCGGGCTTCAAAAGCAACCTCCTTATCCTCGTTACAGATGAAGCTCCCATCCTTGTTCACGCACTTGGCGGGTGCGAAGTTATTAACGAATGCCAGATCTTCTCGTAAGCAAGCTGATCCTCAGCATCCAACTCGTTGGGCTTCATGAGGTAGTGGTTTGTCCCTTTGTCGAAGTGGACCCTCTTCTACTCGAGGGGAAACTTTGACTCTAACTTCTCCACCTCCTGCCCATCCACATGCTCAACCATGTGTTCGAATAAGGAATCGACGACGACGTGCGATAAAAGGTTCACGAGGAAGTATCTATCCTTAAAGGCATGGACGGAGTCCAGGTGCGTTCTAAATAACTTCCTCGGCTGTTTGAAGGACACCCAGTTATGCTACCCACGTGAAGATTTCCACTGAAGATGGAAAAGACGAAAGAACAGTGGGAGTGTGGCGCCGATATGAAGGTGCTGGCACACGAGCTCGAAATCCTGCACGAATGCGACCGCGTATGGATGGAGCTAAGAGGGTGCCAACTCCAACCATTGGAATATCCTCATCTGAAATTCATTGAAGGGCAAACGAAGCCCTGCCTCCCGGAAGACGAACTCATACATACGGAAGATCATCCCCTCGTATGTTAAGCATATCTGATCCATTTCCTTTGGCTTGTAGATCTCCCAGTTCACAGAGGGGCCTTCCTCTAGGTTCTCGAGGGTCGTCAAAAGCATCTGAGTCGTAAAAAATAAAATGTGAAGCAATGTCTCGGGTTCTTTCCCGACCCAACCCAACTGTGGTTCAGTATCTATGTTGGCCAAGTTGGCATCAGCATTTGTGTCAACCAAGTTGACTTCGACATGTGCGTTGAGCATAGCAGTGTCCTCGGGCTTTTAAGCCATTTAACATGAAAAGCAGAGGAAAACAGTGAATTTGATGTTGAGTTCAAATCCACTTTTCCACTGCAAATCAAGTGAAAGGGCGAGGAAAAGCTCGAGGACACATCCTCGACTAAAGCCCTTGTCGAAAAGCGTGTAGTCATGAGGAACTTCTCCTCGACACAAGACATGAAGCCTACTCCACAGGGAAGGGACTCCTCGATATGAGAGTTCCTTATCAGAAACTTCAAAGGGAAGAAGCCTCCTCGACACGAGACTTTTTCAGAGTTTCTACACCCCCGTGAGGAGGAAGTATCCCCGACACTAAGCCCAGCGAAAGTTAAAGAACTTTCGAGCTTCATCGGAAACTTCATGAGTTCCTCATAAATCTCATCGAAAACTTCATGGGTTCCCCGAAACTTCATGAGTTCCGTGGAAACTTCATCGAAAACTTCATGAGTTCCCCGGAAACTTCATGAGTTCCTCGGAAGCTTCATCAGAAAATTCATGAGTTCCTCGGAAGCTTCGACGGAACTCCATGAAGTTCAACAGAAGTTCAAGAACACCAGTGGAAAACTCATCAAAAAGCCGAAAAACGCATAACTTCATCACAAAGTTCATGAGCGTAGAAGAACACACATTCCTAAAACTACAGTCTAAGACTAATCGCTATCATACAAACTGAGAAAGGAAAGAATGGCTTACTTGGATGAAGAAGACGTTGGGAATCTACGATGAAGGAAAGACGGTTGACGGCGACGATGACGACGAGCAAATGTAGAAGAGAAGCAAAACTTGAGGAATTCTTGAAGTGCTTGAGTACTGTGAGCATAGCAAACGAATCCCTTCTCCTCATACTTATATTCGCTGGCATGCAAAACGAATCATTGCCTAGACCCTCAAGTATCCCTACTCGTAGGCCGTCAGACGCATTTATCATCTCTGACACGTGGCTCAAAAGACGTCACACTTGTTGTTTCAAGCCCTATCACACGGCTCGAGGGAATAACGTGTCCGCTTCTCCCACTCCCATAGTGTGTCGCGAGCACGTTCTCGGCGAGAAGTTTAAAACAAATTATGTTGTCGAGCAAGATAACGACCTCAGCCCCTCGCAAACACATAGCCTCGAGATAATCGCGAAACTGAATCTTATCATTGACCACACATGGACCTCGCAGGCAGGAACTCCGAAAAATCTTGTCCATGATCGCTCTGTCGGGCACAAGGAGCGACTTCCAGACTTCCTCTCGAGCGTAGCTCTGTGAGCTCGCAGCCGCGAATCTGAACAAACACTTTACTCGCGCGGATTTCCTTCATCCCTCTTCGACATACGAACTGACTTTAAGTCATTACTCCCTTGATTGGGAGCAACGACGTGGGGGGCTTCTGTTCTGGACTGGGCCTAGGGCCAGCCCACCTCGGGCACAACCTAGTTCATCTCTACGTCGAGGAGGGCCCAACACAGGCTCAATCCTCCATAGTCGTTGGAGGCCACGTTCTTTGCACGTTCTCCACATGCTCCTCATGCGGGGACACGTCCCCGACTGAACCCACGCCCTCGAGAACAAGTCATCCACTTTCCGGAGTTCGTGGGGCAGTTGACCAGGACGAAGATCACGTGTTGGTCTTCCCTACTTTCACGTAGGATCCGGGCAGTCATCCGTTGTAGGCCTTACGATCCAGCCCACAGCAGATGACCGTTGGCCCAGCACTTGGGGCACATTATAAATATCGTCCTCCACAGGAAGGTCAGGTATTCTAAGTTCATTTTGTACTTGCTCTCTCTTTTCATTCAGAACCTCACTTTGGCATCAGAGTGTCTTGCAGGTGCACGCCCTCCTCTTTTCCATCACTGACGAATTTGGAGCTCACGACGTGTTGCTGGCCGCTGATTGAACTTTTGATCCCGGTAAGATAAAAAAGAATCATGCGAGGACACGAAACTTCATTTGAAGATTTGCTAAGAACATACTCCTTACAAAAGACAACCTAATGAAGAAAGGCATCAGGTTTGATAGCTCTTGTTCTTTTTGCTCCTCTTTTGTTGAGTCTGCACAACATATCTTCCTTGATTATGAATTTGCAAGGAAAGTATTTTTCTCCTCTATTTTAGCTATAGGACTCTAGACAATGTGCATATAAATGATTGGCTGACCAACATTCTGACTTGTGGAGATCTCTTGAGTTCTCAACTTCTTTGTTTTATTCTTCACAAGATTTGGCAGGTGCGAAATAACCTCCTCTACCAGCAAAAGCACACGAAGCCTGTCAAAGTAGCTGCAAATGCCCTTGATTTCGTGGCTGAATTCAATGCTTTGAATCCTGGGTCAAATGTTAAGAAAAGTGAGAATGCGTGTTCTGCTGAATTTCATGTTTTTGAGAAGATAAACATAATGCATGTGGATGTGGGCTGCCAGTTGAATGAAGTTGTGTCTTTTGATTGCATTATCAAGAATCCGGAGAAAGCCGCAATTCTTGAATCCGAAGAAAGCCGTCATTCTTGTTGCGAGCAGAAAGGAGGTTATTGTTGTTGCCCTTAAGGTTGCTGAGATTTTAGCTATTCGTTGGTCCCTCTCCTTAGCCAAAGACCTAAAGCTTGATAGAGTGATTGTCCAATCTAATTCTATTATTAATGTAGATTTAATTAACAATGTCATTTCTAACGCAATTTTGGAGTCTATAATTGCAGATTGTCGCGTTATCAATGCTTTTTTTTGTTGGTTCTATTATGTTTCTTAGTAGGTTATCTAATTTAGATGGCCATAACCTAGTTGGTTTGGAAAAATTGTATGGTTTCAATATCTCGATTGGTAGCTCCCCTCTTTTGGAGCCGTTGTTGTTTTCCGTCCTTTTGGGCATGTTTAATGATATAACTTTACCGTAAAAATTTAAAAATAAAAAAAAAATTGCCATGCGCAAATTCTTCTTTGCTCACTTTCCACCAATCATATTTCCAGACATCAATTTTTACTTGATTTGAACAATGGGGAATTCATCTGAGGAATTTAGCCACAAAATGTTCTACTAAAATTATATGGGTATTTGAAACAGAAAAATCAGCCCCTCCCCAACAATATCAAACAAACATCAAAATACCAATATCCCACAAAATAACCCCATATATCATATCATAGGAATCAAGCTATCCTTTGCACATCTTGTGCTTAGTATAGATTCTTATTTTGCATTTTTTTTTTAAGTGTATTTGAAGAAATAAACCTTGTAATCATGTAACATGTGCAATTACTTCAAAAATTGCCTGGGCTTACAATTATCGAGTCAAAATATACAAAATGTGGGTGGCAAAGTCATAGCTACCTTGCTAAATGCACGTGAAGCAGATGAAACATTATCTGTAATAGAAGCCACCCAGAACCTAATACAATAAAAATTTGAGAAACTACAATTCAATGGAACACGAAAGGTCTCGCCCATTTCATGAAAATATTGCCCCTACTTGTACACACTCGTCTCGCCCATTTCATGAAAATATTGCCCCTACTTGTACACACTCTGCGATATAAAATTATTTACTTCAGCTGCTAGCTCATAGGCTCCCTCAACACACCTTCCCAAAGCAACACCAGACACATAGTTGCCCCCAAGGAACAGTCCCTCAAACCCAGTATTGTTTAGAGAAGCTTTAGCAGTATCTAGGAGATCGAGATGCCCAACTAAGAATTGTGGAATAGCTTGAGGCCACAGTCTAACACCCAAAACAAATGGATCCTGAGAATTTGGCTTTATAAGGATTTTTCTCAAATCTCGGTCAACTGCTTCAACAAGCTCACTCTCCGTCTGCCATTAAAAAAAGGCTTTAGGAGTAACTAAAAAGGAAAGAAAGCATTTCTAATAATACAGATAGAGAAACGAAACTTGTTTCATTTTAAAAAAATAAGTAATACAGATATGTAAAATATGTAACAGGAATGAATCCAAGCATATAGGATCAAGAGATGATACCTATAACCCAGAATCACCCATCATCAAGACATGATGAAGTAGAACAACAGCCAATAGTACTCCTCTATGGAAGAGTACTCCTTTGAATAAGATTTCAAATATTCTCTTAGGATCTGTTTGGGAGTTGGTTTTTGGAGGGTTTTGGAAGGAAAGACTTTAGAGGGTTGCGTCTATATCTTAAAATGTGTTTGATATTTTAAAAAATTTTAAAAAACAATATCTTACATTAGCATATAGAATCATATTGTTTTTTAAAATTTTAAAAAATATCAAACACATTTCCAGATATATATGCAACCCTCCAAAAACCAGCTCGCAAACAGACCCTTAGTAACTTGATCTAAAAAAATTATCTGTGCGAAGAAGTAAACATTTGAACAAGATCACTGAACTAGAGTTGTTGGAAACAGTCAAATAACCCAGTAATGAAAATCATTAGTTGTTCTTTACTATCCTTGAAGTTTCCTAAAAAAGAAGGAAAAGAACCTAGCTCACTTTCACCTAATTCGACACCATAAAAGTTCAAGTAATTGCATCTATGTTAGATGTTCATGTTGAATATAAATGTCACACCTTTGATAAAATCTCACAATTGGTGGCCCCTCCAATGTAATTCAAGAGAAGAACCCTTCCAGGTGGTGCTCGGTTAGGGAAAAGTGATGAGCTATATATAGTTCCTGTCAAGTCCACAAATATGTTATCATTACCATACCTGCCAAAACATTACAACACATTCTAAAGTTCATAACTAAAACAAATTTGTGGAGAATTAGTGTCAAACATTTACCTAACGTTTGCACTCCTTGGCTTCGTGGATGCAATTGACCAAATCCCTTCAACTCGCCATCTATCAAGCATTCTGATCTGATGGCTTCTTTTGGATAGGAAATGGAAACTGCAGCGATTGGAGGGTAATAAAACTTTGAAAGTGCATCTGCAGCAGTAGACTGCAAGAGATATCAAAATGTAGTCAGGCATAAATGCCTCAATTTATATTGGCGACTATCATGCCATAAATTGGACATTCAGAAAAGACTTATTTGTTGACAAGCTTTTTTAGTTATTAGTCTCAAGCAAAAAACTATCTCGCAGGGAAATAAGTGATGGGATATCCATATCCTGAAACTGTGGCTTTGAAATAGACATATTTAAGGAACCCAGTGCTATGTAGCTTCTGCTATGTGGGGTCTAAGAAATGGCTGGATGCATTATAGATCCTTTGTATGCAGCCTTCCCTCCCATATCACCACTAGCATACCACTCTTAACCCTAAAATATTATGTTTCCTAAACTTCTCAATGAACAGGGAGCTATAGTTGATATGAAAATACTGGTTTATTAAGAGTTATAGGCATTCACATATTACACAGCCATACACTTATGTATGTGCAGCATGTACGTCAAACTTGTATGTGCCGAACTTGTGTACTGTTCTAGTTTGATTCTGAAAACTGTCTATAGTCTACCTGAGAATCTACTAATTATTAAAGAAACCACAAAAAATTATCCATATTTGTTTTTTGGAAAGACAATAACTCAGTCTGCATGTTTAAGTCAATATTATCCATATGTTGCATAGGAGATAAATATTTTTTCTATAAAATTCAGAGAATGATAAATAGTAATAAGTGTGACCATGGGCACAGAAGCAAACACAAATGCATGTGCATAGACAAAAAACACAAAAAGATGCAAAGAGGCAAAAGACACACAAGCAAATAAAACTAAATACCTACAATATGGTATCAAAATGTGCATGCTTTCACAGAAATTCAATAAGACATATGGTTCATGTCCAAATATTCAACTGATAAAACAATCATCGCATAGACCGTTGATTTAATCCACTTCTAAGAGAAACTTACAGACAAAGGACGCAGCAATGGACTAGCAACATGGGAAGGAATGGTCATGACAACAGTCTTGCTCTGCAAAGAAACAACTCCTTCTGGGGTTTCATATGTCAAATTGTACTCTCCACTATCCAGTTTACTAATACTTAAAAGCTTCCAAGATAACTTCACCTTGTTACCTAACCTGTCAACAGGTTACAGGAACACAATTCACTAGGAAAACCACTCACACGAATACTGGTGAATCAACTAGAACATCGGTATAACACAACATAGAATACCTGGCAGAAATTGCTTCTGGCAACATCGTAAGTCCCTTCCGGAATGATCCAACAGTTTGACCTTTTGGTTTTGGAAGACGCCTGCACATTCTAAGAATCAGTGGACTAACCCATAAATTATGGCAAAATATCCAAAAGCTCAGAGCAAATGTATTTTTACGGATCACGAGGTGGTTTTGAAGCTCCATTTCTCTCTTGTATTGCTTTGAAGGAGCCACCAATAATGCTACCACCATTTTGTTCCAGCCTCCACACTTTCCCGAATGCTGCTTTCATACTTAACTTTGAAGGATCACCAGCATAGACACCTGTATATGACAAAATTCAGCTAAGTAAGATTTCCAATGCCTAAACGGTGATATAGAAAATTCATATCCAGAGAGAAAAGCAAGATGAGGTAAGCTTGTCACTACTTGAAGTAAGTGCTTGTCTAATTGTTGATTTGTCCATGTACTTCAATATCAATTATAAAAGGAAAAATTGGAAGAGAGAAAAATTGTGCACTTATCAAATTAAGACTTAATTAAAATTTTGGCCCCTATAGTTTTAGCTATGTGCGACTTTGGTCCCTTTGGTTTTTTTCGAGTGATTTTAGGCCCTCCATTTTAAAAATTAATCAAGTATGTTTTACTATCAACTGTCTTTCACATTAATACTTTAAAATCATGTTTTTTACAAAAATATTTGGGGCTAGATAATGGATCTGAGATATGAAATATAACCAAAGTTTAAAACTAAAAAATTGAAGAATTACGTGGAATATAAGATTAGGGTTTCAAGAGAAGAAAAATTGAGACTTTATGTTTTTCCTTAAATTTCATATTTTAATTGGTGATTTTCAAGTGAAATAGTGTTTAAAACAAATTGTATTTTTTTAGTTTTAAACAAATGAAAAGGGATGGAGGAGAGACTTGATTTAAAAATTAATAAATAAATAAATACTGTAGACTACTCACTTGGGAAAAAAATTAGAGAGATCAAAATCACACATAGCTCAAGCTACACCTTAAATTAATGTAGTAGATCAAGTTTAAGTATTTTAAAATGCCAAAATCAGCACATGTTATGAGTTATGATGAACCAATTAGAAGATAGTGGAGTTGCTTCATGACAAATTAATCCCATTTCCCCTGGCCCCAACAAACCAAAACAGGAAAATCACGCATTTGGTTCAGTCTTCATGGTGGAGTAAAGGGTCATTACTCCATATTCAGAAAGACACTGAACTGACCCAAAAAGTGTGGCCACCTGTGTTTCAAGTTCCATTCGAACATAGACATACAGCCATAGTGTTTTTTAAAGTTTTCCCAGGCAATTTTTTTGTGGGGGAGATACAACAGAATCGGAAGCACAAACCCCCGAGTCCGGCTTTGCTCCATTTACCATCCTCCATTTACTCCATTTCTTTTTATAGATATGCAACATGTGTCAAAATTAACTCTAACGGTTATAGTTAAAAAAAAAAAATAAAAACAACTTTTATTCTTTTCACATGATCGTTCTATTGTCGGTTCCATCTTTCTTCCTCTTCATGCCCCCATCGCCACCACTACTGGTTCCAACCATCACCCGTGATTCCAGCCACCACCACCGGCTACAGTTGCCACTACTACTGGTCACAACAATTGTCACAGTTAGATTTGATCCTTACTCAATTAAAATAAATTGGATTCTTTTTGTTGATTGAATTTTTTGTTAAATGAAAGAGGATTTAACTGACAACGGTGGCGGTGGTTATAACCTGCTGCTGCAGTTGTGGGAGCGTGAAGAGGCAGGATACATCAGTCATACTTTTATTTATTTTTTATTCACTTAATTTTAATTTTTTAATTATAACCGTTAGATTTAATTTTAACACGTGTTGCAAATCTATGAAATGAAATGGAGTAAATGGAGGGAAGGTAAATGGAGCAAAGCCAGACTCCAAACCCCCCAGGCAAAGTTTTAATCTATGCAAATTTTCAATTTCAGTTTTAAAGTGATGGGTTTGGAAGTGGATTTGAAATATTATTAGGAGAGTCTATGAAACCTCTTATTCTAGTAGGCCAAAAATTAGTTAACATGATGGGTTACATTTTATTGGCCAGTATATTATAATCTAAACTCCTATAGAATACAGAAATCTTTACCAGTACATAATAGTAGGAAGTTGGTTAAAAGGTTGAAAAGAATAACAACAGAGAGAGAGTAGAAAACAGGACAGTATCAAAGATTGGTGGCTCTAACCTGAACAAAAAGGCTCTATCAAGCGTTCAAATACCTCATCTCCAAGATTACGACGCACAAACTCTTCAACCGATTCCTCATAACCCTGTCACCTTCGTCGATATTATATCATATGAGAAAATCCAAATAAGAACACTTGCATTTATTTATTCTTCCAGTTGCATATATTTCATTTGACACTAATAAAATTAAACGAAGGAAAGGGATCAAAAGAGAACACACTGGAGGAGGAGGGCGAATTCCAAGTGCTCCAAATCCAGCCCTTAGCTTCCCACCAATGCTCATTAAGTCAAAGAAAGGCAAATCAGCCGGCTTTCCCGGTACCGGCCTCAACTTCCCATTCCACAACACAAACCTAGGTGCATCAGGATCACCCAGAACAAGTTCGTCCTTCAAACCACTGTCCACCTACCAAATGAAACAACCAAAACCACATTACCAACATGTGCCAAACAGTGTCAATCTCTTCTTTGAATGTTTCAAAATTACAAAAACATATCTACGATTGTCTTCCAATATGAAGCACGGACATTGGAAACACGACACCGACGTTGATAGGTTGGACCAATAATAATTTGAAAAGACGAAAAAATTAAACATAACCATAAGTGTTGGTCTCAGTTTCGGACAAGGACCCTGACACTAATACATTCAAGGACCAACCCTTAAATTAAACACTAAATTAAACATAACCATAAGTGCGGAAAAACTCTTTTTTCAGAGGTATACTAATTTACTAAATACACATTCAGCTACCAAACTAGCTAACAAAAGACATATTTAGATTTCGTATATCTTCATGGACTATGGTGATACCATTAACACTCATACATTCAAGGACCAAAATGAAATCTACTCAACAAAATTGAATTTCAACCAATTGCATGCACCTACATTACAAATGAAGCTCTAAAGAGAAAGAAGAGATTAATTACTACTTACCACCATAGTGAGCATAGGATCGGAAGGTTGAAAGCTGTTAGGACCTTCTTCCCACAGATAACCATCCCTCTCAACGGTGATGATATTGCCACCAACTCTATCTCGAGCCTCGGTGACAACAACATTGGAGACACCATCAGCGTGTTTGGTAGAAAGAGCCTGAGCGATGCAGAGGCCGCTGATGCCACCACCAACGACTACACAGTCAACGGGGGAGAGGTCTCTGGCGCGGGAATCTGTTTTGGTCGGAGATGCAGTGGATTTGGAATCCTCGGCAATGGAACAACGGAGAATAGGGTTCCGGTGATTACGAAGGAATTTGGATTTAGAATTGGATGAATGGAAAGGGGATGGAGAATAAAGGTAGGGACGGAGAAGGGTTTGAGGGGTGAGTGTAACCATGGCGGGTGAAGAAAAAGAAAGGAGGGTGAAGGAGTAACGAATAACGAGCTAGCTATATTTCGTTATCTTGAACAGAACCAATACAATATCATTGCACCGGATAGGTCCAATTTCCGTGCTTGCTTCCAACTTGCAATTACCTCTTGCACAATGCAATGCACCAACCACTATTTACCAAGCTTGTGTTTAGAAAATAAATTTTTCCTTTACTTTTCTGGGTACTATTTTACTTATTTTATATAAAATTTCATTAATTATACTTTGACTCTTTCTAACATTTTTTATTATTAATTATTATTTAATAACTATGCAAGTAAAAATACTAGTTTTTCAATCATTTATGATAGAACATGAAATTTCTTAAATAGAATTATGAGTAAGATATATTATTTTATTTTGGTTAGACTTTTATTTTAAAAAATGGTTGTTTATTTGGGTTTTAGGACTTTTTATCTCATAATTCATTATTGGTTTTATATATGTTAGAGAGATTTGAAGCTATCAATCAAATGAAAAGTGTTATTTTAAATTTCTTAGATATCTTTTATTTATTGTTCTTCCTCTTTTATATTAAACTTCTAGTTTCATAGCTTTTTGATAGAAAAATTTCATTCATTTCGATCACATTTTCGTTAAATGAGATTGAACTTTTATGGAGTAAAAGAAGTATATTGGTGGATCTTTTTCACTGAAAAATATTTTAGAGCCAAAAATATTATGAACGATGAGGATAAGATGATGTTGGCCGCATTGGCAATGAGAGGTTATGCTCTTAAATAGTGGCAATTGTTGGGTTGGTTGAAAATATACATATTGAAAAAATCTCACGTCGCTTAGTTTTGTGAATGAAGAGAGAGTTCAAGGTTATATATAGGATACAAGTTCTTTGAAGTTCCACATTACTTAGTTTTGTGAAGGAAGGGGGGGTGTTTCAATGCTATATATAGGATTCAAGTTCTTCATTCCAAGATGCACTAATCAAAAACACTTAAGTTTGTATTTGACTTTATTTATTCTCTTATACTCTTGTATAAGAGTGTTCTGAGATGTAGTTAAATATTTGTTTTAGATTGTGTGGGTGTATTAGAGGCCTAGGTTAGTTTAGGGTGTATTATGTGTTGTAATTTTCACATAATGTTATTCACTAGTTGTCATTTGACAATGGTCGTGGTTTTTTCTCCGATTTTAGAGTTTCCACGTTATATTCTTGTGTTGTGATTGTGTTCCTCTTTTTTTCTCTATGCTTTGTTTTTTTTCCTAACAACTGGTATTAGAGCTTTTGCTTCGATCTAGGATAAGTGTTCTTAGAATGCTATGTGGTTGCAGTTTTGTCTCATTTTTCACATCAAAAAAGAAGGATAGTGTTGTGAAAAAGTTGTTGAGCTGCAGTAAAAAAAATTTGTTGTGTAGTTTGGACTAGAGAAAATTGATACAAGAATTTTTTTGACTTGTGGAAAGTTCAAGTCAAAGATGTGTTGAGACAATCAAGATTACATAAGGTGCAAGATTATGTCGGTGGTTGAAGAACTTTCTGCCAACAAGGAAGTTGCACCATAATGTTTCAACCTGGTTTTCAACATGTAAAAATTCTTGAAGTGGTTTAGCTTCAAGTGAAGTATACTCTTCTTTAGGTGAAGTATGATAGTTTTTTAAAACTATGATTGTCGGTGAAGACAATGCAAAATTCTTGGAGTGGTTTAGTTTCAAGTGACTATACTCTTTATGGTGAAGTATGATTGTCGGTGATAACAATATAAAATTCTTGAAGTGGTTTATCTTTAAGTGACATATATTTTTCATGAGAGAGTATGATAGTTTTTAAAATTTGATTGTCGGTGAAGATAGTGTAAAAATTCTTGAAGTGGTGTAGCTTCAAGTGACTATACACTTTATGGTGGAGTATGATTGTCGATGAAGATAATGAAAGTTTATGTATTATTTTCAATCAAGGTGCAGATTGTTAAGGTTGGTTGAAAATATACATGTTGATACTCTATATGGTGGAGTATGATTGTCAGTAAAGACAATGAAAGCTTATATATTATTTTCAATCAAGGTGGAGACTGTTGGGTTGGTTGAAAATATATATGTTGAAGAAGTTCCACATCACTTAGTTTTGTGAATTAAGAGAGTGTCCAAGGCTATATATAGGATACAAGTTCTTTGAAGTCCTGTATTACTTAGTTTTTGAAGGAAGGGGGAGTCCAAGGCTATATATAGGATTCAAGTTCTTCATTCCAAGATGTATCAATCAAAAGCACTTTAAGCTTGTATTTGACTTTATTTATTCTCTTATACTATTGTATTAGAGTGTTGTGAGATGTAGTTAAATATTTGTTTTGGAGGGTGTGGGTATACTGAGGGCATGGGTTAGTTGAGGATATATTATGTGTTATAACAATTTTCACATAGTGTTATTCTCTGATTGCCATTTGACAACGGTCATAATTTTTTCTCCGGTTTTGGAGTTTCCACGTTATGTTCTTATGTTGTGATTGTGTTCCTTTTTTTCTTTATGCCTTGTTTGTTTTTTTCCAACAACGGTGATATCAATACCATCCATCGATGTCTTGGAATATATTCACAGAGGTGTTTCTTTGGCGCTTCAAACCTGAATGAAGACACCTTTTTCTAGATTTAGATAAGGAAATTTAGCCCATTTTACCGGTGGATGATGAAGAAGAGAAGCCACACCAAGAACTTCAACTTTTACATACGAAACACGATGAAGAAAAACATGTTGCAGGTATAAACTACAAACTTACACTTAGGGATAAATCAGAATGCGAGTTGCTTCTAATGTTAAATACTTCAAATACTTCAGTCATAGTCTCTTCCAACATTACCAATTTCAAAAATGAATTTTTACACAAGCCACTATCTTTTATTCAAAACCCTAACTTCCTAAATTCCCTTCAGCATCCCTCGTTAACACTTTTTGTGCCCTGTGTTACGAGTTCTTCTCCAAAAACCATTTTTTTAAAGCAAAACAACAAGATTTGGACACCCATATTGTTCTAATCAATTATGACGAATCACGGTCGTGGCATCTTCTCTCATGCATCCAACAATTTATGATGCATCACTGTTCATCGTCCCTAAGACATATTTTGACACTAACTTCTCGTGTTACTTTTTTCTGACACTTCCTCCATTATTGGGTTCTTCACCACAACTTTCTAAGAAACCCCTTTACAATATAGTTGATGATCATGGTATCGTTACTGGGGTTTTAGCAATTATCGACACAATCAATTTATTAAGTATAAACCGCAATTTTGTAATCATATACACAACTTACGATCTGGATCATTCTTCATGCTTTATGAGCTTTAACACTATAAGCAATATCAAGGAAAGTATTATAGTACTTCTCATGAATTAGGGAAAACTATCCAAGATAAAGTCACAATTGCCATCCAAAGAGACAAGTCAACCACGGTTTTTGAATGATGGAATTTTCGGAAGACCAACCATGTTGGTTAAAATCAACAAACTACTTTAAAGATATTCAGGAATAAGATTTGAAATCATGGAGGAAATAGCAAAATTTATGAACCATATAACATAACATCGTGTCTTTCATTAAGAAGCACAATCATAGCCTTAGGTGACTTAGTTCCTTTATCATATGTTGCTGGCCTTTTAATTGGAAGACCGAAATCAAAATCTATTGGACCTGGTGGAAAAATTCTCAATGCTAAAGAGGCTTTTCATATAGCTGGAATCAAAACTGGTTTTTTTGAGTTGCAACCTAAATAAGGTTTGGCATTGGTGAATGGTATTTTTGTAGGATCAAGTTTGGCTTCATTGGTTCTTTTTTAGACAAATTTAATTAATGTCTTATCAGAACTTTTGTCGGCAATTTTCGCTGAGGTTATGTAAGGAAAAACTGAATTCACTTACCATTTGACTCATAAGTTGAAACATCATCTTGGTCAAATTGAGGTTGCTACTATAATGGAACGTATTTTAGATGGAAGTTATTACGATAAGGCTACACAAACATTTCATGAAATTGATCCACTCCAGAAGACTAAACAAGATAGGTGCGTGCTTCGAACTTCGCCTCAATAGCTTGGACCGCAGATTGAAGTGATTTGACATGCAACAAATATAATTGAGAGGAAGATAAATTCAATGAATGAAAATCCACTTATTGATGTTTAAGGGAATAAGGCACTACATGGAGGAAATTTCCAAGGTACAACAATCAACGTTTCCATGGATAACAATTGTTTATCCATTGCTTCAACAGGGAAACTCGTGTTTGGGTAATTCTCCGAGCTTGTGAATGGTTTATACAACAACAGATTGCCTTCGAACCTAACCTTAAGCCGTAATCCGAGTTTAGGTTACGACTTCAAATGATCAAAAATTTCAGTGTCATCCTATTGCTCAGAACTTTAAGACCTTTCTAATCTTATCATTACTCATATTCTAAGTGTCGAGAAGTATAACCAATATGTTAACTGCTTATGCTTGATTTCATCAAGAGAAACTGCAAAAGTAATTGAAATATTGAAAATCTTGTCATTAACTTACTTAGTTGTATTGTGCCAAGAAATTGATATGAGACACATATAGGAAAAATTGAAAAATGTAGTGAAGGAAATTGTGAGTCAAGTGGCTAACAGAATTCTCACAGTTGGTGTAAATGGTGAGTTTCATCCATCAAGGTTAGGCGAAAAGGATTTGCTCAATCAAGTTTTGGCATCTTTATAAGCAGAGATGCAATCAGATTAGAAGTAGGCAGTTGTCATACTCTAAATTTGTCCGTCGACTTTTGTAAATATTTTCGCTTTTTTTTATTTTGTATTTTTCATTTAATTTCATGTCATTTAGACACGTGTCCACCCCGATTGGGCGTTCTTCAAATCTCGATTTTTTTTTTGCCCAATGAGAGCGCGACACGTGGCCTAAGGATATTTTCGTAAATTTTAATTATTTTTATATTTCTCTTTTCCTTATAAATATTAATATTTTGTATAGGTTTTTGTTTTAACTTTTATTTAGATAATCAAATTGTTTTTATTATAATTTTAGAATAGTTTTTTTTATTATATTTTAGAATTAGAATAGAAAATAGAATTTATTTGTTTCTTAGGAAATAATTTAGGTTTTTTTTCTTTAATAGAATTAACTAGAATTTAATTGTTTTTTAAATAGAAAATAGTTGTTTTTTATAGGATTAGATTTTTAAAAAATAGTCTAGAGGTAGAATTTTATTTTTAATAGATTTGGAGTTTAGTTTTATTAGAAATTATTTGTTATTAGATTTAATTTAGAATTAGTTTAATTAGGTTTTTTAATATTATTTAAAAATAAATTATTAGAAATAGTTTAGAGTTTTATTTAATTTTAGTACATAATTTATTTTGATTAGAGCTTTATTTGGATTAATAGCATTAATTAAGTTTAGATTAGTTTTTTTTATTTAATTTTGATTTTCTTTAATGTTTATGTAATATGTATTTATTTGTGCAATTTTATTAATGGAAGTATACCCGCCCCAGTGGATGAACATGTTTATATGCTACTATTCTGTACCCAAAGGACTGTGGTTCAAGTCTCACCCCAACATATATTTATTTGTGCAACCTTGTTAATGGAAGTATTCTTGTCAGCAATTGGGCTTATTTCTAAGTTCCTACGGGTTTAGGCTAGTTGATTGATTGATTTTAGGAGAAAAGATGAGTTGTCATTTTAAGGGAGATTACTTGATTTAAACCACCACAACGTTGTAGGAAAATTGATTATGTTGTTATGGGGTAGAAGTTTTATCCCACTTAAGATGATTAACATCTTATTCTCTAATGTGTTTGAATATTGTATTGAGTTGATTGAGTTTTTTTCTAAGTTGTAAAGGTAAAGGTTCTTCCTATGGGGTAGGATCTAAACTTAGAAGATCAACTTGAATGGGATCAAGGATCAAGTGGAAATATGATGCAAATGGGATGCATACGCGCAAGTTTTACGTTACGTGCAAGTTCTTCCTTTGGACGGAATGCAATGCGATGAAATAAATGCGGTAAAATATAGATTGCGGAAAAATAGAGGCAGATGAATAAAGACATACACACGCATGAAAGCGCTAAGTGAGTGTGAATGAAAGTGGATATGCGAGTGTGCGGATACGGAAGCGAACGTGCAAGATTAAGTTGACGGGAGATTAATTTTAGTTGAATTGATTTTAAGAGGATTGATTTTGATTATTTTAAGAAAATGTTTGAATTAATTTTTTATAAAAGGGTTTAGACGATAAGTTAATTAAATTGCTAATTAGAAATGATAAATAGTGACTTATTAAAGAAAAAAAGTTTTATTATCACAAATACCAATTAAATTAGGAGAAAGATTTTCTTAAAAAAAATAGTTTTTAGTTATTATATACAAGTTATTTAAATTGAGAAAAAAAAGTTTTTTTGTTTATGAAAAGGATTTATTTAGTTTTTATTTATAAATAAAAGGGCCACCTAGAATTATTAATTAATTGAAAAAGACAAATATATTAAAAGATTAATAGAAAGTTAACATTAAGGGATTAAATTAAAATGAAAAGGTTGATTAAAATTAATTATTATTTATAAAAGATTTATTGATTTATTTTAAATAAAAACCGATTAAAAGTAGTTAATTAGGGATTAATAGGGTTAATTAGTAGGGCGGCTGATTAGGTGGTACGCTGGCCATGAGGGTGCGTGGTGGACAGCGATGTGGATCGTTAGATTGTGCGGTAGGTGAGGTGTGTGGTGTTGAGTGAGGGTGCATGTGAGTTAGTGTGTGTATGCTTACATATGATTACAACATCAAAAATTGAAGGAAAAAAAAACAAAAGAAAACCCTAAATTCTCAAATCGATCCCCCCCAATTTCCCCCTCTCTTCCTTCGCCATTCGCTCTCTCTGCTCGCCTTCGATCTCTCTCGTCCTCTTTCTCCTACCGTCTTTCTCCACTTCTTTCCTCGATCACCCTTCCGTTTTCGTCATCTTGCTGATCATTTTTCCAATTTTCCTAGAAATAAACAACAACAAAAATCAGTTTCAAAATCCAAAATAATAATAACATACTCATGATAAGAACGGGTTTCCTGTAATGTTTCGATGGCGGTTGAGGGGCGAGTGGAAGAAGGTTTCCGGTGCGGAGCGGTTTCCAACGACGGCTGATTCACGGTGGCAAAGGTCTTAATTACGGTGGATTTGCGGTGGCACTGATGGTTTCCGACGATAAAAGTCTTCGACGGTGGTGGATGGCGAAAAAGATAAGTTTCCGCAGCTTCCCCCATTTTTTACGATTTTGATTTGGGATTGTGATTTTCTGTGAATGTTGTCCCCCCTTCTCCCTTTGAATCTGATTGTAGCTATTCTTATAGGCGTTCCGAATTTGTTGATTTGAAAACTGAAGTAAATGTTGTTAATGGTAATGAATTACTTCCTCTTTTCTTTCTGACAGGTCAGAAACTTGCCGATTTCGACTCACTAGGTTTGGAAATAGGCTTGTTAACGTTTTGGAAATAGAGTAATTCCATCTTAAACACGTTTTGAATTGCTTTGATTGTCCTTGATTTCTTAACAAATTATGATATTGAGATTTCAATTTCTCAAACAAATTTGATTTGCTTCATATGCTCTTATGATTTGGTTCCCTTATTTGCTTAATCCCGAATGCTTCATCAAACACGATTTCTTGTTGTGTTTACGGCATTAAACCACCTTTATGGCTTTCTGTTGTTTTATCGTTTGTCGTAACAAGCTTCCTTAAAGTTTGACCAGGCACAAGAAGTGAACTACAAAGCCCACAGAAATTCCTCCCAGAGGACCCCAAACGGAGGTCGTCTGCAAATTTATAATAGTAAAAAGTGGTCCATTTGCGCCATTGCTTAAATTGTAAACTGCCAAATCCCACCTTAACAATCCATGACAGTTAAAGTGATGCTTTGAAGTTCAATATTCACCAAAGATGTCAGACAGCAAGATGAATGCTGCTCACCTCATTCTCCTTTCTAATCTACTAATTCACTTCGCGGTGCATATATGGCAGCAACTCGCTCTTCTGCCTCAGTATCATTTACTACACCTCGACATTTCGGGAAGCCACAATAACAAGTAAGTCGTTCATCTATATAATCATATGTAAGCTCTTCCCATTGGTTAATGTCCCTCTTTGCAAATATTATAATATGCTCGTCACCATTAACACTAATGACTCTTGAATAGCGATTTGGTGCACAGGAATGATTAATTAAATGAGCAATGCTTCCTGCTCTGGTGGCGCTACTGCTGCTGGTAAGAGCCTCGTTGCGTGCTGGTTTGCAGCTGTCTGGTATGTGAGGGCTAGTGTCGTCAAGACACTCTTTTGCTTAGGAAACGGGATTTGCGGTAAGTACTTGGACTAATTCTTCTAAAGTACGGAGGTGAATAACAACTGAAGCCTTTCAATGTTGTTGCTGAACTTCGCACGCTCTTCTTCTAATTGCTGCCTCATTCTTTATGTTGGGTTACATCGTGCGGTAACGGTGATTTGACTCTTGTCTCGTGTACATTGATGAAGGTGTTAATGGATCAATTCAACCTCTACGAATTTCTGCAACTGTTAACCATGCCTAAGCAATCGTACAACTCCAATACAACAGCATATCTGGGGTAATCCTTGTTAGAACACAGATTGGTTCTTAATAATAACTCTTTGTTTTGATGATAACTGTTAGGAAATTTATATTTAAGAATTATATACTCTAAAATTTGTTTGAGAGTTTTACTGCAGATTGAAATAATATTAACTCTCTAGAAGCAAATCTGCCTTGAATACAAGAAGTTATTCTGACTCTGAAGCGCCAGATGCACCTTACAGAAGAATCTGTTTGCTCCTTACAGAAGATCCTGAGCGTAGTCTCCAGAAGGATCTGAAGCAAGAAGCTCCAGAACATTCTGAGTCAGAAGCATCTGAAGATAATCAGAAGCATCTGAAGCTGAAGCATCTGAAGCATAGAAGTATATTGATTGAAGAATTTCTCAAAGCATTAGTCTACAGAAGTTTCTGAAAGTACCTACGCTGCCAAGTACTGAAGTTCTGTGTCAAAAATGCTCTGATGATCAACACACTAGAAGCACACATGCTGCAGAAGACTCTGATACAGCATAGTTCTGAATCTCATTAGAAGACTCTGATCCACTCAGACTCTGAAGAACTTGCTGAAAACTGAAGAAGTAATTTTCAAGAATATATCCGTTGGAGCTATTCAACGTCTCTTTCCTTATTTGTGCTAGACACACTTACACAGACAAAAAGGATTTTTCTGTGCCATCTATTTCAAGGAAAGGTCACTTGATGTGAAGACAAAAAGGTTCAGACCTTTTGAGACTCTCTTTTCAACGTTCAGCTTGCATGGTTCAGCTGCCTATAAAAGGAGAACTTCACTACATTCTTCAGTTACACACTTTGCTGAAAAGAAATCATTATATTCTAAAAGCTCTCATTCATTCTTATTCTTCATAGAATCTCATTGTACTTAAACTTAAGAGAAAAATCACTGTTGTGATAAAAGCTTTTTAGAAGCATTAAAACTCTTGTATTTAATTTACATTGATTGTAAAGGTTATTCCTTAAGAGGATTCAGTTAGAATCAGTAGCTCTTGAGAAGACTAAGAACTATTGTTCTTAGGTGATACTATTGTAATCAGTTTGATTTAATAGTGGATTAAGTCCTTGTTGAGAAAGGCAAATCACTCTAGGAAGGGTGGACTGGAGTAGTTGTTAAACGAACCAGGATAAAAATAATTGTGTGATTATTTTCAAGTCTTAATTTTCCATACTTATTCAACCCCCCCCCCCCTTCTAAGTATTATCTCACCTTCAGTTGGCATCAGAGCTCCGGTTCTGAGTGTGCTATCACTTAACAGTGTCAGTAAAGATCTAGAGAGATATACTTTGATATATATATTTATTTGTTATCATGGCTGATAATTCAATGTCAAATATTAACAATAAATATGAAGAGAGGGATAGGATCAGCACCAAACCCCCAATGTTTGATGGGGAGAAATTTGACTACTAGAAAGACAGAATTGAGAGTTTTTTCCTAGGATATGATGCTGATCTATGGGATCTTGTCATAGATGGATATGTACATCCAACAGATGGGGATGGCAAAAAGATTGACAGAAAATCTATGACAGATTCTCAGAAGAAAGACTTCAGAAATCACCATAAAGCCAGAACCATATTACTGAATGCTATTTCACATACAGAGTATGATAAAATCACAAACAGGGAGACAACTTTTGATATGTTTGAATCCCTAAAAATGACACATGAGGGAAATTCTCAAGTTAAGGAGACAAAAGCTCTGGCTCTGATCCAGAAGTATGAGGCTTTCAAAATGGAAGACTCTGAATCTGTTGAAGCCATGTTCTCCAGATTCCAGATACTCACTGCTGGGCTGAAAGTTCTGGATAAGGGATATTCTACGTCAGATCATGTAAAGAAAATCATCAAAAGTCTGTCTATCAGATGGAGACCAATGGTGACTGCCCTGAAGATGGCCAAAGATCTGAACAAGATCTCTCTAGAAGAACTCATCAGCTCACTGAGGAGCCATGAGATTGAGCTTGAGGAAGATGAACCTCAGAAGAAAGATAAAGGTAAATCTGTAGCATTAAAATCTAACAAAACTGCTAAAGCTTTGCAGGCCATTCAAGAAAGCTCTGAAGAATCTTCTTCTGAAGAAGAAGATGAGTTATCCATGCTGTCCAGAAGGATTAACAAACTCTGGAAGCACAAGGGAAAGAAGTTCAACAACTTCAGAAGATCTGACAACAGAAAGGAATCTTCTAGTCACAGAAGATCTGCTAAGAAAGAAGTTGTGTGCTATGAGTGCAAAGAACCTGGGCACTACAAGAATGACTGCCCCAAACTTCTGAAAGAAAAACCTAAGAAGAAGTTCAACAAAAAGAAGAAGGTTCTGATGGCAACATGGGATGACTCAGATGAGTGTGAATCATCTTCTGAATCAGAAGAAGAATGTGCAAACGTTGCACTGATGGCCAGAACAGAGGATCAAGAGGAAGGTACCTCAGGATATGAATCAGAATCTGAATCTGATGATGATGCAGAAGAGGTAATGGCTAAACTTACCAAAGAAGAACTCATTAAAGTTTTAACAGAAGTTCTTAAAAGTTATAACAACATCAAACTCAAATACAAGAAGCTGAAAAGCAATCTTGAATCTGAGATTGATCTTCTGAAAACAGAACTTGTTGAGCAAAAAGAAATAAATTTAAAAATCAAAAATGACTTTGAAATAACTCAACAAGAATCTGAATCTGAGACCAAGTCATGTGAAAATATTCTAGAAAAATATGACTCCAGTTTTCAGAGATTTCTCACTAAGAGCATAGACAGAAGCAAGATGGCTTCCATGATCTATGATGTTAGTGGAAACAACAGAAGAGGCATTGGATATGAGTCTTCATCTGGAAGCAATCCAAAACCTGTTGACAAACTTTTCATCAGGAAGACACCTATGTATTCTCAATTCAAATTTGGTCACTTGAATGACATTAAACACACAAGCTCTGAGAAGAGTACCTGTGTGTTTAAACCCAAGGCAAGTCAAAATAAACATTATGTTGCAAAACAGAAGTTTAGACAAACCTACAAACCAACTAACCCCAAAGGACCCAAGAAGATCTGGGTACCTAAAAACAAAATAATTTCTGTTGCAGATGTTCTTAGCAGCAAGGTCAGGACACCAATCATGGTACCTAGACTCTGGATGCTCACGACACATGACAGGAGAAAAGTCTATGTTCCAAAGCCTGGAACTTAGATCTGGTGGGGACGTGAAGTTTGGAGGGAACCAGAAGGGCAAGATCATTGGATCTGACACTATTGGAAATGGTAAACTTCCCTTTATTACTAATGTTTTACTTGTTGAAGGGTTAAAACATAACTTATTGTCCATAAGTCAATTAAGTGACAATGGTTATGATATAACTTTTAATCAAAAATGTTGTAAAGCTATTAGTCAGAAGGATGGCTCTATCCTATTTAGTGGTAAGAGGAAAAACAACATTTATAAAATAAATCTTTCAGAACTTAAAGTTCAAAATGTTAAATGCCTCTTGTCTGTTAATGAAGAGCAATGGGTCTGGCACAGAAGATTGGGCCATATTAATATGAGACGTATATCTCAGATTAATAAACTTAATCTTGTCAGAGGACTCCCTAATCTGAAGTTCACTTCAGATGCTCTTTGTGAAGCATGCCAGAAAGGGAAGTTTTCAAAAACATCTTTCAAATCAAAAAATGTTGTTTCTACCTCTAAACCATTAGAACTACTTCATATTGATCTGTTTGGACCAGTGAAAACTGCATCCATCAGAGGCAAGAAGTATGGATTGGTCATTGTTGATGACTTTAGCAGATGGACATGGGTAAAGTTCTTAAAACACAAGGATGAGTCACATTCTGTGTTCTTTGACTTCTGCAAGCAAGTCCAGAATGAAAAGAATTTCAAAATTATAAAAGTCAGAAGTGATCATGGTGGTGAATTTGAAAATAAATATTTTGAAAAATGTTTTTCTGAAAATGGCATTGCTCATGATTTTTCCTGTCCTAGAACTCCACAACAGAATGGGGTTGTAGAGAGGAAAAACAGAACTTTGCAAGAAATGGCCAGAACCATGATCAATGAGACAAATCTGGCAAAACATTTTTGGGCAGAAGCAATCAATACAGCATGCTACATTCAGAACAGAGTGTCTGTTAGACCTCTTCTGAAGAAGACTCCTTATGAATTGTGGAAGAACAAAAAGCCCAACATTTCTTATTTTCATCCTTTTAGATGTATCTGTTATATGTTAAACACTAAGGAAAATCTGGGCAAGTTTGATTCCAAAGCACAGAAGTGTTTCATGCTTGGATATTCTGAACGCTCTAAAGGCTACAGAGTATACAACACTGAGACACAGATTGTGGAAGAATCCATTCATGTCAGATTTGATGATAAGCTTGGCTCTGAAAAGCCAAAGCAGGTTGATAACTCTGCAGATAGGGAAGTAGTCTTTATTGACTCTGAAGTTCCAGAAGCAGACAAACTTCAAATGAAGGAACCAGAAGCAACTCCAGATGCTACTCCCTTAACTTCTCAGATGAATAATCTAAAAATTTCTAAAGAGTCAACTATCAGAGGATCATCATCCAGAATTAAAGCCTCTCATCTAGAGGATGTAATTATTGGAATGAAGGATGACCCCATCAGAACAAGATCCTTTCTAAGATCATCTGAAGCATCACTTTTTGAACTAGTGTCAGAAATTGAACCATCTTCTGTAGAAGAAGCTCTGCAAGACAATGATTGGATTATTGCCATGCAAGAAGAGCTAAACCAATTCAGCAGAAATGATGTATGGGATCTAGTTCAAAGACCTCAAGGATTCAATATTATTGGTACAAAATGGGTCTTCAGAAATAAACTAAATGAGAAAGGAGAAGTTGAGAGGAATAAGGCAAGGCTGGTTGCTCAAGGATACAGTCAGCAAGAAGGTATTGATTACACTGAGACATATGCTCCAGTGGTAAGGTTAGAATCTATACGCCTTCTTATTTCCTTTGCTGCACAGAATAACATCACTCTGTATCAGATGGATGTTAAAAGTGTCTTTCTTAATGGTATTATAGAAGAAGAAGTTTATGTCCACCAACCTCCTGGTTTTGAAAATGAAAAATTTCCAGATCATGTTTTCAAATTAAAGAAATCTCTATATGGATTAAAACAAGCTCCCAGAGCTTGGTATGAGAGATTGAGTAATTTTCTTCTGGAGAAGAATTTCATCAGAGGCAAAGTGGATACAACTCTATTCTGTAAAACAATAAAGAAAGATCTTCTAATTTGCCAAATTTATGTAGATGATATTATTTTTGGATCAACAAATATTATGCTTGGAAAGGAGTTTGCTACATGTATGCAGGCAGAATTTGAAATGAGCATGATGGGAGAACTCAGATTTTTTTTAGGAATCCAAGTTAATCAAACTCCAGAGTGCACCTACATACATCAGACAAAGTATGTTAAAGAACTTCTGAAGAAATTCAACATGTCTGACAGCAAGCTGGCAAAGACTCCAATGCATCCTACTAGCTCACTTGGCAAAGAAGAGGTAAGTAAGAAAGTAGACCAGAAGCACTACAGAGGTATGATTGGTTCTCTTCTTTATCTTACTGCTTCTAGACCTGACATATTATTCAGTGTTTGTCTATGTGCTAGATTCCAATCAGATCCTAGAGAATCAAACTTGACAGCTGTCAAGAGGATTCTAAGGTATCTGAAAGGTACTTCTAATGTGGGTTTGTGTTACAGAAAATCTGATGATTTCAAATTAGTTGGATTCTGTGATGCTGACTATGCTGGAGACAGAGTGGAAAGAAAAAGTACTTCTGGAAGTTGTCAATTTCTAGGAAGAAATCTAATCTCCTGGTACAGCAAGAAGCAACCCACAATTGCACTTTCAACCACAGAGGCTGAATACATTGTTGCTGCTGGATGTAGCACGCAGATGCTCTGGATGAAAAGTCAACTAGAAGATTATCAAATTTTTTAGAGTAACATTTCTATCTTTTGTGATAATACTTCTGCTATATGTTTGTCCAAGAATCCCATTTTACATTCTAAGGCAAAACATATAGAAATTAAGCATCATTTCATCAGAGACTATGTTCAGAAGGGAATCATAAATTTAGCCTTTGTTGATACAGATCATCAATGGGCAGATATTTTTACAAAACCCCTTGTTGAAGATAGATTCAATTTTATTCTGAAAAATATTGGTATGGATTTTTGTCCAGAATGATATTTATCAAAAGCAAATTGTTCCAGATGCAAAATGCTTAATTCATCTGAAGTATTTCCTCTGCTTATTTATTCTATTCTGATTAAAATTTCTGATATGAAACTCTGAACTAACCATCTTTAGAAGATCTGAACGTTGGCTAACGTTTCATTTCTTGAGAGAATTCAGAACGGCATGCAAGCAAACACGTGTCCCACAAAATCTGAAGAGGTGGCGTGTACACAACTGAAAAGACGTTTGAGGTGAAATTTGAATAGTAAATATCTTGGTTTTCCCCCCAAAATTGTCAGAAGCATTTATTATTTGAAATGATTTTATTCTTTCTCATTTAATGCTTGCTTAAACGTGCGTTTGTCTGACCTTTGATGTGCCTAAGTGATTAGTATAAATACTTGTTGTGTATTCACTTTCACACTTTTCACTCTCAGATTTTACATGCGTTTTCATCTATTGTTCTCTCTGCATAAAAACTCAAAACCTAAGTGTTTTAAAAAGCATTCTTCAATGGCGTCTTCTTCATCAACAACTGCTCAGTTTCAATCTACAATGGCTGCTGTGACTTCAGATAACTTAGGTGCTGCTCCATATTCTCCTCCAAAGAGAACTCTTCTCACACCTGTTGATAAACTAGAAGTGTTGTGTGAATCTATGGTTGAATTTGACTCTTTGGCTGACAATGGGTTTGATTTTCGCTCCATTGTTAGAGCTCAAGGTTGGGTGAAATACTTTGATAGATTGTTTGGACCAGTTTACCCTCTACTTGTGAAGGAATTCTGGATTCATGCCTCTGTGTATCCCAAGTTTATTTTATCATCTGTGCTGGGAAAAGAGATCATCATCACAGAGGATCTGATAAGAAGATTGATTGGTTATGAAGAAACAGATGGTGTTTCCCACTTGCCAGCTGGGCGTGTGGATATGGATGAAGTTTATGAGGAAGTTATGACTGCTAGACAAGCCTCTAACAGATTCAAAGATCTGAAGCCTGATTACAAGATCTGGGCCAAGATCTTCATGGGATGCATACATCACAGGAAGTCAACAAATTCCCCAGATTATGTCAACAATGAACAGATCTATTTTATGTACTGCCTTAGTCAGAGCAACAAGGTAGATCTTCCTTACATTCTGTTCATGCATCTGTGGAATCACATCAATGCATCTAGAGAATCTGTAAAAGAAAAAGGCCAGAAGATCAGGACTTAGATCCCTTTTGGAAGGTTGCTCTCAGATCTTCTCACTGAAAATGGTTTAGTGGCTGCTCTGTATGATGCTGGGGTTACAGAGGAACTAGAGTTCATTATGGGAAAGCCTCTGAACGCTAAAAGTCTTCTGAGACTCAAGATTGTAGATGAACTCACTACTGCTCCAAAGAGGTTAAATATGTCTGATTTGAATAAGAGGGTTCCAGTATCTGACTTTCCTCTATTCTTTGCTGAAGAACCTAGACATATAGTACTGATGTATATAGAGGAATGCAAAAAGGAAGGAGTACATGTTCCAGCCAATGTGTTTCAACTTGTCAAACAACCACTACCAGATGCAGGAGAAGAAGAAGAAGAAGAAGAAGTTCCACTTCAGAGGAAAAGATCTCAGCCTGCAGCAGAATCTGAACCTGTCCAGAAGAAGGTTAAGATTGCTGAGAAACCCAAGAATCTCTTAAAGAGAAAGGATTCTGAAGAAGCTGCCTCTGCATCTGCAAAGAGGATTAAACTAAAAGGTACTAAGACTTCTGTTATTTCTAAAAATGTTGTTATTAATGATTCAACTATTAAGTCTGTTCCCAAACCACCTGTTACTCAAACAACTTCTGTTGCTGCCCCTAGTTCTGTCTCACCTCAAAAACAAAACACTGCTTCTGTATCAAAAACACCTCAACCCAAAATACACATCAAACACTTCATTCCACGTCCACAACCAACAGAACCACAACCAACAGAACCACAACAAACAGAACCACAACCATCAAAACAACAACAACATTCTGATAAACAAAACTCTGATCAACCACAATCAGAAAATCAACCAAATACTTCTGAACATCCAGAAAACCAAACCACAGACGTTCAACCTGAAAAAGACTCTGTCATACCACCATCAAACATTCCATCTTAGGAACCTGTTGCACCTGTTACTTCTGAACCCTCAAAAGTAACTTCTGCTCCTGTTTCATCAGAACCACCATCTCAACAATCTGATAATCCTTCAGAACCTTCTCATATCCCTGAGACAGAAGTTCTTGATATTACTCCATTAAAAACAGTGTTTCAAGTTTCTTCTACCTCTTGTACACCTACAACATCCTCAAACTCATCAGAATCAGAAATTCATCCAGATTTTCTAATTAATCCATCTGACAAATACCCTGTACATGAACCTGAACCTGAATCAACCTTACCTGCTAAAATTCCCATTTCAGACCCTTTGCCTCCACCTGCACCATCATCTGAGATGATTGTCCCCACTTCCAATCCATCATCATCTGGTATATCTTGTGCCCAAGTGTCTTCTCTTTATCATAATTTATCTTATGGTTTCAAACTAAAAGATTTTTATGATAGAGTTGAACCTTCTGAACCCCTGAAACCTCTGAAACCAAAACTCAGACAGGCCCTTCCATCTGTAATCCTTTCATATATTCAATCTATGAACAATGAAGGATCCTTAGCCACCATATCTGCTACATCTGGTAAAGCTGTTGCTTCAGCTCTGCAACCTGCATCTGTTAACAAAGTTGCATCTGATAAACCATCAACCTCTGCTTTCATACCATATTCTAATGCACCCTTTGATGTTGTTTACCCACGCACAAGACCACAACCTAAACTTCTTAATGCTTTAAACAGATCCTTACCTCCAAAACCAGAAATTCCTTTCATTCCATATTATCCCCCTCCTCTGATTTCTATCCCAAAATCACTGATACCACCAACTCCCAAACCTAAACACATGACTCTGGAAACCTTGCTTAAACCACCACCCAGACTTAATATTGATCATTTATTTCAAACGTTTTTGCAAGAAATACAGATGTCTTTAGGTACTGTTCAGAAGAGATGCTCTGAAACTATGGATGCAAATGAAACTGACATCATCTGGAAATGATTTATCAATAGATTCAACACTGTAGCTTCTAATCTGAAGAACATATGTTCTGATGATGCAAAGCTCAGAGCTGAAAGAACTCAATTCTGGATTGTAAACAAGACTGAACCTCTGCTTTGTTTGGATGCTCCTCCTCCTCCTCCACCAGAACCAACTGCCAATGCATTGACTATGACTCTGGTAGAACCCTCTTCAGGATCTCCAGAACCTATGGCAATTGACTCTGTTCAGGCTGCAGAACCTCCATCTTCTTTATCAGAGATAAAGACAGAACTTCCAGATTTTGGAGACAAGATTGCTGCTCTGGAGGCTGGTCAATCTGAAATAAAATCTTGGATGGCGAAGCAAGACAAGAAATCTGAGGACATGATAGAATAGATGTCTAAACAAGATGAGAAGAATAAGACAATGACTAAGTGGATGTCAAAGCAAGAGCAATCATCATCTGAGATCACAGACCTATTGAAGATGCTTTTGTCAAAACACTTTTAGATTTTTTCTCATGTTTGTGCATCTGTTGTTTTGCATCTGAATTTTATTGTTATATCTTCTGATATTTACCTATGTACTCTTGCTCTGTTTTGTTAAATGAATCAGTTTTTCTCCATTGAATTATCTATTTATTGTTCCTTTTATTTGTCTTTATTAAAAGTTTTTACTTTTTGCTTATGACAAAAAAGGGGGAGAAAATAAAGATCTGAACTATTTAATATAATTTCACTAGAATGAATCTTCAGACATATCTATTCTTTCTAATATTTAAATTGACCATTTCAGAACATTTGATAAGAACACTCTATAAAAGAATCTCTGAGTTTCTCAAATCATTTATCTTTTATCAACTCTGAATCTTATATCTGCAAGATATTCTGACTCTTAATTATTACAAAGACAAACAAGATCTGACTCTGAAGATTACTCAAGATAAAAAGGGAAGTTTCTATTCCTTTTTCATATTTAACTCAGGGGGAGATTCATCATCTCAGGGGGAGTTATAATTCTTTATGTTCAATTAAATAAAATTTCTGATACTTTTGTCATCATCAAAAAGGGGGAGATTGTTAGAACACAGATTGGTTCTTAATAATAACTCTTTGTTTTGATGATAACTGTTAGGAAATTTATATTTAAGAATTATATACTCTAAAATTTGTTTGAGAGTTTTACTGCAGATTGAAATAATATTAACTCTCTAGAAGCAAATCTGCCTTGAATACAAGAAGTTATTCTGACTCTGAAGCGCCAGATGCACCTTACAGAAGAATCTGTTTGCTCCTTACAGAAGATCCTGAGCGTAGTCTCCAGAAGGATCTGAAGCAAGAAGCTCCAGAACATTCTGAGTCAGAAGCATCTGAAGATAATCAGAAGCATCTGAAGCTGAAGCATCTGAAGCATAGAAGTATATTGATTGAAGAATTTCTCAAAGCATTAGTCTACAGAAGTTTCTGAAAGTACCTACGCTGCCAAGTACTGAAGTTCTGTGTCAAAAATGCTCTGATGATCAACACGCTAGAAGCACACATGCTGCAGAAGACTCTGATACAGCATAGTTCTAAATCTCATTAGAAGACTCTGATCCACTCAGACTCTGAAGAACTTGCTGAAAACTGAAGAAGTAATTTTCAAGAATATATCCGTTGGAGCTATTCAACATCTCTTTCCTTATTTGTGCTAGACACACTTACACAGACAAAAGGATTTTTCTGTGCCATCTATTTCAAGGAAAGGTCACTTGATGTGAAGACAAAAAGGTTCAGACCTTTTGAGACTCTCTTTTCAACGTTCAGCTTGCATGGTTCAGCTGCCTATAAAAGGAGAACTTCACTACATTCTCCAGTTACACACTTTGCTGAAAAGAAATCATTATATTCTAAAAGCTCTCATTCATTCTTATTCTTAATAGAATCTCATTGTACTTAAACTTAAGAGAAAAATCACTGTTGTGATAAAAGCTTTTTAGAAGCATTAAAACTCTTGTATTTAATTTACATTGATTGTAAAAGGTTATTCCTTAAGAGGATTTAGTTAGAATCAGTAGCTCTTGAGAAGACTAAGAACTGTTGTTCTTAGGTGATACTATTGTAATCAGTTTGATTTAATAGTGGATTAAGTCCTTGTTGAGAAAGGCAAATCACTCTAGGAAGGGTGGACTGGAGTAGTTGTTAAACGAACCAGGATAAAAATAATTGTGTGATTATTTTCAAGTCTTAATTTTCCATACTTATTCAACCCCCCTTCTAAGTATTACCTCACCTTCAATCCTGTCTCATAATGTTAAATTGTTCTCAAATATGTAACCGTATAATTATTCAAAGATTTCTCCTGGTTTTGTTGCAGATCGTCGAAGAGGAGCAACTTTAATTGCATAAGTAACTTGTGCTGCATTACCAACTTAGAATGCCTCATTATTCTGCAATTTATGTGTTAACTAACCGTCGATCCATCTTGCAGGCTTACAACCATGGGTACACTACTTCTGCAGTAATCTCCTCATCAAAAGTTGCGGTTCCATGAAAGTCTTCGAAACCTTGGCTCAGTTTGATGCACTTGTGGTAGAACAGCCTCTTTACACTTCTGAATCGATTCACTTTCTTTCTTAAAGGGGCCTTATGATGGATTCTAGAATTCGGCCAGGAGGTATTAGCTGGAGAAATAAAACCTGTTGGTACGACATCATCTGTTTTAAAGCGTGGTAAAGGTCAATAACGTAAGGTGACTGCTCTGTTGTATGCAGGTTTGTTGCCGTATTTGATATCCTTACAAACATATTCACACATTCCTTTTTGTGCAGAAATTCTGGTCTTTGTGGATTGCCTGTGAATGCCTGCGGTTCTATTGAATTATATTCTGAAATTTAGCGGTAAGCAATTGTGATTCCTGTCATGAATATGCGAGAAAGAAAATTGTCATTTAAATTTAACCAGGCTCTCGATTTGGCCCTTCCAGGTAGACATTAGTTTTCGGCATCTCTTTTCCTCCTCAACGTTTTCGCCGACCTTTTGACCGTCACGGGACCTTGGAGACTTAATTGGTGCAAAGGTTTGATAGGCTATCATGAAACAACAACAGATGCCACCTTTGAATGGAACAAACCTTTTCAATTCTCTTGACCAACTTTCTCAACACAGCAAGCTTCTAACACAACTCTCGTTTCTTCTTCTACGAGATCAACAATGGTGGCTTTGTGAAGTAGGGTCTAGATGACTCTTATATTTAACGCGAGTTTAGTTTTTTTTTGTGGCATGTATTTTAGTATTATAGTAGTAGCTTAGAATGACACAAAGCTCATGTATATTCATCTTTGCCTTTCTTGAATTGGACTCTTGCAAATGCTTTTGCAACCTCAGAATTGAAATTATGTGAAGTTTTATGTGAACTTCTAGGGAATCATCTTGTACTCTAGAAAGGATTATGTAGCATGCGAACTTCAATCCATGAATTTTCTTAAGCTAAGAACTCCTTGAATGGTGCCTTGGATTGATGGCTTAAACAAATTCGAGTTGACTTGTGTGAGGATTATGAATCTTGCACTAAATTTTTTTTAATAAGAATCATGTGAGAAACATCCAAACATCCAGTTCTTGTAATGGTGACAAATTTTTGTGTGAAGACATATGGATCATCTTTAAAAAACCGGAAGCAATGCCACACCGAATCATGACTTAAACTTGAACCATGTAGCCTTTTAAAATTAAATGATAACTTAAAGGCTTGGATTCCGGATTGACTTGAACTTGAACTTGGACCTTTAACTTAAACTTGAGTAATGTAATCTCTAAAAATGTTTTTTTTAGGCGAAAGCTTTGCAAATTTGAACTCGAACATTTGAATCATTAATGCCTTCTGTGCTCTATCTTTGTAACCTTAAAACATTCTTGACAAATGACTAAAACTCTTGGAGAACAATGCGCCCTTAAAATATTGATCCAGAGATGGTATGAGGTTGAGAAAGAGCTTTGAAGGTGGGACCCAGATCAAGTGTAAACCCTAGGATCACTTTGAATCAGGATTGGCTGGTCAGACCCTGAAATGCTTAATTCGAGAGAATAGGTATCATCCACACCTGACACTATTTTACCTGCACAAGCTGGTTAGTTGCAAAAATGCGCAAAAAGAGGTGGGATCTTAAGGTCAAAAATTAGGGTCTGACACCCTCCTTCATGATTCTTCCGCGAAAACCCCGTTCCTCTTCTTCGTAAACCATTGCTCAAACCTCCTCTTCAAACTTCACCTCAAACCCATTTCAGAATAAATAAGAGATGAAGAGAAAATTAAAAGAAACGGAATCGTGAACAAAAAGAGGTCGAACTGAATGAGAAACAGAGTGAGAGACGATGAGAGTGAGAGACGATGAGAGCAAAGAGATTGGTTTGAGCGTGTGGAGAAGAAGTTTACGTCTTGTTATTTTGATTTTGATTTTTTTTTTATTTTTATTGTCGTGCTTGTGTTTTGGGCTTTACAGCCCGTGTCCATTGGTTTTACTACACTCACCCCTGTTTCCATTACAAACCCCTACTTTGTTTTTTTTAAAAATAAAATGTGAATATTGTTTATATTATGTAAATATTATAGTTATGTAAATATATTATATTAAGTTGTATATATTTTATATGTTTTGTTATTTCTTTTAAAAAGGGTTTTTATTAATATTTCTTTTAATACTTTTGTATATACTTTATTTAGAAGTTTTATTAACTTTTATTTTTATATAGTTTTAAGACTTGTTTTTTTTAGAAGTTAATTCCATTCCGTATTTGTCATTGGACTTTTTGTCCCATTTTCAATTGTTTTTGGTCGATGACGAGATCACCACCGTTTAGCCGTCAAATTATTGACGTGAAACAAAGGATCCGAGACCGTTTTTTCTTTCTCCTTTCTTATTCCGACTTTATTTCATTTGTCGCTTTTTAGGTCGATGACGAAGTTTCCATAAATCGATTACTAAGTCAATATATTGATAAGTATCGTTGGATCTGAGACCCACCTCTTTTCCATCTCGTATCTTTTATTATAATTTTATTTTCGAACCGATGAAGTCTCCGATTCGTCAAACATTGATTTTTGAGGATGTTGAAACCTTCGTTATTTCAAATCTAAGGAGAATGACCATTTAGGTCATTTTCCTTACTTTGGGATCGCGAGAGGTTCCCTTCGATTAAATTAACTTAAAGTTTACGATTAAGACGAGGTTTGAGTTTTCACCTTCTTTCTCTCCTCATTTCTTATTCCGATTCGATTTTATTTTTGACTTGTGGATCGATGAAGTCTTGTATCTGTAAGCGTCAGATTTTCGAAGTCGATAACCTTCCCGATTTCAAATCTATGGAGGATGACCATTTGGGTCTTCTTCTCTACTTTGGGATCGCGATAGGCTACCTTCGATTAATCGACATTATGTTTGCGGTTAAGACGAGATCCCATTATTTTATGTCCCGATTCGATACACTAACCAATATACAACTGCTTTAATTTTTGTCAAATATTAATTGCTTTATTTTTTAGTCATTTACATTCTTGTACATATTATATATTCTGTATATTATTATTATTATTATTATCCTGTAAATATTCAACTAACTTGTACATTCTTTTAAAACACTTAATAAATATCAAACCATAAAATCCTAATTGGTGGACTGTTTATTTATCTGTATCTTGTATATATCTATCTCTGTTTTTTTATCTTTTTGTAGGTTCTCAAAACATCTTCAATAAAGGAATTGAGTTATATTCGTATTGAACTAAAGAGATGGGATTAAGTGTAGACTTCTTCCCCTCTGAGTGTCGAGATACTCACTGTAGTGTGGGTGGTTTCGATACTCGTCTTTCAATACGAAGACGCTTGTATTCTCCGCACTCATTCACATCCTTCTCTCCTAAAAAACCTCGGCTCCGCACCGAGTACTTTTTCAAACCATTTTTATCCAAAAAACCTCGGCCCCGTACCGAGTGCATTTTCAAAACACCTTTTAATAAAATTATCTTTGTATTGAATTAAAAAGAGAGGATTAAGTGTAGACTTCTTCCTCTCCGAGTGTCGAGATGCTCACTATAGTGTGGGTGGTTTCGATACTCGTCTTTCAATACGAAGACGTTTCCACCCTCTTTTCCTCCTAAAAACCTCGGCCCCGTACCGAGTACATTTTAAAACCTCGGTACCGTACCGAGTGCATTTTCAAAGCATCTTCAATAAGAATCAATTCTCTTTGTATTGAATTAAAAAGAGAGGATTAAGTGTAGACTTCTTCCTCTCCGAGTGTCGAGATGCTCACTGTAGTGTGGGTGGTTTTGATACTCGTCTTTCAATACGAAGACGCTTCCACCCTCTTTTCCTCCTAAAAACCTTGGCCCTGTACCAAGTACATTTTAAAACCTCGGTCTCGTACCGAGTTCATTTTCAAAGCATCTTCAATAAGAATCAATTCTCTTTGTATTGAATTAAAAAGAGAGGATTAAGTGTAGACTTCTTCCTCTTCGAGTGTCGAGATGCTCATTGTAGTGTGGGTGGTTTTGATACTCGTCTTTCAATACGAAGATGCTTCCACCCTCATTTCCTCCTAAAAACCTCGGCCCCGTACCGAGTATATTTTAAAACCTCGGTCCCATGCCGAGTGCATTTTCAAAACGCTTTCAATAATAAATCAATTTCTCCTTGTATTGAACTAAAGAGAGAGGATTAAGTGTAGACTTTTTCCTCTCCGAGTATCAGGATATTCACTGTAGTATGGATGGTCTCGATACTCGTCTTTCAATATGAAGACACGCCTCTATTCACCACACCTCACTTTCACAACTTCTCTCTGCAACCTTTCACACCTAAAACCTCGGTCCCGCACCGAGTGCATTTTCAAACTCTTTTCATAACAAAAACTTGAATGGTCGTGGAGTGGTTAAACGTAGGCCTTCTTCTATCCCGAGTGCTTGACGTTTACCGTAGGGCTCTCTGTCGCAAAGCACTTACCATTCAAAACCAAAAACACTTTTAATAAGAGAATGAAGTTCTCTTTGCATTGAATTAAAAAGAGAGGATTGAGTGTAGACTTCTTCCTCTCCGAGTGTCAGGATACTCACTGTAGTGTGTGTGGTTTTGATACTCGTCTTTCAATACGAAGACGCTACGTTCGCCACACCATTTTATAACAAAAACTTTTAGATAAAGAATTGGGTACTACCCACAAGGGGTTACTATCCGAGGACCTATCTCGCCCCAAAAACAATCTCACCAATCAAATGTGACTTCTTGCCTCGCATGGCGAAAACCAATCTTTCAAAAAGGATGTGTTACGTCCGTTCTACCGCAAACAGGTAACGCTTAAGTCTCCTCACATGCGAGCAGCAAAACACCTAAACTGCTAGAATGTGCACGATAACATCATCCACAAAAACACACCAGTTACTCGTAGTAGCACGAACTACGTTGCTCTGATTTCTCTTGCATGTTGAGAATACATAGGCATAGGATTGCGATATCCTAGCGAGCACCCTTTTCTTTTTTTCACCCTTTCCCAGAAAGGCATGCTAAGTCTGTTCTACCGCAAACAGGTAACGCCTAAGTCTCCTCACATGCGATCAGCAAAACACCTAAACTGCTAGAATGCGCACGATAGCATCGTCTAACAGAACTTCCCTGCAAATCGTAGGCCGAACTACGGCTGCTCTGATTCTTTGCTTCTTATAAGTAAAGATACGTAGGCACAAAGGCCACAATCCTTGCCGAGCACATTCCCCCCATATTTGTAGTTCCCCGAACTACGTCGACTCTGACTTTCTCACATCTGTTGAGAATACGTAGGCCTAGGACCGCGAAGTCCTACCGAGTCTGTTCTTTCTATCTTCTTCCCTCGTTACTTCTCTTTCTCCTATTTCTATCCTTTTTCTTTACCCTTTGGAACACTTTTAAGCATAATCTTTAAGCAAATAAATTCACACGTCGACAAACAAATGGTTCCCATCGAGTACGATGGATGCGAGGGGTGCTAATACTTTTTCTTTGCATAACCGGCTTCCCAACCCGTTCTTGGTTGCGAGACCATCTTATCCATTTCTTTCTTAAGGTTTTCTCGATATTTTCCTTTCCCTTCATGGGATAAATAAAGTTCGGTGGCGACTCTTCTGTCTATCCTTTTCTCCTCCCCGTCGTTGCACGATGCATTTTTCGAGTAGCGACAACAGTGCATTATTTTTCTAACTTCACGGTACTCTCAATAATTTTCATAGAGTTGTATATGCTTGTACACATATGGCTTGTTGATCCAAGTATAATTCAAAGGTTCAAGTTTGCTGGAATTGATTTGCAAATAGGTGAATTTTTTTGTTTATCTCCCGCATCGGATGTTGTATTTACATGTTGTGCTCATATTTTCTGTCAGGAATGTATTCTTAAAACTCTAAAGTGCAACAACTATAGTTGTCCACTTTGTCGGTGCTTCCTTCCAAAATCTGACTTATTCTCAATTCCCTCTCTCAAGACTGATACGACTGAATTGTATCTTATGTTGTTATTGTTTAGTGTTTCAACAATGAACATGTCATCACCCCAAACATCATAGGTTGTTTTGCAAAGCCAATTGTGTCGCCTCCCATTAAAATCATTGCAGCTGGTTACATTGTCGCCCATACCTATACAATATATTTATGTATTTTAATTTATATTATTATATAAAATTACATGTCTATCTATTTAAAAAAAATATTATTGTTAAACCATTACGTATTTAATATAAGTGTTCATTTATTTCAATAATATATTTTTTTGAAAACTTTTTAATGTTTTTAAAAACTTAAAATGATATAACATCTATAATTGATCTATTTATTTTTAATAGGAATACGGGTAACAGGTACTTAGATACCCATAGGGCACGGATACGGGTGCTAACTATGGCGCCCAAGCGGGTATGGGCTCGAGTATGGAGATTTTTTCAAATTGCAAGTATGGGGATGGATACTATAGTATCATGCCCAAACTCTGCCCATTGTCATCCCTAACTCGAGTCCACCATTGCAATCTACATCCATCGCTCAACTGATTCTCGTGCGAAACTATATATACACACAATTCTAGACTGGGCCTGCGGCAGACCCAGCGTCGAGCGCAACCCAATTCAGTCTTACGTCGAGGATGACCAAGAATGTTGGCCCAACTTGTTGGAGCCAGTAGAAAACACATTCCCCACATGCTCCTCACCCGATGACACGTCACCAACCGACTTGCACGCCTCGTGGAACCTTTCTACCCTTCGCAACAGGCAAGTTCATCTACTAACTAGGGAATGCAGAGCGGTTGACCCAGGACGATGAGGATCAGCTGCTCATCCTTGCATCCACGTAGGAATCTTGGCAGTCATCCGTTGTATGCTTAGACACTCAGCCCATAACAAAGACCATTGGCCCAGCGTTGGGGGTTCACAATAAAAACTTTCATCTGCAGGAGGATCCAGTATTCTGTTTTTACCCTTTCTTACTCACCTCTTCACCCGAACTAACTTAAGCATCAAAGTGTCTGCAGGTACCCCCCCTCCTCGGTTTCTTCCCTGACTGTTCAAATCCACTAACATGGTGCGACCACCTACCTATTCTGATCGACAGTGGCGCCGTCAATGGGAACCTTGTTTTCCCATCTTTTCTTTCCTTGAAACCAAGAGATCAAAATAGAAAACTTCAAAAACCAATCATGGCCTATCAACATAATTACAACGGTCACAAAACCATCCTCTCTCCCATCCATGAAGCTGACAATAATAATGATATGCCAATTTTGGAGGAAGACACTCCAAGGAAGAGAGACGGGCACAACGCCTCCCCTTCTTTCGATGATGTGGCCGATAATGACGTCCAATATGTCGAGACCCGCAAAGTCCAAAAAGCTTTGGAAAAGACGCCAGAGAAATTTCAGCCAATCCCGGTCACCCAACACCGACTCGACCATGGCGGCCCTGGTTGCAGCCCTTAACCAGACCAACATGTTGATCTATCAACAGAATGAGAGAATCAGAGCATTGGAGAAAGACTGTCGTCCATGCTCTCCCTTACGGAGACACCAATAGTATGAGTCCTGAAGCCCGTCACCACAACGACCAGGCTGCTGCCTGCAGCTGGAGAGGCCGTAGCCTCTGAAGCGCATCTGCACTCCTTCCCGTGAGGACCGACACTCTCCGGTTGCCAAGAAGAGCAAAGCCAATTGACGACCAGACAACCATTATTCACCCTCGTGCAAATTAAAAAGTCGACCGAGGGACTCGCCGCCAAGCCGCGATGATAGTCCTCAGTGAGAGAAGTATGACTACTCTCCGCCACACTCATCACTCTGTAGTGACGGAGACGATTGTTAAGTGCAAATTTTGACTTAAAATAAACCATCTTTCTTGGCACTTTTCAACTAAATTCTCATGTTTTCATATATTTAATTCATGTTCTTGTGTGATTCTTCAATTATATTGCAAATACCTTTGGATTCTTTGATGTGTGTTATTGTGCAGAAATTAGGAATAAAACATCAATGAGTAGGACACAAAAGAGTGGACAAGGAAGCTAAAGAATGTGAAAATTCTGCAATGTTCGTTGGGTAAACTGTAGTGAGCAGCTAGTGAATGTTCGTTGGGCGAAGTATCAGCGAGGTCTCAGCAAGAAGGAAACCCTGGAAGTCAGTAACTAAAGGACCCAAAGTTCATTGTGCGAACTTGTAGCGAGGTAGTTCGCAGTGCAACAAATTCTTGCACGGTGAACTCATATATTTTTCAAGGGAGGTTTAACTGTTCCTAAGGTACTTCAAGTGCCAAAAAGGGGACTTCGCTAGGAAAATAGGTTGCTCGCACTGCGAACATGATAAATTTTGTAAATACTATTTAAGTACGTTTCTTGCTTTTTAGAAAGATATGTTATATTTTTTGGATCAGAATTTTATCTCTCTTCATTCCAAGTATAAAGACCCAATCATGATTGGTTCCTGATCTTAATTCCAACATGCCATAAACTTCCTGGATGAATTACTTTAGAAATAATGCCATCAACACTTCAGGCTTTGGATCATGTCATGACTACTTGACCATGAACATGAGGGCATAGTGTAACCCGGTGAACTGACTTTAAACAATGTTGCGGATAGCAAGAGTCGCCACCGACTTTTATTTTATCCATAAGGAAAGGTTATAAAAGAACAGGAAAGACCTTAGAGAATATTTTGGGTCCGGGGGGTAGGTTATGAAAAGGGAAGGTATTAGCATCCTTTTCATCCATGGTTATCCATGGGCTCTTAGGTACTTAAGCTCACTTTTGAATTGTTTTGAAATTGTAGTGTGTGAATAGAAAATTTTCAGAATAGTTAATAAATAATCCATGTAAGGATGTGTTAAGAACTTGTTTGAAAACTTGTTGAAAATTTGTTTAAGTGCGAAACAATTTTGAAGTGAGCAAGCACCTAGGAGTAACCTACCCTAATGTTTAAAGGTCTTTCTTATTCTTCATTCTTTCCTTTAGTAAGACTATCCCTACTATAATGGAGTAGGTAGTCCTTACTTTGGATGTTAAGGGACATGTGAGGGACAATTTGACTTTGAAGGCCATTGTGGGATGTAATAAGCACATATAAGGGACCATCATCATTTTTCGAAAGGGACTCGATTCGTAAAGGCAACCATAAGGGACTTTGATGATTTTTCCATTTGAGGGACTTGCTTTATACACCCCACTTAACCATTATTCGTAGGCAACTTGAGGGATATCCTTAGGAAGTGAGACGGCGATTAAAATCGACTTACGTGTGTGACGTGTTTATTTTAATTATCTTTATTTAAAAGTGATCTAAATTTATTTTAATATTACATACATGTTGTTACACTCCCTAATTACTAACCATAATAATAATTAAATAATTAAACAACTTTACATCCAAGAAACAATTACAAAATAATAAGCAAAATAATTAAATAAAATATAAATAAGCAATAATAAATAATAAAGGGGGTTAATTCTAAGTTTACTCGGCAAGACATCGCATCTTGTGCCTACGTATCCTTACGGGAGTGGAATCAGAGTAATCGTAGTTCCCCTCAATAGGGAGGTTAGAAACTTCTTGACTGTGGTCAAGGTCTCAAGGGGAATAAACGCATCTTAAGGACACGCTTACGTGGAGTGTAGAAACTCCAAATCTCTACGTTGAAATGTTAAGTTGTAATTAGGGTTAAATTAGGGATTCCACGGCGAGAAACCCTAAAATGAGCGCGGCGGCTCTTTGACCTAATGCTAAGGGTAAAATTGTAATTTTGCCTGCGGCGAGGCATTTGTGAAAATTAGGGTTTGTAGTTTGTAGTTTTGAGGATTTGAAATTGAATGTGTGAAGTTTTACGGACTATTGGCGCGGCGGCCAAACAGTTAGACCTAACCTTCGGATGTGTGCAATGTGACAGAAATAATAGTAAACGCGTGAGATAATTGAATCATGCAAACAGAGAGATAATGTCATAATTTAAACCATGCAAGCAGAAATTTAAAGGCAGAATTTAAAGAGCGATTGTTAAGTTCGCGAGGTTACATGAGAGGAGCAGATACAATATGATAATGAAATTTGAATTGAACAATAATAAAATAAAATAAATAACGGTTCTAGTTATTATTTTAAAAAAAAAGATTTTAGTTATTATTTTAAATTTATCTAAAAAAAGTTTTTCTTAAAAATAATAGGTTTTCATATTAATTTGGAAAAGATGTTAATGTTATTTATTTTAAAAAACAGATTTTTATATTATAACAAATTTTAATAAATTAATGATAACAATAACAATAATAATGGTAATAATAATGATAATAATGATAATAATAATAAATAATGGTAATAATAATAATAATAATAATAATAATAATAATAATAATAATAATAATAATAATAATAATAAAGCAATAATGAATTTTAAATGTGCCAAATAACCCAACAATGTTGCTAACGCAGAAATGCGCTCATCGCAACCAGATCTAAATCGGACGAAACAAAATTTATCGCAAAGAAAAAGAAATTAAGCAAAAAATAGTATTATTGCTCACACAAAAATGCGATCATCGCAACCAGATCGAACTAACACAAATGTCACGCGTCATGCACACAAATGTGCAAACATCGTATCGACATAATTCGATCAAAAATCTTATATATATAAACTCTAACAATTTAAAAATTATATATATATATAAACGTAACAGTAATAGATAAAGAAAAAGAAATAACGATAATAGATGAAGAAAAAGAAATAACGGTAAAAGATGAAGAAAAAGAAACAACAGTAATAGATGAAGGAAAAGAAATAACGGTAAACGATGAAGAAAAAGAAACAATAGTAATGGATGAAGAAGAAAACTAAATAACGGCAAACGGCACTCACTCCTCTTAGGTTTTTTTTCATTCCCTCCTTTTTTCCAACAAGGCAACACATGTATATATAGGGAACAAATTAGGGTTAACACCAAATTGTCAATAATGTCCCTAAAGCCCATTTTAAAGCCCAAACTAAATAATTAGTTAAGAAAAAATAAAATTTAAATAATTTAAAATAAACTTAAAATAAAAACTAATAATCCTATTGATTCCTAAAATAAAAAATATTATAAAAAGAACAAAATTTTTTTCAATATTTTTTATTTTATGATTTTTTGGATATTTTTATGAATAATTTAGAAAAAAGTGAAAAAAATAATATTTTAAAAAATGATTTAATTAAAATACGAAAATAATAATTAAATAATAATAAAAACTATTTTTGTTATTTTTTTAATGAAAGATAGAAAAATTTAGAGTAAAAATAATAAAAAACAAAAAAAATGACAAAGGTGAGATTCGAACTCTCAACCTCTCACACTCATAACTCCTTACACATGTCCTCCTGCCAATTGTGCCATTTTTACTTTTTAGAAAAAAAATGCATGCCATATGATATTTACCTGCAAAAAGTCAAACGACTACACAAATTTGTTAGTAATTGATTAAATGCAATGAAATGCGACGATAAATCTTAGGGCAAAATTTGGGGTATTACAGTTATTATGATAATATTTCTCACCCAACCTCTCTTTGATGTTGGCAAAAAAAAAATCATGAAGTTTGACTTTAGTTTGACCACAGTTGACCTCAGTTTGACCTTTTAACTGCATTGACTGCTTTTGACTTATCTGATCATCTGACTGAGCAAACTTTTGAGAAAAGTCTTGAAACTTGACATGGGGGTTCTTATACACATATAAGATGTTATGAAGCTCACTTGAAGTCTTGGAAGTCCATTTAGCCTGATTAAAGTCAAAACCCTAGTTTTGGATGCACTGCTTAGGAGGTGCATTGTCTGAGGGAATTGTCAACTCTTCTGACCAATTATGAATTTTGTGAACCTTGTGAACCTTCTTGGAACACAAAGTCTTGTATTGTGAGGGCAAATTTTGGGGTGCAACAGCTGCCCCTGTTCAATTTTCTGAAACCTGAGGGGTTAGATTGGTATATTTGCCAGTCGTAACCTGGAAGGTTGAAGAGGATTGAACACAAAAGCCCAAAAATTTGCACTCACCAGTGCATGGAGTGATATTGATGGTTGGTTGAACATGATTGAGTGGGCTTAAAGATGCCACTAGGGGAAAGTTCTTCAGTAGTATAATGAGAACTGTCAGGAGTCTGGAGTAATACTGATGTAACAGCATGTCTTCATGAGGATAGAGCAATCAATAATGATAACCCTAAAGCAGTCTTGAAGTGATAAATCTGACCTCAGGAGGATAGGGCAATCAATAGCTCTAAAGCAGTCTTGAAGTAATAATGGCTTCAGGAGGATAGAGCAATCAATAACTCTAAAGCAGTCTTGAAGTAATAGAATGGCTTCAGTAGGATAGAGCAATCAACAGCTCTAAAGCAGTCTTGAAATAATAATGTGATATGTCTTCAGGAGGATAGAGCAATCAATAGCTCTAAAGCAGTCTTGAAGTAATGATTTCAGGAGGATAGAGCAATGGATGGCTCTAAAGCAGTCTTGAAATAATAATGTAATTTCAGGAGGATAGAGCAATGGATAACTCTAAAGCAGTCTTGAAATAATTAGATGGCTTCAGGAGGATAGAGCAATGAATAGCTCTAAAGCAGTCTTGAAGTAGTAATATGACCTCATGAGGATAGAGCAATGAATAGCTCTAAAGCAGTCTTGCAGTAATAGGATGATTTCAGGAGGATAGAGCAATCAGTAGCTCTAAAGCAGTCTTGAAGTCATGAGAGGCTATCAGGAGGATAAAATAACCCTGAGGTTACAATAAAGCAGTCCCAAAGTAATAAGAAGCTCATCAGGAGGATAAAGTAACCCTGAGGTTACAATAAAGCAGTCCCAAAGACCATAAGATTGTTTGTTGGATAATTAACCTGAAAACAAGGTAGCATTCTGTATAACAACATTAGTTTATGCTTTATGTATGTATGTATGACATGATGCACTTAGGTAATGTACTATAGACATATATGTTATGGTATGATGTAAATGATGTATGTATGCTATGACACTGCTGGAAGTGTCTGGATATCCTTGTATAACAACTGCTGGCCAAGGAAAATAAATCCTGATTCGTTGTTGAAGAATATATAACCCTCCGTCTGCTGGGGATAACAAGGTATAGATAACCTCCCGTTGTTGGGGATAACAAGGTATAGATAACCTCCCGTTGTTGGGGATAACAAGGTATAGATAACCTCCCGTTGTTGTTTGATAGTAGGGTAAGTATAACATTCGTTTTCGTTTGATAGTAGGGTAAGTATAACATCCCGTCTTCGTTCATCGTGCCCTTATTGGAAAGTAATTTCCCGTATATCCGTATGAGGATAAAAGAGATGGATATAAATTCCAGGGGAGATTAGACTTTGTGAAAATGGATTAGTCCTACTGATGGTTTGTAACTGCCTTGTAAAGATGAACCGGCGAAGCTTCGTTGAAATCCTTCCCTCGTTCGTCCTTTGTAAATACTATTACTGCATTTTCATGCATTTCTGGTAAACATCAATCATATTAAAAGCATACATGCATTTCTGGTAAACATCAATCATATTCAAAGGCATACATACATTCAAACACAACCAATGGACGTTTCGCTTATGTAAATAGGGTAAAAGTAAGTCTGGATTCAAAAGATGGAATTTATTTATATCAAAAGTGACCCATACACGGGTAAGTTTGTACAAGGAGACATAAACCCTAGTAAGAGAATTTTGTCATGAAGTTTTACAAAAAGAATCAGCTATGTGGGAAATAATCCTATTGAGTTTCAATTCTACTATTGCCACTCAAGTATCTCATCTTCTTGCTGTTGAGACGGAAACGATTAGATTGAGCTTTATCTGTTTGAGCTTGAGTAAGTAGTACAACTGGTTGCAGTTTCATGAGTGATCCAAACGAGACATAGTCATACGCTTTAATCCCTAACTTTTGCCTGGATTGCCCTTTCAGGTTTTCAATCCACCGGGATACCCTTTTTTGCCCAAGCCGCCTTTTCAGGTTTTCGACTTGCCGGGTGTACATCTTTTTATATATATATCCCTAATTTTTGCCCAAACCCTTTTGGTTTGCCGGGATGCCCTTATTTTTGCCTAGGCCTGTCAACCTAGCGGGTCTCTTTTTATGCGTAGTATTTTTTAACTATGTCTACGTTTACAGGTTGTGGGAAGTCTTCACCATCCATTGTAGTCAGTATCGTGGCACCTCCTGAGAACACTGTCTTGACTACAAATGGTCCCTCATATGTTGGAGTCCACTTGCCCCTAGGATCACCCTGTGGTAATATGATACGCTTGATTACCAAGTCACCAACCTGATATACCTTTGGCTTAACCTTCTTGTTAAAAGCTTTGATCATCCGTTTCTGGTACATCTGGCCATGACAAACTGCTGCTAACCTTTTCTCATCAATCAAATTTATCTGGTCAAGTCGAGTCTGAATCCACTCATCTTCATCCAAGCCTGCATCCTTCATAATTCTCAAGGAGGGGATCTGAACTTCAATAGGCAGAACTGCTTCCATACCATAGACTAAGGAGAATGGGGTTGCCCCTGTTGAAGTACGTATTGTAGTACGATAACCATGCAGAGCAAATGGTAACATCTCGTGCCAATCCTTGTAAGTAACAGTCATCTTCTGTACAATCTTCTTAATGTTCTTATTAGCAGCTTCAACTGCCCCATTCATCTTTGGACGATACGGAGAAGAGTTGTGATGCTTAATCTTGAACTGCGTACAGAGATCAGTAATCATAGTGTTGTTCAGATTAGAGCCATTGTCAGTGATAATCCTTTCAGGGATACCATACCTACATATGAGATTATTCTTAATGAACCGAGCCACAACATTCTTAGTCACAGATGCAAATGAAGCTGCCTCTACCCACTTCGTGAAGTAATCAATAGCAACCAGGATGAAACGATGCCCATTAGAAGCAGTAGGCTTGATCTCACCAATCATATCCATGCCCCACATGGCAAAGGGCCAAGGAGCAGTCAACACATTCAATGGAGATGGAGGTACATGTACTTTATCAGCATAGATTTGACATTTGTGACATGTTCTGGAGTGTTGATAGCAATCAGCTTCCATGGTAGACCAATAGTAACCTGCTCTCAAAATCTTCTTTGCCATGGTATGACCACTAGAATGAGTGCCAAAGGTCCCATCATGCATCTCTTCCATAATTTCTGTAGCTTCCTTCTTATCCACACAACGAAGCATAGTTGAATCATGATTACGCTTATACAGAACGCCATTACTCAGAAAGAACTTAGCAGAAAACCTTCTCAGGAACTTCCTATCTTTGACAGATGCCCCTTCAGGGAATTCCTGAGCTTCAAGATAGTTTTTCACTTCATAGAACCAAGGCTTCTCCTCTGCCCCTTCAGTGTCAATCTCATTGCAGTATGCAGGCTTCTCAAATCTATCAATGGTAATCTTGGGAGCTTCATCATCCCAGCTGATCTCAAACATAGATGCCATGGTGGCCAATGCGTCTGCCAACTGATTCTCTCTTCGTGGAATATGTCCAAAAGTAATCTCTTTGAAATGTGGGATCAAAGACAACACATGTTCTCTGTAAGGAATGAGATTATCATGCTTTGTATCCCAATCTCCTTTAATCTGACTTACTACCAGAGCTGAATCTCCATACACCTCAAGGAACTGAATCTTCATATCAATAGCAACTTGCGTACCCATGATACATGCCTCATACTCAGCCATGTTATTGGTACAATAGAAACAAAGTCTGGCAGTAATCGGGGTCTGACAACCTTCAGGGGAGCTAATCACAACACCAACACCATTACCATGTGCATTGGAGGCACCATCAAAAACCATAGTCCATCAGGATCCTTGTTCAGGTCCGTCATATTGTCCAGGTTCTTTGGTAACAGACATAATGTCTTCATCAGGGAACTCAAAATTCATTGACTGGTAATCACCTACTGCTTGATGAGCCAAATGATCAGCAACAACACTCCCCTTAATGGCCTTCTGAGTAGTATACTGTATATCATATTCCGTCAAGATCATTTGCCATCTTGCAATTCTTCCGGAGAGAGCAGGTTTCTCAAATATGTACTTGATTGGATCCATCTTCGAAATCAACAAGGTAGTATGGGTCAACATATACTGTCTTAGTCGGCGAGCAGCCCATGCCAAAGCGCAGCAAGTTTTCTCGAGCAGTGAGTATCTTGTTTCACAGTCGGTAAACTTTTTGCTAAGGTAGTATATTGCCTGCTCTTTTCGACCAGACTCGTCATGTTGCCCCAATACACACCCCATTGAGTTGTCTAATACTGTTAAATACATAATCAAGGGTCTTCCATCAACTGGTGGCATTAAAATTGGAGGTTCTAGCAAATATCTCTTGATTTCATCAAAGGCAGTCTGGCACTCATCATTCCATTCCATCACCTGATCTTTCTTCAACAACTTGAAGATTGGCTCACAGATGGTAGTTAATTGGGAAATAAATCTTGCAATGTAGTTCAATCGTCCCAAGAAACCTCTAACCTCCTTCTCAGTACGGGGAGCTGGCATCTCTCGTATAGCTTTCACTTTTGCAGGATCCACTTCAATACCTTTTCCACTGACAATGAAACCCAGGAGCTTTCCAGATCTAACTCCAAAAGTACACTTGTTTGGATTTAATCTCAACCTGTATTTCTTCAACCTCTCAAACAACTTGTGCAGATGATCAAGATGTTGTTCTTCATTCTGAGACCTGGCTATCATATCATCCACATATACCTCTATCTCATGATGAATCATATCATGAAACAAAGCCACCATAGCACGCTGATATGTTGCCCCTGCATTCTTCAAACCAAATGGCATTACCTTATAGCAAAAGGTGCCCCACTGTGTCACAAATGTAGTCTTCTCCATATCTTCAGGTGCCATCTTGATTTGATTGTAACCAGAGAAACCATCCATAAAAGAGAATACCTTATGCTGAGCAGTGTTGTCTACCAGAATATCAATATGAGGAAGTGGAAAGTCATCTTTAGGGCTAGCCTTGTTCAGATCTCTGTAGTCTACACACATACGTACCTTACCATCTTTCTTAGGAACTGGTACCACATTTGCAACCCACTGAGGATAAGAAGTTACGGCCAAGAACCCTGCATTGGACTGTTTCATTACCTCTGCTTTGATCTTTTCTGACATTTCAGGACGCATACGACGGACCTTCTGCTTCTTTGGACGACAATCTTCTTTCACTGGCAAACGGTGAACCACAATGTCTGTATCCAACCCTGGCATATCTTCATAAGACCAAGCAAAGATCTCCACATAGTCACGTAGCATCTGAATCAACCTGCTCTTGACACTGTCCTCTAAATCAGCCCCTATCTTGACCTCTTTTCTATTTTCTTCAGTTCCCAGATTCACAACTTCGACTGGCTCTTCATGTGGCTGTATAGCTTTCTCTTCTTGTTGTAACAACCTAGCAAGCTCTACAGGTATTTCACGATCGTCCTCGTTTCCGTCTTCAGTTTGATAGATCGGATTCTCGAAATTGTAATTGGCAATAGTAGAACTGTTATCAACTGGATCCAGAGTGGATGAGGATCTGCATTTTAGTGACGTGGGTGTGTGTAAGAACACATAGCTGATAAAGCAAAAATAAAAGAAAAAGAAAGACAAGGAACACAATATTTACGAAAACGAAACGTCCACTGATTTTATTGAATGAAGTATGCAAATGAAATGACAACCCGTAACAAGCACACCATTGTGCCCCGGGTAAGGCACATGGCTTGAAAGTTTTAATTGTTCCAGAAATTACAAATTTAAAAACATAACACAGTAATAGTATTTACTCCTGACTAAAGGAGATAGGGATAACATCTTCAGCTTTCCAATTATTGAGTCCAGCACCCACAGTAGGAAAAATCCATGCCTCCAAGTTGTGGTCTTCATCTTGATCTCCCACAGCATTGATAACCCCTTGATTGGTGATACGAACAACACGAGCACGACGAACAGCCTTCTGGGACTCTGCAGTGAAACCCAAACCAAACTTGTCAGACTTGTATGGAATATCAGGAAGCTGACCCCAAATAGTACAACCACCTTCTTCCACCATAGCTTTTGCATCATTGAGGGAGGCCATTGCCATTGTTGGAGGGTTTCTGATGACCACAGGAACCTTCTTCACAGCAGGAGGAGTCACACAATCCTTAACAGCCCAGGGAACCACTTCAAATGACTGACATGGAGTTTCAATGTATTCACCTTCTACTTCCAGATACTTGAAAGTGTTTACATGGCTGACAAAGTATTCTTCCTCTCCAAAGACAGTAACAACTTTTCCATTCACCGGATATCTCAACTTTTGATGTAATGTGGAGGTCACCGCACCTGCCCCATGGATCCAGGGACGACCAAGCAGACATGAGTACGAAGGACGAATATCCATCACATAGAATGTAGCAGTAAACACCTGAGAGCCAACCTTGATTGGAAGATCAATTTCCCCATGCACTACTCTTCTAGAACCATCAAAAGCCTTTACCACAATATTACTGGGCTTCAATACCGTATCTTCAGGACTCAGCTTGTTCAGGACTTCCTTAGGCAACACATTCAGAGAGGAACCATTGTCTATCAGCACATGAGACAGGGTAGTGCCCCTGCATTCAATTGAAATATGCAAGGCCCTGTTATGATCCCTCTTGGCAGGGGTCAAGTCAGCATCAGAAAATCCTAACCCGTTGTCATAGGTCAGGTGCGCAACACAATTCTCAAACTGGTCCACAGAAATTGCACTGGGTACATGAGCCATCTTTAGAAACTTGATCAATGACTTGGCATGAGCCTCAGAACATAATAACAGGGAGAGCATAGAAATCTTTGAGGGAGTATGCCCCAGCTGATCAACAATATCATAATCACTCTTGCGAATGATTTTCAATACTTCTTCCATCTGCTTAGAGAGGTCATCAGCAGCTGGCACATCAGTAGATACAGGCTCAATAACAGGACCCTTGCCCCGAGCATCAGTGGTGGAAGTAACAGCAGGAGTAACCGCACTCTTAGAAGCAACTGGAGGAGAGAAGACTCTTCCACTACGAGTGATCTTGCTAGATCCAGCAATATTATCAATGTCAACAGGCATATCAGGTAAAGGCTCCTGCTTGACACCATGGATGTAAACATCAGACCCATAGTGCCAAGGCACAGCTTTGTCAGATGTATAAGGAATAGGACCAGGAGTGGTAGTGATCAGAGGAGCTACTCTGGCTTCAGCAACAACTTTCACAGGACCTTCAACAGTAATCTTGATTGGGCCCTGATGAGTGATTTTAATGGGACCCTTTGAAGTGATTCTTAGTGGTACTTTGTCAACCATGTCAACCTCTTCAATCTTCTTACCCTGAGTCAGATGATCCACCATACTTTCTACAGATGCTGGTCTTCTTTCAAACACTATAGTATATTTATCCATGAGACGTTGAATCCCATCTCTCAAAATGAAGCAGCTATCCGGCTTATAGGTACAATATAGACAATCTTCATGACAACCTGGAAAGATCCCAGCTTGTACTAACCTCTTTTTGATAACAGACAATGGTGTGCTCAACTCCATAACTGAATAGACATGCAGATCTTCATCAATATCTTCATCAATGGCGTTGACAGTCTTCTCGTGATTTGGCATTGGAGCTGTAATCACATTTGGAGTACCTGGTGGATCAAACTCAATTTCTCCAGCATCAATCATATCCTGAATTTTGTTCTTCAAGACCCAGCAGTTATTAGTATCATGTCCTGGACAGTTTGAATGATATGCACATCGTGCATTGGGATTGTACTTGGGAGAGGTAACATTGGGATTCTGAGGGGCCTCCCTCAGGGTAATAAGTTCAGCTTTCAACAAGTGTTGCAATGCCTGAGCCATTGACATGTTGATCTTCGTGAACTGTCTTCTAGCCCTCTGTTGGTTGCCTTGAGGCTGCTCTGTTGTTGCAGGAGTTGGATTTGAAATATGAACTGCACTAACAGACTGATGCCTTCTGTTACGATCAGGCTGACCATACACAGCATTAGATTCTTTCTTCCCAGTGGGAGGCTTCTTTGCAGCACCTGATGAAGAAGTGCCCACTTGGATCTTACCACTCTTGATACCATTCTCTACTCGCTCTCCTGTCATGATCAACTCAGTGAAGCCAGATGATGAGCTTCCAATGAGATGACTGTAAAACGGACCATTCAGCGTACACATGAACATATCAACCAACTCCCTATCAGTCAAAGGGGGTTGAACTCTTCCAGCAAAGTCTCTCCACTTCTGAGCATACTCCTTAAAGCTTTCTTTGGCACCCATAGACATGCTTTGAAGCTGCATGCAAGTGGGGGCTAAGTCAGCATTGTATTGATACTGCTTGTAGAAAGCTTCAGCAAGGTCATTCCAATCTCTGATGTTGACACTCTCCAACTGATAATACCACTCTAGCTGAGCTCCAGATAAACTCTCTTGAAAGAAATGGATCCACAACTTTTTATCAGCAGTGTGGGGTTGCATTCTTCTGACATAAGACCTCAGATGCAATTTGGGACAAGAGACCCCATCATAGACAACAAATGTAGGAACTTTGAACCCAATGGGTATGACCACCCCAGATATCAAGCTCAAATCCTCAAAATCCAGCCCAGATGATTTCTGTAATTCCATAGCATCCATTCTATCCACCAGCATCTTGAATTTGTCTTCGTTAGGCTCATAGTAGTAGTTAGCCTCAGAATCAGAGTCCCCCATAGTGTTGTGGAGACTGCCTCTCTCCTGCTCAGATTCTTCAGATTCATAGTCTTCAACCTGTTCCTTGGTCTTGGCAGGACCTTTGAACCTTCTTCCCATGTTGAGCAACCCAGCAGACCTTCTAGCCTTCTTAGTCTTCTTGGCCAGCAGTGTCTTCAATTCATCCTGTCCCTTGGATAGGTTCAGGATCAGCTCTTGGAACTGTGCATTCTGTGCCTGGAGATCCTTAACTGATTGTTCAAGAGCCATTGCTGAAATAAACAGCGAGGAGATGAGAAACCTGTGCACAATTATAAACCTGTGATGCAATGATATGGGAATGCATATGCAATGTTTTCAAGGACCGCAGGATTTAAATTTGCTTAAACAAACAAGAAAGTAACTTTTTATTAGTAATAACTTGTTTTGCCTTTTAGGCTTACAAAAAATGAAAACGAAATAAGTACAAAAGATGGGGTTTTAAGTCTCCCATGGACGTTTCCTCTTGGTGTTGAGGTATGAGTTGAGGTTTCGTTCCTCATGAAGTAGCTTTGTTAGCTCTAGGATCCTTGCTTGGCTTGCTTTGTAATGAGCCTCGAAAGTATCCCTTTGCTCTTTCAGTTGGATCCATGATCTCTGCAAGTCTTCCATATCAGTAGGCATGTCTGGGTGAAGGATGGTATAAGCTGTGTCTCCTTCAGCAACAGGTTCCATGGTAACTGGTAGGATGGCAGGATATGGCATCATGAGTGTCTGAGCACGAGATCGTACCCATCTGAGATAAGCCTCCATAGGAATAGTGTACTTAGGCTCCAGTGTCTTGCTGTCAATCCTGTTTACCTTTCCCCAAGCTCGGATGAATCTCTGACGGTAACCCTGAAGATCGTTGTCGTAATCAAACACAATGCTCTGAATCAACATGTCATGTGGACCATCGCTCCGGGCGTAACCAAACTGTCGTAAAGCTAGAGATGGGTTGTAGGTGATGCCTCCTCTTATGCCTAGAAGTGGCACATTAGGAAACTCCCCACAACGGTCAATGATGGTGACATTCTCCATAGATCTGGAGCACCAATGGATGTCTGAGTGAGAAAGTGACATGATCCTCTTGGACCATCTGAACCCTTGCTCATTCTTCATTACTGAGCGAGGAAGGTGAGAAATAAACCACCTAGAAAGTAAAGGTATGCAGCACATCAAAGTTCCTCTTGCCCTTGTAGTACGGGTGTGAAGAGAATGTAGGATGTCTCCAAGTAAGGTAGGCACTGGATTGTGACTCAGGAATATGTTGATGGCATGAATGTCTATGAACTGATCAGGATTGGGGAACAACACTAAGCCATAAATCAATAAGGCTAAGATCTCCTCAAAAGCATCGTAGCTCATAGCCTTCAAGAACATTTGAGCTTTATCCACTAATACCTTGGCAAGAATACCTTTAACTCCACTTCTCGTCTCTAGAACAATGTCAGACTTCTTCAGATGTAGAGCTGCAGCAATAACTTCTGGTTTAAGCTCCTTCTCTAAGCCTGTGAATGGCTTCTGATCAAGAACAGGTATACCCAGAAGTTTAGAGAACTCCTCCATGGTTGGAACCAGCTGATAATCAGGAAATGTAAAGCAATGGTGCTTAGGGTCAAAGAACTGAAACAGCACACTCATCATGTCTTCACTGAACCCTGAAGTAACTAGATCCAATAAGTGACCATGTCTCTTGTTGAACTGGGAATGATCAGGCACTAGGGAAACCAACTCCTTGAGCTTAGCAGGTATCCCTACAAAGTTGATCCTGATGGTGTTTCTACGAGCAGAAGCCATGACCTGCAACAAAGAACAAAGATAAATCCTTTGGTCCTTGAAATGGTTAGGGAAAATGATATGCTTATGATGCATGATGATGTCATGATGTCATGCTCAATCACAAACATGTGGCACACACAAACAAGTCACACCATAGCCCTAGGTTTAAAGGCTTGCATGAGGTTCAAAGGCAAGTACCCTCCCCTGAAGTTAGATGGTTCATCCTGTCCTACAAAAGTAACCAGGTTCTAAGGGATCTCAATATCATTGATCCTTCACAAGGGTGGTTGTTCAGAAGGCAACTTACTTGCCAACCAAAACCCTCCAAGTTTAAGATCTCAATGAGCGTAGTATCGAGTGTCAACCAACTTCAGTCTGCACCAAAGCCGGTTACCTCACTACTTTCTAAAGGCCAAGATGAGTTAACTAGGGTTCTAAAAGTCAGTTAGTGCATTGACAACATATGGCAGCCTCAATATTATCCTCAACTTGACTTAAGGAATATAAGCACCAACCACGAAGTCGCACTAACTATGGCCACCAGATCAACCGTATCGATATACGTCGTACAGTTTCCTTGGTCTATTGCCATTTACCTAAGGTACACTAGGTCCGGGTTAGGACCTTTCACACATGAGAGCACCCCAACAATATAATAATAAAGCAAACAAGGCAAACAATTTAAAGTGATCTTAATTCCTAAGGGTACCCCTCTTAAATAGGTCCCCAGCAGAGTCGCCAGTTCTGTAACCCGGTGAACTGACTTTAAACAATGTTGCGGATAGCAAGAGTCGCCACCGACTTTTATTTTATCCATAAGGAAAGGTTATAAAAGAACAGGAAAGACCTTAGAGAATATTTTGGGTCCGGGGGGTAGGTTATGAAAAGGGAAGGTATTAGCATCCTTTTCATCCATGGTTATCCATGGGCTCTTAGGTACTTAAGCTCACTTTTGAATTGTTTTGAAATTGTAGTGTGTGAATAGAAAATTTTCAGAATAGTTAATAAATAATCCATGTAAGGATGTGTTAAGAACTTGTTTGAAAACTTGTTGAAAATTTGTTTAAGTGCGAAACAATTTTGAAGTGAGCAAGCACCTAGGAGTAACCTACCCTAATGTTTAAAGGTCTTTCTTATTCTTCATTCTTTCCTTTAGTAAGACTATCCCTACTATAATGGAGTAGGTAGTCCTTACTTTGGATGTTAAGGGACATGTGAGGGACAATTTGACTTTGAAGGCCATTGTGGGATGTAATAAGCACATATAAGGGACCATCATCATTTTTCGAAAGGGACTCGATTCGTAAAGGCAACCATAAGGGACTTTGATGATTTTTCCATTTGAGGGACTTGCTTTATACACCCCACTTAACCATTATTCGTAGGCAACTTGAGGGATATCCTTAGGAAGTGAGACGGCGATTAAAATCGACTTACGTGTGTGACGTGTTTATTTTAATTATCTTTATTTAAAAGTGATCTAAATTTATTTTAATATTACATACATGTTGTTACACTCCCTAATTACTAACCATAATAATAATTAAATAATTAAACAACTTTACATCCAAGAAACAATTACAAAATAATAAGCAAAATAATTAAATAAAATATAAATAAGCAATAATAAATAATAAAGGGGGTTAATTCTAAGTTTACTCGGCAAGACATCGCATCTTGTGCCTACGTATCCTTACGGGAGTGGAATCAGAGTAATCGTAGTTCCCCTCAATAGGGAGGTTAGAAACTTCTTGACTGTGGTCAAGGTCTCAAGGGGAATAAACGCATCTTAAGGACACGCTTACGTGGAGTGTAGAAACTCCAAATCTCTACGTTGAAATGTTAAGTTGTAATTAGGGTTAAATTAGGGATTCCACGGCGAGAAACCCTAAAATGAGCGCGGCGGCTCTTTGACCTAATGCTAAGGGTAAAATTGTAATTTTGCCTGCGGCGAGGCATTTGTGAAAATTAGGGTTTGTAGTTTGTAGTTTTGAGGATTTGAAATTGAATGTGTGAAGTTTTACGGACTATTGGCGCGGCGGCCAAACAGTTAGACCTAACCTTCGGATGTGTGCAATGTGACAGAAATAATAGTAAACGCGTGAGATAATTGAATCATGCAAACAGAGAGATAATGTCATAATTTAAACCATGCAAGCAGAAATTTAAAGGCAGAATTTAAAGAGCGATTGTTAAGTTCGCGAGGTTACATGAGAGGAGCAGATACAATATGATAATGAAATTTGAATTGAACAATAATAAAATAAAATAAATAACGGTTCTAGTTATTATTTTAAAAAAAAAGATTTTAGTTATTATTTTAAATTTATCTAAAAAAAGTTTTTCTTAAAAATAATAGGTTTTCATATTAATTTGGAAAAGATGTTAATGTTATTTATTTTAAAAAACAGATTTTTATATTATAACAAATTTTAATAAATTAATGATAACAATAACAATAATAATGGTAATAATAATGATAATAATGATAATAATAATAAATAATGGTAATAATAATAATAATAATAATAATAATAATAATAATAATAATAATAATAATAATAATAATAATAATAATAATAATAATAAAGCAATAATGAATTTTAAATGTGCCAAATAACCCAACAATGTTGCTAACGCAGAAATGCGCTCATCGCAACCAGATCTAAATCGGACGAAACAAAATTTATCGCAAAGAAAAAGAAATTAAGCAAAAAATAGTATTATTGCTCAAACAAAAATGCGATCATCGCAACCAGATCGAACTAACACAAATGTCACGCGTCATGCACACAAATGTGCAAACATCGTATCGACATAATTCGATCAAAAATCTTATATATATAAACTCTAACAATTTAAAAATTATATATATATATATATATAAACGTAACAGTAATAGATAAAGAAAAAGAAATAACGATAATAGATGAAGAAAAAGAAATAACGGTAAAAGATGAAGAAAAAGAAACAACAGTAATAGATGAAGGAAAAGAAATAACGGTAAACGATGAAGAAAAAGAAACAATAGTAATGGATGAAGAAGAAAACTAAATAACGGCAAACGGCACTCACTCCTCTTAGGTTTTTTTTCATTCCCTCCTTTTTTCCAACAAGGCAACACATGTATATATAGGGAACAAATTAGGGTTAACACCAAATTGTCAATAATGTCCCTAAAGCCCATTTTAAAGCCCAAACTAAATAATTAGTTAAGAAAAAATAAAATTTAAATAATTTAAAATAAACTTAAAATAAAAACTAATAATCCTATTGATTCCTAAAATAAAAAATATTATAAAAAGAACAAAATTTTTTTCAATATTTTTTATTTTATGATTTTTTGGATATTTTTATGAATAATTTAGAAAAAAGTGAAAAAAATAATATTTTAAAAAATGATTTAATTAAAATACGAAAATAATAATTAAATAATAATAAAAACTATTTTTGTTATTTTTTTAATGAAAGATAGAAAAATTTAGAGTAAAAATAATAAAAAACAAAAAAAATGACAAAGGTGAGATTCGAACTCTCAACCTCTCACACTCATAACTCCTTACACATGTCCTCCTGCCAATTGTGCCATTTTTACTTTTTAGAAAAAAAATGCATGCCATATGATATTTACCTGCAAAAAGTCAAACGACTACACAAATTTGTTAGTAATTGATTAAATGCAATGAAATGCGACGACAAATCTTAGGGCAAAATTTGGGGTATTACAGTTATTATGATAATATTTCTCACCCAACCTCTCTTTGATGTTGGCAAAAAAAAAAATCATGAAGTTTGACTTTGGTTTGACCACAGTTGACCTCAGTTTGACCTTTTAACTGCATTGACTGCTTTTGACTTATCTGATCATCTGACTGAGCAAACTTTTGAGAAAAGTCTTGAAACTTGACATGGGGGTTCTTATACACATATAAGATGTTATGAAGCTCACTTGAAGTCTTGGAAGTCCATTTAGCCTTATTAAAGTCAAAACCCTAGTTTTGGATGCACTGCTTAGGAGGTGCATTGTCTGAGGGAATTGTCAACTCTTCTGACCAATTATGAATTTTGTGAACCTTGTGAACCTTCTTGGAACACAAAGTCTTGTATTGTGAGGGCAAATTTTGGGGTTCAACACATAGCCTTTCTTTATATCCACAGGAAATCAACACAACTTATAAAAGAATAGAATCCTGATGGTCATACACACAGGACTTCATGACTTTCAAAATTTCTTCGACAACCCTACAAAGCACACAAAATCTAGATAAAGTGGTTAGCTATGCATGAATGATCGACCTAGGATGATATGCAAATGATCAAGGAATCTAAGGGTAAAATTTGGGGTATAATAGGATGCAAAGATAATTAGCTGTTATTTTATTGGATACGCTGAACACTCTTACAGGTACAAGTTTTATAGTCCCATTACTAGAACAATTTTTGAAACGAGAAATGTAAGATTCCTTAAGGATGTAGAGTTTAGAGGGGAAGGAAGCATAAGGAGTGTCGTCTTTGATGAAGATATTGTTTCTCACAATGATCAAGTCTTTGTACCCATCTTTGTTTTAGAAACAGATCCTGAAATAAACAATGATGTTATTCCTAACATCCCTCAAGAACAAGATAATACTGACTTTCTTCCTCAAGCACTGTCTATAGTTCAAACTCAACAACCTCAAGAGCTACGATTAAGAAGATCCACTAGAGATAGGAAGAGTGCAATTTCAGATGATTATGTTGTATTTTTTCAGGAACGTGAGGATGAGATTGGTTTGACTGAGGAAGATCCTATCAACTTTAGTCAAGCTATGCGGAGTCCAAACTCTCTTAAATGGGTTGATGCCATGAAGGATGTGATGAAGTTGATGGCTGACAATGATATTTGGGATCTCATTGAATTACCGAAAGGAATGAATCCCATTGGTTGTAAATGGATATTTAAAACCAAAAGAGATTCAAAGGGTAATACTGAGAGATATAAAGCTCGTCTTGTCGCAAAAGGCTTTACTTAAAAGGAAGGAATTGATTATAAAGAGACTTTATCTCTAGTTTCTTCGAAGGAATCTCTTAGGATCATGATGGCATTGGTAGCTCATTTTGATTTAGAGTTGCATCAGATGGATGTAAATACTACGTTTCTAAATGGAAACATTGAAGAGACAATATATATGGTGCAATCAGAAAACTTTGTATCAAGAGATCCAAAGTCTATGGTTTGCAAACTCAAGAAATCCATCAATGGTCTTAAACAAGCTTCCCGTCAATGGTATTACAAATTTCATCAAGTAATACCCTCATTTGGTTTTGAGTCTAATTCAGTTGATAACTGCGTATACAAAAAGTTCAATGAGAGTAAATTCATTTTCTTGGTACTATATGTAGATGATATCCTTTTGGCAAGCAACAATATATGCTTATTGCACAAAACCAAGAGATTTCTCACAAATAAGTTTAAGATAAAAGATCTTGGGAACGCCTCATTTGTCTTAGGAATTCAAATACTTAGAGACCGTTCTTGAGGTATTTTAGGATTGTCACAAAGGAGCTATATTGATACAGTTCTAGATAGATTCTCCATGAAAAATAATAAACCAGGAGACACAACCGTTGCTAAAGGAGATAAGTTTTATCTCAAACAATGCCACACTACAGATCTTGAAAATGAAGAGATGCGTAAGGTTCCATATGCTTCAGTTATGTGAAGTCTTATGTATACTAAAGTTTGCACTTGTCCCGATTTAGCATTCATTATAGGAGTTCTTGGAAAATATCTAAGCAATCCTATTATGCAGCACTGGATAGCAGTAAATCGTGTAATGTGCTATCTGAAGAGAACAAGAGACTTCATGCTCACTTATAAAAAGTCAGATAACTTGGAGATCATTGGGTATTCTGACTTTGAATTTTCCGGATGCCCGGATAGCATACGTTCCATATCTGGAAACATCTTTCTCTTGGCTGAAGGAGTCGTATCCTATAAGTCTTCCAAATAGACTTTAGTGGCTCCTTCCATCATGACAGAAGAGTTTGTGGCTTGCTTTGAGGCATCAAATTATGCAATTTGGCTGCAGAACTTTGTCACAAGCCTACGCATCGTTGGGAGAATTGAAAGACCCTTGAAGATTTACTGTGACAATAATGTAGCTCTTCTCTACTCCAACAACAATATGAGTTATACAAAATCGAAATATATCGATATCAAGTATCTTGTTGTGAAAGAAAGAGTTCAGGAGAAACAAATTTTGATAGAACATATAAGGACAAACTTAATGCTAGCTGATCCACCACCAAAGGTTTAACACCTAAGGCTTTTCATGGGCATGTTGCTCACATGGGTCTTGATTTTGAGTTTGCCTTAGATTAGTGGGAGATTTTTTCCTTAATTTTCTGTGTTCTATGCTTTGATTTTATTATGGTACAAACTTTATGTTATGTTTAATTTTTTTGCAGAAATAAAAAAAGTTATGAGGTGCCATTGTTATAACAATATCTAGGTTTTGATATGTGCAAATATTGTAATTTTGAATTGCACCTAAGGAATTTCAGGTTGATCTCACTAAAGACTCCAGTAGGACCAGATGAAAATATGCATGATTCGGAGATCACATTGCATGAAATTTCTATGCTACTCATCCATATCGACCTATGTCATTAAGTACGTTGATGTGGTGGTCGTCAGGGTTCCGTCACGTTATACGTTAGCGACGATAATTGCGATGGTCCCATTATTGATGTGTGAGGTGGACCATATTGTATAGTTGAAACCTAAAGATAAATAACATTCAGATGTGCGCCTAAAGAATTATAATATAATTATTAAGACATTGGCCAAGTGGGAGATTGTTGAAATATGTTAATAATTTAATACTATATTAGTATTCCAATAATTGTGTGGCTAAATATATTTATTTAATTATATTAGCTATTTTATCAAATAAAGTGTCTTAAATAAATAATGTGATCAAATAATATTAAAAGGCTATTTAGATTTTATTTAGAAATTAATTCATTAATTAATCCATTAAATAATTGGGTATGGACTCAAGTATGAGTAAATGTTAGGATGACCCATTTGAGAATAATGAGAACTCTAATTGTCCATCACACTATATATAGGCTATGGTCTCTAATATACCGTCCACAAACAAATTATCTTTTCTCCTCATCTGAAGAGAATTCGAGACATAAGGAGTACCGATTGAGAAAAAACCACAAAAGTCATCAACTTTTAATTTAAGATTACCGTCAAATGGATTTTTTTAATGGATTCAAATAATCCTAAAATGGATTTATCGATCCTATAATTTTGTTGATGAATCAAAGTAAGAAACTCATGGCTGATGAGTCAAAGAAACAAATCAACCGTAAAAACAAAATCCATGCAAGACGCAAACAGAAACCTCACAACTTAAGAATGAAAAATCAATCGAAAGAACTAACATTATGAACATGGAAATTGAAAACAAAATTAACAGAAGCGCAGTTGATAATTGATCACTTAATAAGAAAACCTAGAGAAAAAGGAAATGAAGAATTCAGGAATAGCATAGAGTAATCGGAATCAAGAATCTAAGTTTGATCTAAACTTGAAGATGATGAAAATTAAAAACGTATAAGTTGGAATAGCATGGAGTTTCTTACTTTATCCTAAAATCGATCCTATAATTTTATACATGTTTGTAGGACTATTTTGATTCTGCATAAAATATATGTCATAGTATGTTGAACATGTATATTGAATTGATTTAATTCTAACCAAAACAAAATGTTATATCTTATTGAATAAATTAATAAAGTTTTATTTTTTCTACTAACAATTAAAAATATTAGTTATAAGTGATAGTATAAAATTATTTTGATAAAAGAGTAAGAATATTAAAACAATAAGAAGAATGTTACACATTGGAGAATATAACATAGGTTTAGGTAAATTCTCATTTTCTATGAACACCATATGCTAGTTAGTAAGACCAATTTAAATTGATTCATTTAAACTTATCAATTAACATAAATTTTATGACATTGTATAAAAGAGTTTAAATATATATATATATATATATATATATATATATATATATATATATATATATATATATATATATATATATATATATATATATATATATATATATATATATATATATATATATATAAATATATATATATATATATATATATATAATTTTAAATTGATTCATTTAAACATATATATAATTTTAATTTATTTTACTTTAATATCAGCTGCAAAAAGCTCTTTATCCAAAGACACGCCAACGAGGTGGCTCTTGCTTCCAATTAAAAATAAAAATTGTTTTGTTTGAAATTAAACTTCAGCGAAAATTGACAGTAATTCAAATACAGGGATATAATGGTCAAGGCGCACGAAAATCAGGCGCAATACGCATCACGTTAACAATATAATCTAGAAGGACGTTAGGCTCTATTCCCGCCTTTTTGTTTTCACAGTTTCGAATTGCATCTGAACAAACACACGCTTTTCATCAACAAAACCAATTTCATCAGTCTATTCAAATTCTCTATCCACCGAGAGCTTCAATACACTCTCTCTTACATCGCATTTTTCTAAACGGAGCTTCACGAAGATCAGACCAGGTTAACGTCGATCGCAAGTGTTCTCTCAACACGTTTTTAATTTTCATCATCTTCGAGTTGAGATCAAACTTAGATTCTTGCTTCCGATTACTCTATGCTATTCCTGAATTCTTCATTTCCTCTTTCTCTAGGTTTTCTTATCAAGTGATCAATTATCAACTGCGCTTCTGTTAATTTTGTTTTCAATTTCCGTGTTCATAATGTTAGTTCCTTCGATTGATTTTTCATTCTTAAGTTGCGAGGTTTCTATTTGCGTCTTGCATGGATTTTGTTTTTACGGTTGATTTGTTTCTTTGATTCATCAGCCATGAGTTTCTTACTTTATCCGATAAGCTTGATCTGTGGGTTTGTTACTTTTACTTCTTAATTATTACTTACTGAACATTTTTTGTTACATTTTTCAGGTCAGTTAATGGTGCTCTTGCTTAGCTGATACCAGTTTGCAATTTACAATGAATACTGCAGCGAGGAAGATTCTGCATGATGTAAGTAGAAACCTTCATTTGGTGACTTTTATGATCTGTTTTAGTTTTGTGGATGTACTCTTGAATATTTTGCTTGTGATGATAGTGTGGTGATTGGTAGTTTACTTGATTAGGTTTGTTCATCGCTGTGAATTTCTGGTGTGAATATTGTTTTGGTGATGTTTGGTTTGGTCTGTTTCAAATGCATCCTGAGCATTCGTATTTCGTAGTAACTGTAGGCAAGTGTTAAAAAAATACTGTATTATTTTCAAGTGCCCTTGGCTTTGTATTAAAGGATATGATCAATTTTGGTTTTAGCTGCAGTGTTTCTATTTTTGAATGAAAAAAATTGTTAAGATATTCATGGATTGAAACCATATTTTCAGGAGCATGCAAATGATTGTCGAAGTATGGGAAGCAATATTCTTCAGTCTAGCCAGTCAAGGAAAATTTCCATCGGAGTTATGGCAGATTCAAAAGCTAGCTTAAGATCTGGAGCTTTGAAAATGGACGGAGCTGTCACGCCAAATACTGATAGGGTAACCTCTAAGGTGGGAAATATCACTGGAGGAGAAAGCAAGGCTGAAGGAGTGACAACTTCCTCTAAACTAAAGAAAATTGGAGGTCCAAAAGCAGTGGAGGGTTCTTGGATGTCAAAATCCCCTTACCAAAAATCACCTACTTCTGAGGCAAATCTTCAAGCCAACAAAACCTCTAGTTTACTGGTCTCACCTGCTGGGCAGAATGAGCCTGATGGTGTAGAGCGTGAAGCTAGGGTTCAGTTCTTTTCAGTTCAAACTCCACATTTACCTTCTAATAATTACAAGAAGTTTGATGGAGATACTAACAGAAGCTCTAGAAGGAAGGAAAGGAAGGATGGGAGTGCTGAAGAAAGAGCGGAAGAATTTACATTTACTACTACGCCAAAAGTCTTTGGGTCTGATAAAACCAATGCAAATGACAAGATAAGTAGAACAGAAAACAGCACTGAAAATTTGAGAATGAAGCTTTGCCAAATATTGGGAACCACTTCTTCCCCTAAGACTCAGGATTCAGGCTCTCACACTTATAATAAGGATAAGGAAAGTTCATCGCTCAAGCCGCGTTTGAACCAAAAGGAAAATGAATTTGTTAAGAGCAAACAAAATTCAGATACTATAGAAACTGATTCAGAAAATCCTGACCATACTCGTAAAAGGCCAGTCACTCGTTCGAGGACCAGAAAGAAAGCGTCTTCCCTAAAACAGCAGGAAAAGGGTAAAAGTGGCCTAGTTTTCAGAGATGAAGAGAAGCATCAAGAAAAAAGTATACTGTCTTTTGAAGAAAAAGGGATTGGTGGCCGACATGCTTTTCCAAATGATGGTTCCTCAGTGGCTTTAAAGAAAAAGAGTCAGGGAAAGAATTCCAAAATAGGGCGACATAAGATCTGTTTCACTGAAAATCATACCGCAGATAAACTTCACCAAGACACTTCAAAGACTGATCCACCACTGCATCCAGAGGCTCCATTTTCATTTGGGAATAAAATAGGAGGATTTAAGGGTTTCTCACCTGATTATCATACAAAAAACCCTCAGACAAAGAAAAAAGACCAAGAAAAAGATATTTATCAGCCACAAAGAGTAAACAAAAATGATCAGCATGTAGAACTTAAGGTATCAGAAAACAGAAACCAGCAGGAGTGTAGAAGTACTCCAGTTGCCCAAAGTGTTTCCAAGTCACAGGATGATTTTCAAAGTCCTACATTTCAATTTAAGACGCCTACTTTAAGCTCTCTTAGCCCAACACCAAAGATGGATCAAGAGGCAAATGATGTTAATAGTCCGTCATCTACAGAAAGAACAAAATTTTCTCTGAGGACCATACCTAATTTAAGGACTTTTCTGGCTTCGGAGCCAGACTTCACAGCAAGGGAACAAGACAAGTCTCATGTATCCTTATTACTCCAGTGTTTCAAGTTGATACTTGTGTATTTTGTCCTCGAACTAAATATGTTATGTTTCTGTATTTTGCTTTACTTAATCTACTTCAGCAAACAAAGGATAGCAAGTATTCTATTCCTAAAAAAGAAGAATCTTTTAAGAAACAGACAAAAGAGCAGGATGGGTCATCAGATTCATCATCTGAGGAGAAGAACATCCAAGGACATAATCAAGGTCTGGCTTTCATCAAATAATATGCATTATCTTATAGACTCTTGATGAAATTTGCAGCCGATGCATCTCACAGAACCTTTTGTACTTATCTTTTACCAGGCAGTTTTAATTTAACGTATTTCTTCTTAAAACTAAGCCAAATTGGTTTAAGCACACATTAGCCACAGAAAGTAATGAACACGTCTGCAGATGTTTTGTCTCCCGTTTTATTCTGTTTCTATGCCATGCTAATCTTGTATGTTCTTCAAAATTCTGAATTATTCATTTCCCAGGAAATTGGTTTTCACTGGAAATGTTCCATAAAATTGACTTCCTAATATCTCACTCACTCTCAAATTATTATGATGATGCAAATAGGGACGGTTGGTTCTTTATGCAACGCATAATTGGAAATATTACCTGGTTGATTATATTACTTTGTTGCATGTCACAGAGGTCTTTGTCAGATTTAGTATGTATCTTGTTCTTCATAACCTCTGATGTGAGATTAAGTTCTGCTCCGTCATGACTAGTTACTGAGTACTTACAGTGTTAAAGTAACCTTCCATGTCCAATATCTGTCATCTGAGACTAAGACGTGCTCAGTCATCAGGATTTACTAGTGCTTACAAGGTGATAAGGTTACCCGCCAGGTTCACTGTTTCTAGGTTCTTGCACCTGTTCAGTTATTATTTTCAAAGGACCGTCTTGCAAACTGAAACCCATATAGAGTATTTTCTGTGCAGCTCCCTCCAGTAGATTGCTATCGGTTGTAAGTCGTGATAAATCAAAAGACACTGATAACTGTTAACAGAAAATCAAATGTCATCATATAAAATTGGTAGAGCTGAAAATGTGGCAGATGCACTTGCATAATTCCTCTGTTAGCTCTTAATGCATTTGATGGTTTGACTTTAGTCGCACTATCTGAGCTATCAGATATTTTGTCTTTCTTCCTCCTTTATATGTTCTATTTGTCTTTTCATGACTGAACAATCTTTTGTTTCATTTGTAGGCTCAAGAGCAAGACACACTGCTGAGAGGAAAAGTTTTACGCTTCATCCTATCAAAAGGCTGTGTAAACATAAAGGCATAAAATTTAATGATGCAAGCCCAGCTTCGGTGTCTTCAAAAGGTAAAACTTACATTTTGTACTTGATATTTAATATCTAAATATGCTATCCTGATCTATTTAATATCTAAATATGCTATCCTGATCTATTTAATCTTCAATTTTTTATTCAAATTACACATACGGTTAGATATAGAAGAAAGCGGTTCAATCGACGAGGCTTCTGAACAGACTCAAGATGGATTTATAAGGTGTTTTCTCTTTTTCTACGATGAACTTAGTGACGAGTAAGAAAAAAATACAAAATACTACTCATATTTAAACAATCTTTTAATTATATGATCCTCGTCTACTGTTAGGGTTGTTGAACTGATTGCCTTGGAACTGGCCAAACTTAAGAACAAACTGAAGTTGACGACTAGTCAGAAATCCTCAGAAATTTTGAAGTCTGTTGCTGAAGACATACATTTACAGCTGCAGGATGTTCATTCCCAGATTCAAACAGACTTGTACGTATAATAGATTAATGAATTCTTAAATTTCCCATATCTCAAATTCTGACGCGTTTCTGAATAAAATGTTTCAGAGGAAAGCTGACAAATCTCAATAAATCAAAGAGAAAACGGATAGAAACAAAATTTGAAGGTAGCCAATTTTCTACTTCAATTTTTTGCTTAAATATTTGTGTTTTTAATTAACTAATAGTATTGTAATTCTGTAGATCTTTCTCCTTTCAATATTTCCCTTTTAGATTCAACTTCCAAACTTTCTGTCCTAGAGAAAATAACAAACTAAACACTGTACATTATATCTGTGTCTTTATGAATGATTGGACACTTAATAATCTTGGAAACTATGAATAGTCTTCCTTATAAAAAAAAAAGTTACTCCCTCCGTTTCAAAATGACTATCGTTTTAGGGGAAAACTTTTGTTTCAAAATGAATGTCATTCTCATTTTTTGTAATAATAATTGTTATTTTTTTCAATTGTGTCATATAATCATTACTCTGTACACTATTTCCAACACATTAATAAGACTAATTTAGTAAAAGTGCAATATTTTATGACAATTTTATTGTATTTCTTAATCTGTGTGCAAAAACCTTAAACGACAGTCATTTTGAAACGGAGGGAATAACACTTTTTAAGTTCTCAAGATATCATATGTTCATACAATTTCATTTAATACTTCTAATTCAAACTGCATGGTTCGTACTAATTTGCTGATCATAATTGAGAACTTAATGAAAATACAGGTGTTTGTAAGTCCTAGACATTCAAATAATTCACATTTGTATTGGCAGAAGTACATAGTTTCAACATGATATGATATTTTACTGTAAAGGTATAACAATCACAGGCTCAAAGTCATAAGGAAGAATCTCTCACATCTAAACATGATGGTATTATTAAAAACGTCTCCGCATTTGATGTCTCACTCTGTATTAACTTACTATTGTCTATGTATTAAATATATATTTATATTGCCTCTGCACTCCATTTCCAATATTTTACTCATGTTTTCCATTCATAAACGCACTTTCTTGTCATATGATTATGTTTGTGCATGACTTTGATAGGATATGTTTTTTCCATCTTCTTTTCATACCTTCTCTCATTTTCTATTCCTCTAACAAAAATGTAGACCAGCAGAAACAGTTGAGATTAATCTACGATAGATTCAGGGAAGAGGTTAATCTACACATGCAGGGCTGTAGAAGCACTGCAGAAGATCTTGAGGCAGATCAGATAGAGATAAAAGGAGCCCTGGAAAAGCAAAGTATGTAAACTTAGTGTATTTTTTTTAGTCTATTTTGTATTTAAAATCTTACCAAAACAAGTTTTATTTAAAAGAAAATTTTCCCACCAAAATAATCTAATCCAGACATGCAAAATATGTCTTTTGGATATGGTAACCTCCTTTTCTTGGTAATTATTATCTAAGCTTTGACCGAGTTTTGATTATATTGCTTGTATTTTAGGAGTAGCACATAAGAAGCTCATATCACAAGTTGAAGAAGCAGTGGAGGTCCAACTCAATGATGCTCAAAAGAAAATCACATTCACACAGGAGGCAAGTTATATGTAGTAGCTATATACATCAACACTGGGTTTTCAATGCGTTTTTCTTAATGATTTTATCTGAATGAGTTAGTGGTTAGTCATCAACCAATGACTCGATTATAGGATTACTAGTGTGCTGATACATTGTAGTATTATAGACTATTGAGCTAAATTATAATTGAATCATCGACTGCAAGACTAAAGTCACTGAAGGACGACTTCAGCAACTTGAGTCACAGAAGTCAGAGAAATGCTAAGCCAGTTATTTAGATTGCACTTATTCTCTGAACGAAGACATCATAAAATTCGTGTTATGTTTTCTAGATATGACATTTATAAAGTAAATCTCATTTTAAGAAAGAAAAAAGCAAGGGCATCTCAAACCTTCAATGAAAATTAAGAAAATTTTACAATTATGTCCTTTTTTCCGACACTCTTAACTATCTTTGTAAATGTAGACACGTAGCATTGTGTATGTAGAACTGATTTGATCTCATTGACTGCAGATGGCAAGGAAAAAACTACTCCAACTGAAGCAAGTTATAACAATGTGCTTGAAAGAGGGTATCTAAATTGGTGTGATTTCTGCTGATTCCTTGCAAGTTACAAACTTTGCTTATAAGTGCCCCTTAAATTCACCATATCCTTGGCACTGGCACATTACAGATATTTCATACTAAGAACATACAATTACAATCGTATTGTTTACTGTAATGTTAGAGATGCACAGACCCATTGTTAGTATGTTTACTTTGGTGATTGTTAGACTCTGACCGCGTTCAATGCTTTCTCAAGATAATGCTTTAAGCAATTTTTTTGTTAGAATTGATTATACTGTAGGGTCGATTGGGAAGGAAATAAAGCAAGATTTAGGCAGTAAATGTATGTTTTTATTCTATAGACAGAGCAGTAGGAGTTGGGTTGGGAGTTAATATTTTAGAGTAGTTCTTGTTTTTTTTTTTTGGGACAAATAAGGCAGTAGTATTAACTTTTACAAATCTATTACTTTCTCATCAAAACTTACACATACTTTGTGAGAAGAAAATGGACATTACTGATTTGAACGTGTGCCCCAGCGCTCAGATGTGCTCGCGTTTTACCATTCGAACTGAACTTGCGGAAATTAACATGAATAATTCATTTTTGCAACAGATTTTTTTTTTTTATAATAATAATTATGAGTGCCGAGCAATGTGCTCACACATAGCTAATACAACTATGCGGATTAGGACTAACTACGGTGTGTATGCTTGGTTGATACATGTTAATAACTTAAATAATATATTTTAGTGTAATAATCACACTAAAATATAAAACCTACAAGTTCTTCTTTTTAATTAGAGTTAATTTTTAAGTTAATTTAATTCTATTTTAGATCAGTTACATATATCAAACTCAATTTTAGAGTAACTTTAGTGCAGGATTGTTAAACCAAAATTTTTTATAGCTTACGTTAGTAATAAAAATTTTGCATTCGAGTAGAACTGACATGCCATGTAAGTGAACTAAAATTTAGTTCCCATTAGCTATATAGTTAACGTTAACTAGTGAAATATATTATAATATTATTTATTTAATTAATAAAATATTCCAACAACATTAAAGTAATGACATGATATTTGAAAATAGTAACGGTCATATTATCACTTTTTACACTTTAATTTTTTTTACACACAATATTACTTCTAAATTTTTTTCTTTCCATTTCCAATTTTATTTATTTATCAAATGAATCCCAACCAATGAAATCCTTATTATAATTATTTACAATCTTATTTGGTCATGAGAACAACAAAAGTTAGTTTGTCTTATTTTATATTTCTGTTAAAATATAATTTGGTGCTTATTGTCATGTATTATTTTATATTTCTATGAAAATGTAATTTTTTTTAGTATTATTGTTGTGAATTTTGTATCATTTTTAATTTTATAATAAAATATATTTAATATTATTTCTAAGTTTTTAAGGTAAATTTTATTAAAAAAATTGTATATATTTTAATTAAAATAATTAAATTAATGGTAACTTGAATAAAAAATATAAAATGTGGGGTCAAGTTTTGGTTTCTTATAGACAACCATCATTAAAGTAAAAACTACTCAAATCAACTATAAATTTTTAAATCCTACAAAACACTTTGGGCCCACAAAAAATATCTTAGTTTACCCATTTAGTTTACTCCCATTAAAGATGCTCTTATATATGTAGAATAAGTTTGAATGCTCTAAGTGTAAAACTGAAATATATAAAGGATTTTTTTTTTTAAAATAACTACTGTTTTAAAAAAACTCAAATATCCACATTTTAAAAATATATATTGTCGTATAAAAAATACGATTTTTGCGATATACAAAACGGGATTGTACGATCACAGATGAATTTAGAAAAATCGTCATCGAACTTTATTTATTTCCACAAAGAAAAAAAGAAAACAAAATTTACGAATGAAAGAATAGGGTATGGTCATCACAACCATATTGGGTTTGGAAGTTGATTATGTAAGGGGAAGGTACTAGCACCTCCTACATCCATCATACTCGATGAAAACCATCTAAGTTGTCTAAGCATGAAATGGTATTTGATATCTCGAACCTTGTTAATGGGAAAATGAATAATTACTTGGGAAAAAACAAAAGATTTTTATTATTGAGTTCGTATAAATTTTGTAATCCAGTGTCTACTTATTTCATAGGGAATTAAAACTTTGTAGTTATTGTTGAAAAAAGTTTGGTTTGTTGTGTGTGCTTTATGGACAATGTTAAGTTCACATTCTAGAAGTTAGAGACGCTGTTTGTTTGCGGTAGAACGGAAATAACATGCTCTTTTTGAAAAGGTTTTAAAAGGAAAAGTCCAAAGAAAAAATGGTTTGAATTTGTGAAGTGTTTTGTTATAATTTGAAAAATGGTTTGAGACACGTATCATACTAAAGTCTATGACAATAGGAGTGAGTATTCCGTACAAATGATCCAAACGTCTCACGTACAAAATACACTAAGAAGAGGTAAGGAAAACTCTCACTCATCTTTTCTCATGTACTTAAGGCTCATGATGTATAACACATATCGTACTTGTTAAATATTTTTTTTTTGTATTTTTGATTAAGACAAGATTTTTGTTTTAAGTGGAAAGGAAATCTACCCTAATACTATGGAACTAAAGTTATGATTGAAGGGAAAGTCTAACCTAATAGTTGTCATGCAAGAAATTGATCCTAAGGTCTATCTTAATTCAATTTATCAAAGATAAAATTGAATCGAGAATCCAAAGGAAACATGGAAATCATACAGACAAGCAATCAATCGCATCAAGTATCAAGAGCATTCATCAAGTGCATATATAAAAAACAATGACATAAATCAACAATAAGTACGTATAAAGAAAATTATAATAAACTATTCACCTCTTCATAATTCTAAAACGAGGATTTAATCGCAAACTTAAACCATGTATTAGTCACTAATTTAAATCGTGAATTAATCACACTTTTTGATCAAACATTAATCACAAATTTAATCAAAATTAATCACACATTTCTATTACAAATTAATCACAGATTTGACATCAAAATTGATATCAAGATCAAAGTTTTAAACAAGATCAAAATCAATACTAAGATTACCATTTTAATTAACCATTAAAATCTAATATCAAAATTAACTTCAAAATTTAAAATTAACAACTAATCAAAACAAAATAAAAAACATGGGGGTGTAACAAAAAAGAGAAGTTATGAAAAAACAACATGGGCTTTCTTCACAAGCCAAGGGGTGCCAAAAAATTGATGGTGTGAAAATAAAAGAACAACGTGGGCTGATGTTTCCAAGCCCAAACAACCCATTCAAGACAAAAAGGTCATGATGTCTTCATACAAAAAACCAACAAACCATTCCTTAAGTTTTCTTCTCTCTCACCCGTGCCTACTGTTCTTCTCCTCACCACCCTTCGAATCGCCATATTTTTTCATCTCGCGTCTCGTTTCTTCCTCACACACCATTTCGATGGAGTCATAAACGTACTCTTCCGCGCCATGACTGCAAACCGACGACGTTGGAGGTTACTTTCCCCTCTCACACGTATTTGAAACCAAATGTAATTCGATTCCGGTTTAGTTTCACAACGAATTTGTTATGAACGCAACACAGAGGAAGAGATTTACCGGAAAATTGGTTTAAGGTATGACACCAACTTCTTCTTTTTCGCTTGTTGATGTAATTTCGAAACAGTGGATTCTTGTCTCAATTCTGTGTTTTTCTCTTTTCTCCGTGTGTTTGCTGCCTCTGCGTGTTGTTACTTTTTGTTATCTTTTGTGCGTGTATCTCTTGCCCCCTATGTGAATGAGATTGATTACATTTTATAAGCCTGAATGAATTGAACTATGATTTTTGAGATTATGATTGTGTTGAATGTTGTTATGGAAAGGAACATGGTTGAGATTTCTTGTTTCCTTGCCTTTTCCTTTTTGTATGCTGCCAATGATTGTGATTCCGAACCTACCATTTTCCAATGGAACATGTTTGATTATGTGTAATATCTGATGGTTATAGATATGATGTACGACATATTATAATATTAATAATGCAATAAACATGTATCTGTTATGGTTGAATCCATTTGCTTGAGTGTAAACTGAGAATGTTACTGCTCTCTTTCTGATCTAATGGGATAATCAAATATATAACCTCTCAGCGGACTACTCAAAAGAATGACCCAACCCATCACAGATCATTCAACAATTAAACCCAATACAATATTCATTTAATTAAGTAAATTAATAATTGATATAATAATTATATTTTATTTAATAATTAATTAAAAGTAAATCTATTATATATTTAACATTCTCCCACTTGGATGACTTTAATTAATTATTAAAATAACACAATTATAATAACCAAATATATCAATTATTTATCATCAAAATAATGTGAGAAAGCATAAAATTTAACAATGCATAAATTGTATCCGATAGGAAAATAAATCACACATTTCAAATACTCACATTTTACATAACGATAATGAATATGAATTAAAATTATATAATGAAGAAATATGTAATCCAATAATGGTCCAAGCATCTGAAATGCTATAAGAGATATGATTATTAAATTGACGTCATCTTATACATATCTCATTACAATAATTAAATGCAACAATCATACTCCCACTAATCCAAAATATCAAATGACTTAACTACACCCATGTTGGCTACATGCCTTTGAAAAACACCAACAGTCAAGCCTTTGGTCAGTGGATCAGCCAACACGTTCTTTGTGGCAAGATGTTCAATTCGAGTCTGAAATTCAAGAATTTTCTCTCTGACAAATAGATACTTAATATCAAAATGCTTTGAGTGATAAGAGCTCTTAGTGTTCTGAGATAAATGTACAGTAGCATAATTGTTATAATATATCACAAGTGGCCTGTATATGCTTTCAACAACTTTGAAGCGAGAGATTAAGTTCTTTAGCCACATAGCTTGGCAAGTAGCTTCATAGCAAGCTACATATTCTGCCTCCATGGTTGAGGTAGCTGTAAGAGTCTATTTAACACTCTTCCATGAAATAGCTTCTTCTGCCATCATAAAAATTAAGCCGGAAGTAGACTTCCGGTTGTCAGGGCAACCTGCAAAATCAGAATCAGAATAACCAATGACCTGAAGTTGATCAGACTTCTTATAGGTCAACATGTAATCCTTGGTTCCCTGCAAATGTTGCACGACCTTTTTTAACGGCTTTCCAATGACCCAATCCTAGGCTACTCAAGTATCTCCCTAAAACATTAATTGCATATGCAATATCGGGACAAGTACAAACTTGAGCATACATCAAACTGCCAACAGCAGAAGCACATGGGACTTTTCCATTTCAGCAGTTTCTTTATCATTTTGAGGACATTAAGATTTAGAGAGTTTATTACCTTTTTGGACAGGAACAGTGCACGAGGAGCAAGACTGCATATTAAAGCATTTAAGGATTCTCTCAATATATCCCTTTTGAGACAAACCAAGAACACCACGTGACCTATCATGAAAAATTTGGATGCCTAAAACAAGAGAAGCATCACCTAGGTCCTTCATATCAAAGTGGTTACTTAACATTGTTCTCGTCTCATTCAAAAGACTAACATTAGTGCTAGCAAGAAGGATATCATCGACATATAACACTAAGCTTATAAAATCTCTCCCACTGGTCTTTAAATAAATCCACTGATCTGAAGCATTTTCATTGAAACCAAAAGAAGTGACAACTTTGTCAAAATTTAAATACCATTGTCTAGATGCATGTTTTAATCCATATATGGATTTCTTCAGTTTGCATACTAACTTCTCTTTTCCTACTTCAGTAAAACCTTCAGGCTGAATCATGTAAACATCTTCAACAAGTTCTCCATTCAGAAAAACTGTCTTCACATCCATCTGGTGAAGTTCCAAATTAAAGTGTGCAACCAAAGCCATAACAACTCTAAAAGCATCTTTGGTAGAGACGGGTGAGAAAGTTTCTTTGTAATCAATCCATTCTCTTTGACTATAGCCCTTTGCCACTAATCTGGCTTTGTATCTATCAATTTTACCATCAGGATTACGTTTAGTTTTGAAAACCAATTTGCATCCAATGGCCTTGCAACCAACTGGTAACTCTGTGAGATCCCATACACCATTATGAGACATATAATTTAATTCATCATTCATAGCATGTAGCTAATTAGAAGCATGAGGACAAGAAATTGCTTCATTAAAAGCGGTAGGATCATCCTCATCATGAATATCAAACTCATGCTCTTAGAGATACACAACAAAGTCATTTGATATTGTAGGCTTTCGAGCTCTATGAGAACGTCTCAATGGAACAACTTCAACAATGTCACTTGGTTCAGTAACACCAATAGGTTCTAGGGTATCAATTTGTTCATGCTCATCTATTTATGGTGACACAACTTGATCATTATTTTGAATTACTGAAATCACAACCTCATTATGGAAAGGAACAATTGGTATAGGGAGAAAAGTACGATCTTCTTCAAGAGTAACTGGTCGTGGCGTAGAGACTCCACTATCCAAATCACCCTCAAATAAAATTGCTCTATCAGATTCAACGACTCGTGTAGAATGAGAAGGACAATAAAATCTGCAACCTCTAGACCCAACACTGTATCCGATGAAGAAACCACTAACAGTCTTCATATCAAGTTTCTTCTATTGAGGATTGTAATGTTTGACTTCAGCTTTACAACCCCAAACATGAAAATGTCTCAAACTTGGCTTCCTTCATGTTAATAGTTCATAAGGAGTCTTCGACACTGATTTACTAGGCACCTGATTTAGAATGTAGATAGCAGTCTTCAAAGCATCACCCCAAAGAAAATCAGGCAATGAAAAATGACTCATCATGCACCTAACCATGTCCATAAGCGTGCGATTACGTCTCTCTGCATCTCTGTTCTGTTGAGGAGTATCAGGCATAGTGTATTGAGCCTCAATACCACATTCATCTAGAAATCTAGAAAATGGTCCTGGATTTCTTCCTATCTCATCATATCTACCATAATGTTCTCCTCCTCTATCAGACCTCACACATTTGACCTTCTTTCCTGATTTCAATTCAATGGCAGCTTTAAAAGATTTGAAGGCATCCAAGGAACTAGACTTGTCTTGGAGAAGTTCTATCCATCCAAATCTGGAGAAGTCGTCTATGAAAGTGATAAAATACCTGTATCCACCCATAACAATGAGTGTAATAGGTCCACAGATATCTGTGTGAATCAATTATAATACATCTTCACATCTATTCGCTTTTGTATTCCTGATTTTGGCAGTGAACTTTCCTTTGAGGCAATCAACGTAAGTTTCAAAATCAGAGAAGTCAAGATTAGGCAGAATACCCTCCTTAATTAGTCTTTCAATATGAGGTCTAGAAATGTTCCCTAAGCGTCTATGCCACAATATCAAAGAATTCTCATCTTTCCTATTGCGCTTTGTCCCAACAACAGAATTAACTAACATCTCATTCACATTCAACATATATAAACCATCACGCAAATTTCCAGAACTAACAACAGCGAAATTAAAACAAACATCAAGTTTTCCATTACCAAAAACAAAAGAGTAACCACATTTATCCAAAGCTGAAATAGAAATCAAATTCCTTCTCATTGAAGGTATATAAACTGAATCTTTTAAAATCAAAATGTGTCCGGAAGGTAAAAACAAGGAAACAACTCCCATCTCCATCACCGATACTCTAGCTCCATCTCCCACAATGACCTTTGCCTTAACATCACTTGGTTTCCTTAGGCCTGTGAACCCCTGCAAAGAATTCATGACATGAATAGTGGCACCTGAGTCCAACCACCAAGTATTGGAAGGAACATCTACTATATTTGATTCAAAACAAGCTAGAGCTAAGAGTGTACATTGCTTTTCAAGTTTCTTTTTCAAGATAAAACAATCATCTGCCTTATGTCCATACTTCTTGTAGTACTTGCACTCTCCTTTAAAGATATTTTTCTTAAAAGACTTATCCTTAGGCTCTAGATATTGTGTTGTTCTTTTTCCTTTCTTATCATCAAAATGACGTTTTCCCTTATGAAAGCTTTTCTTATAATCCCTTGCTCCTGAAGTAGAAGCAACAAACTGAACACTTTGAGCTTTTGCCTTTTTCATAGAATCTTCCTCTTGAGTTACTATGGCTATCATCTCATCCACATACCATTCGACTTTCTAAGTATTATAGGAGGTCCGCATAACATCAAATTGGAGAGACAGAGACTCAAGAACCCTCCAAATTAAAGTGCTCTCACCAATTTCAACTTTGAGAGTTTTAAGCTTATTATAATAGTGGATTAACTTCATGATATGCTCACGCACACCACTAACACCATCATACTTAATTTTGTCAAACAGAGAGAGATACTCACACTTCTTAGCCTTATCAAAATGAGTGAACTTCTCACCAACAGACTTCAAGTAATCTTTAGCACTCTCACTTTCTAGCATGCTTTGTCTTATAGATTTTTCTATAGTGTAAGATATCACCTTAATGCACACTCACTTTCTGGTATCCTTTCCGTATTTACTTTGACATGCTTATGTACTATTTTTGGAAATAAATTAAACTAGTTTTGATGATTCATGATTCATGATTTCCTGAGTCAAGTTAATTGTATTGATTGTAAATGGTGGTGATGATTTGTTTGCAGCAAGCTCGGATGTCACCCTTCGTTTGACACCGTCTTTCGACAAGATTCCAATGGCAGTACCAGCAAATAGCAAAACAAGCAATTTTCCTCATTCGTTTGTGTTAGTTCCATGATTCTATGATATAGAATTGTCCATGGTTCTATGATTGGCTAAATTTTGGTAAAACATGATCCTGCACTAATGTTAAACAGGATGTTATAACATCCCCATCTGCTGACATAACAGAACTGCTGTCATGTGTTGACATCGCTGTCTGATACATCAGGAGCTGTGGTAACAGAACTACTGTCATGTGTTATAAACAACAGGAGTTGTGGTGCAGCAGGAGCAGATGACAGAACTGTTGTCGTGTGTTTTAAACAGGATGTCATTACCAATGTCATGACATCACTGTCTGGTGCAGCAGGAGCTAATGACAAAACTGCTGTCATGGATGTCATTACCAATGTCATGATATCACTGTCTGGTACAACAGAAGCTGCTGTTTTGTATCACTTGACAGAAGTGCTTTGGATATACCTCATCAGGATGTGCAAGCCAAAGTGATTCATTAGGAACAAAGTGAAGATTTAATTGGTGTTCATAAAAAGGATCTTTGAGACTTTTTAGGAAGCTATAATATGCTTGTTTCTACTGTTGTGAAGAAGATTCTGCAGGAGTGTTCAACAGGGGGAGTCTGATCAGCTAAAAGTAAGTGAAGCTGAATGTCATGACTGAATGTTATGACATTGATCGTATGACATCAGGCGTGTAGAGTTTGTTTTTCTTTTATGATACCTGATATATCTCAGGCTAGATTTCAGGAAACCTGTTATGCCTCCTTAGTTATCTCAGGCGAGATTCTAGTCAGGGATGGATATAACATGAAGTAGTTGTGACCTAATTTGACAGCACCTTGAATTATGGAAAGTGGTTTAACTTAGTTAAACCTAAAGTTTGTTACTTGTGACCAGCCCAAACCCAGCCTGCACTACTATTTAAGGAGGAGCAGAAGCAGAGGAAATCAAGCACTCACATCAAGAACAACCAGAGTGTAAAATAAAGGTCTAGGGTTTGAGAGTCCCTTGTGTGTAAGTCACCCTTTATATCTTTTGATACATTGCGGTAGACATATTTGTGAGTGGAGAATTCTGTGGTATGCAGTGATTATTCACGTGTGGGGGAGTCTTAGGATTTCTTGTGTGTCAAGCAATTGTATGTTGTATAATTTCTTTGGTTAATGTGTATGAACTGTTTTGTTCATTGTCCTTGATTGAGGCTGTTAAGCAAAATCAAGTGTTGTGACTTTGAAGAGTGTCTTCTAAAGTCTGTCTTTTGAATTGAATTGTATATCACTGCTGTGATTGAAGGGGAGTGAGTGGGTATACTCTTGTCTAGTGGTCTCTAGGCAGAAATTACATTGGGTAGAGATTAAGTGAGGAGTTCTAAACAAGGGAGTTTAGCTCTGAATTGATTATGCTAATAGTGGATTTCCTTCCTGGATTGGTAGCCCCCAGATGTAGGTGAGGTTGCACCGAACTGGGTAAACAATTCATTATGTTATTTATCTTTCAACATTTACAATTCTGCACAATTTAAATGTTTAGATAAATAGTCTGTCAGTATGCATATGTCACAACAGAGGTCATGACGTTGGTCATGACATTGGTACAATTTAAAGAAATTTAAATTGTTCATGATCTGTCCTCGTCCTTGTTTCAGCAGAGATCAATGTTCTTGGGACATAAGAGATCTGCATACCAGAATTTCAGTTTGTTATGTTTCCAAGAGCACTGCAAGCTTTGGCACGAATCTTGTGTGAAAACTTTTCAAGAACTCCAAAACCTAAGCACCTTTAATGCATTCCTAGAATCCCTTGTCCATACGAGCAAGATCATAAGAGCCTCCAGCATAACCTCTTTTGGTGCTGAAAGGTTAAACAACCTTTTCATCCTATTTGGATCCAAAATACCTTTACTCACAATTTTGAATGATACAGGTCATTGGCACACCATTTTAGCAAGATAAGCCACATGCCTTTCCAAATCATTCAACTCTATATAATCTAGGCATCGAAGGACAATACTAGGAACACCAACTTCCATAAGGGTTTTAATGTATTTTCCCATGTCTTCTTCTAATGCCTTAATTGTATCATTGTATCATTGCCTTATTATTGTGAACTTTGAACCTTTGGATTAGTTTGAGTTTAATATTCAAAAATGTGAACTTTGCACTTATGAACTTGTCTTCTTGAAAAGGATTTAAAATTGTTGAACATAATGTACATCTTTGAACTTCAAGCAATTCTCATAGACTTTCTATCAACTTTTGTATGAACAAAAAGGCTATGTCTTGATATCTTGAATGATTATGTTGAAATGTTTGAATTGTGATGAATGTTGTGCCTTGAAAACTTTGAGTAATGCGCTCCATTGTAATTTGGATTCCAAATGATCCACTTGAATGATCTTGAACTCATCATTTGTAACTTGTATTCTAAGTAAACCATAAGCATGAACCTTGATCATTTGGATTTATTTTTCCTTGGTTACTTAAAATGAACCTGAATTGGTGAATGATGCACTTGGAGTTTAAAATTTTAAATAATGAACTTGAACTTTGAATCTTGGAATGGTGAATGACTTTTATGCTTGAACTTGTAATGAATCCTTGTATCCTTTGAATTTTTGGAATCAACTTAAGCTTGGCCTTAAAATGTCCACTTTCAACTTGAACTTCTTTGAATTTTTGTAGTGAGAATGATATGATCTTATGAAAGAATTTGAATCTTGAGTGTGGAAAGGGTCTTGAACTCTTTGTGCTTAGACTTATAAATTTGAATTTGAAATGACACCTTGAACTTTGTAACCATGAATAGCTCTTAACAATGGCCAAAACTCTTAAAGAATATTGCGCCAAAAACCTTGAACCATAAGAAACCAAAGCTCGATCTTGACTTTAATGAGATATGGCCACAAAACCCATCCAAGATATCTTTAAAGAATTGATTCGAGGATGACCCAAGCATGTGAAAGAGTTCTAAAAGTGGGGCCCAAATCAAATAGAAACCCTAGGACTACTTTGAATCAGAATCAATTAGTCATGTCTTGAAGTATTTGACTGTGAGAATGTGTGTCATCTCCACTTGAATTTAATGCACCTACACAAGTTTGTTAGTCATAATGAGCATTCACGCAAGATCCTATGACCTAATTCTCATAGGATCATGATCAAAAGCCAGATGATCCTCCAGAGAGAAAACTGAGAAAGGTAGGATAAATTTTGGGTATGACATATACCAAATTAAGCACTTTTCAAATAAAAAATATTCTCTCCCTAAAGAATGCGACACTGCCCATGGTGCATGCACTCATTTTTAACCGAAGACGCCATTGCATGTGATGCATGCTCCTTTGTAATGTCAATCGCAGTGGTGCATGCATGCAAGCTTTAGGAGCATGCACCATTTCCCGTGGCTTCTGTGTTATTTTTTGTTTTTTATTTATAAATAAGTCATTCTCTCTCCATAATTTTTCACCCATCTTTTAATTCTCTTCTTCATTTTTTTAAAATGTCTTATATCATCAAAAGAAATTTTAATTTGACTTATTTGGCAATAAAGCCTCTGATGAAGATTCAAATTTGGAATACGGAGACTTTCGAGCATTTTTAGAGGAGCTTGATTCGTTGGTTAGATGGAGACATTGGATACGTGAAAAGATTAAAAGAATTGAAACACTTGTTACTGTGTTCAACAATAATGGAGAACACCGTGCCTGGGAGTCAGTTAAAATTGTATTATGATGCATAGTTTAAATGAAATTGTCCCGATGGTTATAATCACTTAGATATGTTGTTTACTCATTTTGTTTGTTTTTCGTGTTGTTATTTTAATTGTTGTAACCGAATGTTGTAATCTTTATGAAAAGAATATTGTTTTCAATATCAAATTAAATGGTTACATAAAATGAATTACATATCAAAAGCATGACTAAAAGTGGATTCAATAATTATGTTATGAAACTTGCACCCACATTGGGATAATTTGTATGATTGTGTCCGGGATGACAGTATGAACTACATAACATCACCATTTTGTTCGCCGTATCCATTTCGGTTCGAATACGCGTGCTATTAGGGCGATCTTTTTTTCACATATTTTCATTGTACCAAACTATTTCCACTTGATATGTATGCCAATAATCCTTCTATGCTACCACCAGAAAACTATTGTTGTACACATTGCATATGATTATGACTTTGTAAGACAGAGTTCATTGATTCCACAAGATTTTTTGTCTTGTAGCCCTATCGTTGACCATTGTCGGATGCCCCGGTCCACTTCTTCACTGGAATATTATTGATCCACCTTAACACATATGCACTTGTAAATATGATCTCTTCGCGGTAGTGTTGGATAGATGGTTCTGTTAATTCATACTCTGCATTCACAAATTTCTTCTGAAGCGTCTTGTCTTTGATATCCCACATGAAATTTTGAGCGATATGTCTAATGCAGGAGACATACATAGAAGGAGGATCTTGCTAGCCGTTATCAAGGTTTTTTTATGCATTCTCAATAGATGCATGTTTGTCTGAAATCAAGCATAAGTTAGGTTATGAAACAACGTGTAATCATATATTCTTGAGAAATAAACTCCATCCACCAATAGTCTCCCCTTCAACTAGAGCGAAATCGATTAGAAAAATATTGTTGTTGCCATCTTGTACCATTGACATGAGTAGAGTTCCTTTATATTTCACGTACAACCAAGTTCCATCAAATTGAATAATAGGTTTGTAGACCACAAAACCTTTGATGCATGGTTCATACTCCCAGAAGAGTTGATGGAATATTCCATTTCCACTAACACAAGTTCTGTTTAGGGTATATGCCAGCAGGGTCTCCAAAATTACAACAGTTCCCAGAGCATAATGCTTAAGTGCCACCAAATACTTTGGAAGTTTTTTGTATAAATCCTTCCAATTTCCGTATATTCATTCAACCGCCTTAGTACTAGTTATCCATGCGTTCCTGTATGAGGGAGTATAATTTATCCTGTAACAATATTTTATTGCATATTAAATGAGAACTTAGCTTATGATGATCATACATCAGATTGGTGATTATGCAAGTGTGAGGTGGATCTGTAACACAACATGTGAGCAAATTTTGGGTTCCAAAATTTGAAGACACAACAAAAGGTCAAGGTATTAATCTAAAGTACCTTAAACAACATCACTCAAATATGATATTAACTGAAGATTCGATTGCGAATAAAAAAATAATTAAAACTATGTGTTATATTATGTTAATATTTGACAACTCTTTATTTCCTAAAACTACCGATAATAGTGTAAATATTATGTATTTACCTTTGTTAAGAGACATAAATAAAATAAGAACATATAATTGGGGTTCAACTATTTTGTTTCATCTATATAATTCTTTGTGTAAAAACGCACAAAACAGTACTTATTCATTTTATTCTTGCGTTTTTTTGCTCAAAGCATGAGATTGGTCGAGAATGCCTTCACTTGCCCCCATCAATGAGAACAACTTCACACTTTCCTACGCGACAAAATAGGTTTATCTCATTATTCCAACTTACTTACTTTATACTACAAATAATAATAAACATTTATTTTCACTCTTTTCAATTTAAGCGGTCCGTTCTAGAGATGAACTACAAACAATGTTCCAAAGACGCTATAACGGTCTATCAAAATTTTATAGATCACTTTGGACTAGACGATGTTTTATAACTAAATAACTCATGATCTTGTTAATTTAGTGTTCATGTTACCAATTTATAAATCTTCTAATAATATATTTTTCCTCTACAGTGTATCTGAATGCCATATCTGGGTCTTGACCATGAGATTAACCCTAAGAATGCTGTAGTTTGGACTACAAAAACAACAATCATCAGTTTCACTACTATGGATATGCACTAGAGTGACCGTGTCAAATTGCAGTTCGACATGCAGCAACAAATCCCAGACCCCCGACGTGTTTGGGACAATGACATCAAATAAGAGTCGATGCTCAATGGAATTATTTTGATTGGAGAGAGTTCTCTAGGGAGGCGTGTTTTCAATGTAAACACCAAAATCAACAGACCATAAACAAACCTATCATACTGGATGTTATACCAACTCGAAATTTTATGAATTGGTATAAATCAGTTACAACTATACAGTTTCTGTCTGACCCGAGGTGTTTGATCGATCCACACCTACGAGTTTCGTCATCATAGGCCCAACAATCAACCTCTGCCTAACAACCAACCCCACAATATTACCAAACCCAACAACATTGTCAACCCACCTAAACCCAACAACCAACCCCACAATATTACCAAACCCAACAACATTGTCAACCCACCTAAACCCAACAACCAACCCCACAATATTTCTATATCACATATGCCCAACAACCAACCAAACATGATTAGGAAACCACATACACCCAACCCCGGAACCAATTCATGCCACACCCCCAAACACTAAACCAAGAGCAAGACCCATACCACCAATAACCATATGTCGCCGCTACATCTTACCATAGCCCCGATGAGGCATATGATACCACCCCATCCTACCACAACATCCAACCAATATACACTCAAACATCACACCACCATAGAACCCAACCAACATATGTCTTTCAAACACCACAAGAACCATTACTTCATTTCCAAAACGATTCAATGTTCTAATTCAACCAACCATCCCAATCACATATAACCTAACCAACTATGATAAAAAAATCTATTAGATAATACTAATATCCCATGAACCTCACACCAACCACCTCTATCTCAGGCGAATATTTGGAGACCCTAAACACCTCAGGGAAATTATGGGAGGCCTCGAAGGAAATTGCCTGTTCCAAAGTAGAGTTGTCAAAATGGGCTAGCCCATATGGGCTGGCCCACAAAGCCTAAAAAATCATAGGGCTTGGGCTTGAAAATTAAAGCCCATATTTTGTAGGAGTTTTTTATCCCAACCCTAAACAACCCGCTACCTATTAGGGCTAGCCCGTATGGGCTGCGGGTAACCCATTAGGCCTACATAACTATAAATTTTAAAATTTTATATTAACATTTATGTTGTCTCACTCCCAAACAACACACTGATTTTTCTCGCCTCACTAAAATTTATCTCTTTTAAATACTTATGTTAATATAATCAAATTAATATTTAATTGTTTTATGTTTTATTTCACAATTTCCTCATATTCTATTAGTTTATTTTATGTTAAATATTGAGTATTATTTTATACAATTTCGACATGTATTATATTCAAAAACATATTAAAGTATTTATAAAAGTTAATATACGACTTTAAAATGTACTATATTTAAAATAATAAAATCTCTTATTGTATTTATAATAAATATTATGAGGTTTTTATTTTAATTTCCGTATAAAAATAATATAGAAAAAACTCGTTTAGAGCCGGACTCGGGTAATAATATTCTAACTCATATTACAATATGAATTTTTTGGCCCAACTCTAAAAAGCTTGAGGCCCATCAGGACCGGGTAACCCGTTTTGACAGCTCTACCACGGGGTGTGAAACTGGTGGCCGCTACGATCGAGAGGGTCATTAAAAATTTCTCGAATCATTGTGTAATTTCATTTTATAGAATAATATTATAATTTAATTTTTTATTAAATATTTGATTATTACTTTATTGTTACAATAATTAAAAAAACAACAACATAGGAGCCACATACAATGTCTCATGCTCTTAAGGTTATTGTGGATAGTAAGGTTATGATGAATAGTAAGTGTTCTAGACTGGACCGACACTTGCCCCATAATCGAGCAGGCCTAACCCCACATCGGGTTGGAAGGCCCAACAAGACCTAAACCGCCTCCCTGTTAGGCAGAGACCTTTCTCCCGTCGGGCACAGACCTTTAGCAGTCGAGCAGACACCTCACATCTGCCATGCACGCTCTCCATTCTACCCTGTTGTCGGGCAGACCCCATCCAACTCGGGGGATTCCTCTGACCTCCCCCATATTCTCAACGTGTCCCCTACACGGAGACACGTCATCTGATAACTACCCGTGTTCTGATTATTCGGTCGTCCACCTCTTGGATAGCACAGAGCAGTTACACTAGGGCAAAGACCACGTGCTGGTCTTCCTGACGCCACGTCAGCCTTAGCAGTTACCAGCATTGGGCCTGGCAACCCAGCCCAACGCGAAGTAACTGTTGACCCTGCGCTGGGGGAACACTATAAATATCCTCTTTCACTAAGGGTTAGGTAATCTCATTGTTACTTCTCTCTCTGTACTTGTTATCACTCTGCCCAACTTTTACTTTGGCATCAGAGTATGTTTTAGGTACACCCCCTCAATTCTCCTAGCAGTCAGGCAGCTCAGACGTGCGGCCGACTAGTGACTCCTTCTGATCAGGTACGATCAGTGGCACCGTCTGTGGGAATCAAAAGCTTCCCCGTTTTTCTGAGCAGTAGGACCAAAGCTTTCATCAACTTCCGAGATCATGACCAGCCAACGTCACGACGATGTTGTCCATAATTCCGCCTTCAGCCCGCTCACCGTTGAAGAAGACCATGATAGGCCTGTCGACAACCATGATGGTGACGTTAGGGATGAGCAGACTTCCTCTCCTTTGTCCGACGATGCTACACGCAACATCTCCCATCAAGCAAGGAGCCCGACTATTTTCCAGCCCGTCCCCACACCAGCAGGGGTAGACCCGACGATGACTTCCCTCTTTGCAGCCACCAACCAGACTAATTTGATGTTGTTCCAGCAGAACGAGCGTATCGGGATGCTGGAACAGGATAGCTCATCTCGCTCTCCCCCGCGGAGATCCCAACGCGAGGATTCCTGGAGCCCCTCTCCCCGTCAACGGGGACGCCAACCACAATTGGAGAGGCTCCAAATCGTGGCCTCCAAGAAGCACGACAGGTCACGTCCCCGGAAGGAGAGGCGCTCCCTGGCCCCGAGGAGGAACAGACCTGAGGATCTGAGTAAGAGGACAAAGGGTCGTAGTCAAGTCTCTCGACACAATCCTTCCCTCTCACACTCCCCTGTCCGTAGTGACGAGGACAATCACCGGACCCACGGGATGGAGAAGTCGCCCACACTCTTCACCTACGACGGCATGACGGACCCAGACAACCATCTGGAAGACATCGAGGCCATGCTCGATTATCGGAACGTCCGAGGAGCCATAAAATACAGGCTCTTCCCGACGACTCTGAGGAAGGGAGCCATATCATGGTACAAGATCCTGGAGCCCGAGTCTATCACGTCGTGGAGGGTGCTGAAGGATATTTTCTCGCAACATTTCACGGCGTCCCGACGTCATCCAAAGATGGAGGCTTCCCTGTGCGCGATCATCCAAGCCTGGGACGAATCTCTTAGGAACTACATCGAGAGATTCACAATGGAGGCAATCCAGGTGACTACTTCAGACAACATGAAGTGTTACCTTATGGAGCAAGGGCTGCACCACGACTCTAAGTTTTAAGTGGTTGTGGCAATCCACCGACCAACCTCCCTCCCGGCCTTCCTCGAGAAAGCCTGAGCATACATCCGGTACAAGGAGACCGAAGTTTCTAATTCAGTCCGAGACTCTCGTAACCGAGAAATCGCCCGAGGAGCTCGGGAAGAAGAAGCACCGACACCCCGACGTAGGGGAGATCAACTACGAGATGATCGTCCCCAGGAGCCCCGAGAACAGAGGGGCCCCACAGGCCGGTTCAATGAGTACACAACCCTCATCGCTTCCCGTGAGCACATCCTGGCTGAGTGCGCCAACTCAGAGTTCGTAAGAGGAGGTGTCAGTTTCCCTAAACCGGCACCCCCTAAGGCCAACATGGACAAGTCCAAGTACTGCCGCTTCCACCGCGGCCACAGACATGTCACCGAGGATTGCATCCACCTCAAGGATGAAATCGAGATACTCATCAAGGATAGGCACTTGAAGAGGTAGACCAGGGGAGGAGATGCCCCTCAACAGGAGGCCCACGAAGCCAAAAGGGTCGAGGACATTCCTCCGCCCGCCAACAGCATGGGGCTGCAGGTGGCCCTCAACATAAGTCGACCTGAAGACTTGTTGTTCCTAAGAGAAAACGACTTCCTTACCGGGCACTAGCTGCCCGAAGAACCAATACGCCCCATCAGCCCGTGGGAATACTTCCCCACTGCGATGGTCATCTCAGGCGGGGCCCCAAACAAGCTCTCTATCGGGTTCGTGAAGAGGAAGTTCGACGAGTTGATGAGCAACGGCTCCAGCAAGATGAGTACCATCGACAAGTTCCATGGTTGATCTAACCCAATCACGTATTACCTCGAGGAGCTTCCCGGGAGAGCCCTCAACGCCGCCATCCCCTTGCTGATCTGGGCACAAATGGAAAACTTCGACGTCCGCCGTATCCTGGTCGACGAGGGAAGCTCGGTAGATATCATGTATACCCACCTGTTCTTGACGTTGCAGCTCGACGAGACCAATCTAACCCCTCATATCGGCTCCGACCTCCAAGGGTTCAACGGGATGACGACGAGACCATGGGGATATGTGGAACTCAAGGTTACCTTCAGGATAAATGAGATGGCTAGGGAGATCAACATCTAATTCCTAGTTATCGAGTGTCCATCACTGTACTACTGCATCTTAGGCAAGATGACCCTGGCAGACCTCACTGCAGTGCCATCGACGGTCCACCTTAAGATGAAGTATTACACCAGGCGGGGAGGTGTTGTCACCCTTAACAGTGACATAGAGGAACCCCGACGATGTTTTGAGGCAGCAATGAAGGACCTCAACACGATCAGCCCCTCTCCCAAGGCGATCAAGAAGTCTCCGCCCATCCAAGAGAACATGCCAAAGGATCACGTCGATGCTGTGGACCTCGACTACCGCTTCCCCGGCGAACAGAACCATGAAGCCGAAGCCGAACACGCTCCTCCAATGGTCAACGAGAATCCCTTCCACCCAACACGCCCATTCCAAAAAGTACAAGAACTCCTCTATAACCCTTGTGAGCTGAGAGTTTCGAAGGGGACAAGTTGGCTCCAAACACTTGATTGTCATCATGTCAAAACTCAGCATAAACTTGATTTCCAACTATCCACTTGGGTTCTAACCATGGAATGACCTCTGATATGATGTGTTAGAGTGTATTTTAAACTAAATCAGAAAGGTATTAAAGAAAATCCAAAGTTCTATCCAAGATCCATTAGTTTAATGAGAAAAAGTACAAAAAGTACACATGAGAGAGAATGTTTGTGGTTGCAGCATGGGGGTATCCTTTGTTAAATCTTTGGTCACTTCTCATAGCTCATTGTTAGCTGATTTTAGGGGTCTAAATACCTTGGAAGCAAGCAAGAACCTGCATAGCAAAATCACACTTGGTTTTACAAAGATTTTTCACCAAAACCACCTTGAAAACCACTTGTGCAAATCTGTCCTAAACTCTCACTTTGTCTATAAATAGAGGTTTCCTCTATGATCATACACACACCAGAGGCCTCTAAACCCAAGAGAAATTCAAAGCTCTCATTGTATCTTGCTTTACTTGTAAGTGAAGAAAGTGCAAAAACCACCAAAATTGTCTTGTGCAAGTTTCACACCAGCTCCATTTCTAACTGTTAAACCACCATAAAAAAACATTCACACAACCTTAAAATCACCATTAGAAGCTGTTCCAATAATTGGTTTCATCAAAAACACCATAAATCCAAAAGTCAACTTCTCACTCCCTTTAGTTTGACTTTTATGCATAAAAATGGAACAATTCACCATCTAGAGTAGTTTGAACCACTTTGACACTTGGAACATCTCCCATTCCTGTCATACTAACTGTCTAAGACCTTAAATAACAACTAGAAATCCATTTGCTCAAACTGTCCTCAAAAACCACTTGTTGCTTCAAAAGGAAGAAACTTCAAAGGCTTGCATAAAGGGAAGGAGATTTTGCAGCTAGCTTGCTTTGGGGAAGACTACAAGTGGTATGTGATCCTAAACCTTCTTATTGATATGCATCATGTAGGTATTGATTAGCTTGTTGTATGTTATGGACATTGTTATGTTTAAGTTGTAACTATGTTGTCAAAAACTGTTTTGAAGTTTGAGTTTGTCAACTCATGATTATTGTTGTTAGAACTTGGCTCCCATGCTAGATTTGGTTTATTTAAAGTAGTGACTTTCATTAGGGCAATGTGTGTATATTGTTTCTTTTTACTGATGTATGCTGTTAAGGTATATGGTGCATTAAGGATTGACATTGTTATGATGAGCTCATAATCATGCTGTTGGATTTGTTTTAATTTAAGTTTGCTCAACTTGTGCTACTTACTTTGAACTGATGTTGTATCTTGATAACCAAGTTGTTGTTTCTGTTTTAACAAGACACTACTGTTTGATTTATTTTGTTAAAGTATGTTGCTTACTTTTGTAAAAGTATGGCTGTTGGATTGTTTTACCTGTTGTCCAGTTCATCTTGAGGTTTGTCAACCTCTATTCTCATCAAAATTTCAGTTGGTTTCATATTTGGTTGTTGAACCCTTGATGCATGATGTTAGATTATGATGTTTATGAACATGTCTATGTTTGATGTTTGTTAACTGTTTTAAGCATATATATCTTGCTTTGTGTTTTGCTATGACTTGTGAGTCATGTTTGATTTTCTGCCATGAACTTCTTTTTAGCATCATAGGTCATAATGCTTTGTTTATTCATGTTAAATATATCATGATATACTGCTACAAGCCAACTTCCATGACTTGGCAACCCCTAGATTTTAGGTCTTTTGCTAAACAGATTGTTCTAGAGATTCATAGGTGTTTGATCCAGTTTGTATGTAACTCTTGACATGTTGAATTTGTGTTGCTTGATGTTGTGGCCATTCTATTTTGGTTGTGTTCAAATCATGTTCATTATTGTAACTCATGTGCCAAAATTTTATCCTAATGTCTGTTGATTCATATTTCTGTTGAAACTTAATCTATTTCATATTTGAGACATGTGCATATCTTTCTCTAAACTTGTTTGCACCTGTTTTAATCCATAACTTCAAAAATGCATTTCAAAGGTCATACCTGCATTTCCATTTGAATTTTAATGTGTGTTCATTATTTAAAAAATTGGTTGATACCATTGCATTCCTCTCAAAATTTCAAGTGATTTACACTTTTATTTCATGAAATTTGATTGAGATTTGTTGGAGTTTGATTGAAACCGTTTTGACAAACTTTGCCTTGCTTTGTTGCCTCGCCTGACCCAGATATTTTGACTTGTTAGGTTTAAATATTAATGGGGTGGCTTGATACATTGGATGTATCGCCATCCCAGTGGTTATGCCTTGTGTTTCATGTATATTGCCTTGCCTATGTCTTGAGTTCAATCCTCAACGAGGACAACTTTTTTGGCTTTTTAGCATTTTTTTCCATATTTTAACATTTTACTATCTCTTCCCTCAATGATCACACGTGCGTGTTAGATGGAATGGAGAAGTTTTGGACTTGTAATCACAAGTTCATGGGTTCTTCTCTTGGTGTAGACATTCCTTTCTTTTTATTCACTATTTTCTTTGATTTTTCTTTAAAACTTCAAATTAACACAACTTTGTCAATTTTTATCATTTTTGAATGATTCTTTTTTCTAATGTCTTGTATTGTTGCCTATTTTCATATGGTAGTTAAATAATTCTATAATTTACATTTTAGAAACACTTTATACTATAAGAAATTCATGCTTTATTTTAGGGTTTTCACCCTCTTTTCCTTCAATCATCTTCCAAAAATATCTTTGATTCAACTTCATTGGGTTTGTTTTGCATTTGATTTGTTTTTGGTTTGTTAACTCCTTTGTGTGTTTGAGTATGTTTGCTTGAATCAAAACCTATTTGTAGTTCAATCTTTGCTTGTAAGCATCTACTTGATTCACCTTTGCAGTTGTGTGTTTGTGAACCATATTGTCTCTTGATGTTGTGACCTCTTGAGTACACCCTTCATATGATCCCTCACCCATTTAGAAGTCTTGTTAGAATTCTAATGTAATATTATTTGCATCGTTTGTGGTTGTTACCTTGAACTTATTAAATTTCCCATGAAGTAATGAACTACTTACTTGCATTGTTGTGACATTGCTTGCCTACTTACTTATACTTGATTATAATTTTTGCTCTTATGTGGTTACATTTGCATATTTAAAACCTATGACATGCTTGTCTCAAGTTATAACTTGTTTGCATTTAAACATATGGTTGTTACCTCATCTTTGTTAAGATGTTTCTTTTGTTTTTTACCTCTTGCGTTTAAGTCTTGTAAGAACCTCCATCTTGATATTGAAATATCTTTGTGTATGTATTGGTTGTAACCATTTGAACTAATCATGATCTTTGCTTGATGTTGTCACATACTTGCCTCCCTCTTTTGGTTGTTACCATAATCTCTTATATGTTCATCATGTTTGAATGAATGCTCGTGTATACTTTGTTAAGTTATTCCCCAAGTGATGGAACTTGTTAGTTCTCATTCAGTTGCCTCCTCTTTTCCCATTCCAAAGGAAAGTCTCTCTATTTGACCCTTGGGTCATAGATAGCTTATTACCCTCCCCTTGACTTTGTTAAGTCATTTTGAACCAAAACTTAGTTAAGTTAGAACCTATTAGTCATTAGACTTTGCTCTAAGTCTAAAAGACCCATCTTTACTAGGAGTGTTATTCAACTAGAACCCTAGGATAGAGTTTGTCAACTCTATGTAAGAATCATGGTGATGATTACTTACTCCCCCTTGGTTTTTTTCAAAGTAAATCTTCTTGAGTGTTCAATATATATCTAGAGAGTTTGGTTAAACTCTACACAAGCATTATTATGTTTATTCCCCTAGAATCTTGACCATAGTCAAGTACTTTTTAATCCTCGGTGAGGTGAACTACGATTGCTCTGAGTCTATCCTAGTTAGGATACGTAGGCAGAAGATGCGATATCTTTGCGAGCAACTTAGAAACATTCTTAGGTCTTTACCTACAACTTAACCTTATACCCAATCCCAAATCATAGCAAATATTTAGCAAGTATATCATACAAACATACAAAAGGTTCCTGTAGAGTACTACAAATGTTTAGGATGTGAGATACCTATCCTAGGAATAACCAACCCCCGATCCCCGAATCTCTTAGCGTTGTTGTTACATCGCGCAAAAGGTTTTTATTTATTTAACCTTTTCTTTGGATAAATCAAAGTTCGGTTGTGAATTTAATGAATTAAGATTCAAGTTAATCAATAGCTTGACATCACGATTCTCACCACAACAGGAGGCCCCAAAAAACACTTTAGAGAGCATCCCATTGGTGCTAATAACGATGATGACCTCAACCTTTGGGTCCCAAAAGGATAACCAACAATACCTAAGGAACCATGTCAGAAACCTTGGGCTGCCACCTATGTAAATCAACGAGCATATGGCCAAGGAGATCATAATCCACGCCAGAATCAACATAGGCCTCGCAACAATTTGGAAAGAAGGAACGCTCATCTTCATCCAGTTCCTGTATCTTATACTCAGTTGCTGCCACATTTAATTTGAAATTCACTAGTGGAGCCTAAGTCTCTCAAGCCGGTGCCAGAACCATACCCTCCTAAGTACGATCCCAAGGTGCATTATGGATATCACGCTGGATCAATGAGACATTCAATAAAAGATTTCAAAGCTTTCCAGGCCAAGATGCAACAATTGATTGACGAGAAGTGCATATCCTTTCAAGAAGGGAGTTTAGTTATGCGTATCCACCTTGCACCTGAATAAGTTCGAAGACTTCAAGACGCATCTTCTCGAGCCAGTGGTTCAGAGAGAAAAGCTCAGTTCCTCAATGCTGGCAGTTTTTCAGATCTTATTATTTTTATGCATTTGTAATTTCTTTTCTGTTATGTGCTATTTGCTTTTAGACGATGTTGTTTATTAATGGTATTGTTAATGTAATGATTATGCATGTTTTGATCAAATCCATTCGTATTCACTCACATTTTCTCGTTTATTGAAAGAATCACAAATTTTTTTTACTTCACTTCCTTTATCGCATTGCTATTTAGCAAAGATTTTAGGGAGGATGACGAAAACCAAATACCCATTATTGCTGCTGGTATGCTTTCGAATAAAATCTTGCTGATGATGTATATGCATTGTTTCAAATTCCCAAACATAGGATAAATAATGAGTTATTCCCTAGTTAACCACTTCGAGCCTAAAAGTAGGAGTTTCCTTCGAATTTCTAAACCTCACGCTTAACATGGGGCATGGGTAGTGTTCAATCAATTTGGCTGCACATTTGACTTCAAGATGATATATCTCGTCTGTGGATCAACTATATGCTATTCTTCACACATATCCTTAAGTGTCGAAGGAACCGTACAAAACTCAAAAGTTATGACAATTATTCTTCAATGATCAATGACTTAGCAGTCACAAGCCTTTCCAAAAAAGAAAAAAAAATCAAAAAAAGAAAGACAAATCCCGCTAAGTCGAACACCCAAAGAGGCGACTTAGGCAAAAATCTGGGCGATCCCGGTGGACTTGATAAAACAAAATCGGTCCAGGAAAAAGTTAGGGATCAAAAGAAAAATCAATCAAAAGAGGTCCCAAATCCTCAACATAGCAAAACAAGATTCAGTGATCGATATGTCAAAAATCAAAAGGGGTCACTGACATTCATGATAGAGAAAAAATAAAGTGACTGTCATTTCAAGCAAATCCTGAATCCTCACTCTCACACTATCAAATTTTCTTAGAAGGAGAATGTGTGTTAAATTAACTGAACGTAAGACTGGAGAACATCACGAAGAAGGGGTAAGTACAAATTAATTTTGAGCCTTATATCCTTTGTTTCTATAACTATGAGCCAGGCCACGATACAACCCTCAAAAGACCTAATTGAGGCAGAGTTATTCTAAAAGCATACTGCAGCAGGGTTGCGTAAACTGACTCCTAGAGATTTGCTAATCTTCTTCTTGTTGTATCTTTCACACACTAGCTAAATCAGCACTACGTTTGGACTAATGGTCCATTCGTCACACACTATCACATCATTCCAATAATGATTGATTTTTTTTCAAAACTTGTATGAGCATTGCATTAAAATTACCATTTGTAAATAAACAGTTTTAATTGCAAGTTAGCACTTGACATCAAGGAAATTCCAACAAAAGAGCAACCAAAGAGGAACACGATCATTCACTGATACTGGCTTGAATCAAGACTACCTCACAACCTTGTGAATCTGGGGCGAGTCGTTCCGAGGTTCAAACAAGGGCATACCACTACAAGATTCAGACACTGGGGAAAATAGGCTCATGTCCTGTCTCGGTATAATCGCTCCCAAAAGTTCTCATCCCAGAATAAATCCTTCAAATACCTGGCAGACTGGGGCAGACTAGTTGAACAGGGGCAGTTTCTCCTCCTTGCTTTCAAATTGGTCAAGCTGACCATGCTGCACACCAGTAATTGTTGAGGTTAAAAAGCGTCAAAAGCCTTGGGACAGAGCAAAAACACGACTAACATGCATTGGTTAAGTTGCTACGCTCGCACATTCAACATGCTTTGGTCACGTCGCTAAGCTCAACATTTGTAAGCCATCATGACATATCGGTTAAAAGTGAGGATCTTACAAGAACAAGTACACCACTTCTGCAAAGGATACAACTTGGGGCACCAAGAGTGTCCATATCTGTCTTCCTGTTGTGGCACTGTCAGATACTATGTGTTGGAAAATCAAATTTTTTTACCAAATAAAGTCCAACTTCGCTTGGCACATCCTCAGAGTCCAATCTTTTATTGGCAACTACATAAAAGTCCACTTTCATTGGCACTCTCAAAGTTACCCTAAAAGTCCAGTCTGCATTGGAAGCCACTAAAAGTTTACCCTTATTGGCATCCTACCAAAGCCCAATCTCAATTGACATAATAACTAAAGTTCAAATTCATTTGACAACTACCAAATCCAGCCCTTGGTGATATCCCCAGCATACCTGATCATTTGCATTATCATAAGCATAACATATAGGATAATATCATAATCATATCAAGCATTAGTACATCATTTGCATTCTCACGTGCATTAGATTCCCTAGCAGTTTCATTTAGTGGCATGTCTGTGCAGCATAATGCATAGCACTACTGTCCCCAGCAACATAACATAACAGCCTAGCGGGATCCAGGATCAATTAACAAGCATCTTGGCCAGTCCTCCATAAAAGTCGGCAATATTTCTCTGAGAGTTGATACCCTGCGCGTGTTCATGGAATTCTATTCCCCAGCAAGTCATTCTTCAACAATGCAGTTGATAATGATAGTACCCCAGCAGCTGTTGATCTTGTTGATCCCCAAGCAGAGGCTATCTTAAAAAGTCTCTTGAAGGCTTTCCCCCTGCAGAGTTTGGATAACATTGTTCCTCTAATAGGAATTTTGCTCAACTATTCTCCATCAAATTTATCGCTCGAGATACAGCTTTGGTATCGCGAAGAACCTTATTGAATAAGGGATTGCTTCAACCACCCAAAGAATCTCATGTGTTTAGAGATACTGCTTTGGTATCGCGAAGAACCTTATTGGATAAGGGACTGCTTCGACCACCCGAAGAATATCACGTGTTTAGAGATATTGTTTTGGTATCGCGAAGAACCTTATTGGATAAGGGACATCTTTGACCACCCAAAGAATCTTATGTGTTTAGAGATACTACTTTGGTATCGCGAAGAACCTTATTGGATAAGGGACTACTTTGACCACCCGAAGAATCTTATGTATTTAGAGATACTGATTTAGTATCGCGAAGAACCTTATTGGATAAGGGATTACTTTGACCACCCAAATAATCTCGCTGGTATTTAGAGATAGTGCTTTGGTATCGTGAAGAACCTTATTGGATAAGGGACTGCTTCGACCACCCGAAGAATCTCATGTATTTAGAGATACTGCTTTGGTATCACGAAGAACCTTATTGGATAAGGGACTGCTTCAACCACCCGAAGAATCTTGTTGGTATTTAGAGATACTACTTTGGTATCGTGAAAAACCTTATTGGATAAGGGACTGCTTCGAACACCCGAAAAATCTCATGTATTTAGAGATACTGATTTGGTATCACGAAGAACCTTATTGGATAAGGGACTGCTTCGACCACCTGAAAAATCTCATTGGTATTTAGAGATACTACTTTGGTATAAGGGACTGCTTCGACCACCTGAAGAATCTCAAGTTTTTTGAGATACTGCTTTGGTATCACAAAGGACCTTAATGGATAAGGGACTGCTTCGACCATCCTAAGAATCTTGTTTGTGTACAGAGATACTACTTTGGTATCGCGAAGAACCTTAATGAATAAGGGACTGCTTTGACCACTTGAAGAATCTTGTTTGTGTACAGAGATACTACTTTGGTATCGCAAAGAACCTTAATGGATAAGGGACTGCTTCGACCACCCGAAGAATCTCATATGTTTAGAGATACTGCTTTGGTATCGCAAAGAACCTTATTGGATAAGGGGCTGCTTCGATCACTTGAAGAATCTCATGTGTTTAGAGATACTGCTTTGGTATCACAAAGAACCTTATTAGATAAGGGACTACTTCGACCACCCAAAGAATCTCATGTGTTTAGAGATACTGCTTTGATATCGCGAAGGACCTTAATGGATAAGGGACTGCTTCGACCACCCGAAGAATCTTTTTTGTGTACATATATATTGTTTTGGTATCGCAAAGAACCTTAATGGATTAGAGACAGCTTCGACCACCCGAAGAATCTCGTTTATGTACAGAGATACTGCTTTGGTATCGCGTAGAACCTTAATGGATAAGGGACTGCTTCGACCACTCGAAGAATCTCATTTGTGTTCAGAGATTCTGCTTAGGCATCGCGAAGAATCTTAATGGATAAGAGTATGCTTTGACCACCCGAATAAAACTCGTTGGTGTTTGAGATACTGCTTTGGTATCACGAAAGACCTTAGTGGATAATGGACTGCTTCGACCACCCGAAGAATCTCGTTTGCACTGCTTTGGTATCGCAAAGAACCTTAATGATAAGGGACTGCTTTGACCACCCAGAGATCCCCAAGTTATCTTGTTCATATTTTGCATCCTGCTATCCGATTCTGGTATATCTTATCTCGTTGTATTTTACTTCCTTGTCAGACAAATTTCTGGGTCTTCTTGTATCTAATTTTCTTCCACCCAAAAAATAAACTCCATGCAGCAATTCATTCCATCGGGTTCAAGGCAATTAGATAGGGGCATCTGTCATGCCCCAAATTTGTCCTACCTTTACATGGTTTCTAGTGCCACCTTATTTCAAATAAATAAAATGACACAATTGGCAAGAGACCATGTGTAAGGAGTTGTGAGTGTGAGAGGTTAAGAATTCGAATCCCACATTCTTCACTTTTTGTGTTTTTCTCTTTTATTTTCGTTCCAACTTTTCTATTTTCATAAAAAATCACAAAAATAGTTTTTTTTATTATTTAATTATAAATTTCGTATTTTATTTAACGTATTTTTTAAAATAACTTTTTTTTCATTTTTTTTCATATTATTCATAAAAATATCCAAAAAATCATAAAATAAAAAATATTGGAAATTTTTTTTGTTCTTTTTATAATATTTTTAATTTTAGAAAGAACCAATATGATTGATAAAATAAGTCACAAGATTAAAATCAATTAAAATTGATTTTTGGATTTTTGGTTATGTTTATTGATTCAATTGATTTCTTCCTTCTTCACTTTTTGTGTTTTTCTCTTTTATTTTTATTCTAACTTTTCTATTTTCATAAAAAAACCACAAAAATAGTTTTTTTTAACTATGTCATTATTAATTTCGTATTTTATTTAAGGTATTTTTTAAAATATTATTTTTTTTTCCATTTTTTTTCATATTATTCATAAAAGTATTCAAAAAATCATAAAATAAAAAAATATTAGAAAATATTTTGTTTTTTTAATAATATTTTTAATTTTAGAAAGAATCAATATGATTGATACAATAATTCACAAAGTCAAAATCAATTAAAATTGATTTTTGAGTTTTTGATTATTTTATTGATCCAATTGATTTCTTCCTTTTTTAAGTAACCATAATTTTTCTTATAAATAGAGTCTTTTCTTTTCATAATTTTACACACTCTCTCAGTGACACAATTGCATAGGGTTTTTCACACAAAAGTTCTGGAGAGTTCAAAAGGTCTCAAATTTTTACAGTTCTTTAATTTTACTTTAGTTTTTTTCTTCTCTTTCTTCTTCTTCTTCAACCATATGATGATAATTATCTGATGGTTTTCTTTTTAAATTTGCTCATTATTATGATTTGATCAACCAAACCCAAAACGTTCTTGATTTTTATACCAAGTCATACCCCAACTTGTAAGTCGATTGTTTTTTAGCATCGCCATCAACCTCATGCCAACAATTTCTCTCTTTCTTTGGTTGCGGTTTCATTTACTAGAAGCACCCTTAGGGACTAGGAATCAACTTAATTTTTCTCAAACCTTTGATCCAACGTCAAGTGGTTTCTTTCCTCATAAGTCGGTTGCATTTTGCAATCACCATCATACAAATTCAAACCTTGATCTTTTATCGAGTAGTTTTTTCTTAAAACTAAAAATGTTTTTCCATAAAAAATCCAAAAATACTTTAACTTATCTCTAACCTCTTTTTTCAACTCTAAAAGACATTTAACAAATATTAAACTTTTTTGCGTCTTGGCTTTTTGTCAAAATCTTTTTAAAAAGGTCATGTTGTCTAGCATCGTCCATAAAAAATACACAACAAACAAAAAAACATTTTCAACAAGAACTACAGAGTTCTGATTCCCTCTGGGATACGTAGGCACTAGGTTGAAAACTCGGACAAACTCAATAATAAAAAATATTTTTCCCTCAAGCAACCAATCACTCTCTTCCCTTAGCAAGCAATAAGATATCGAACAACTTACATACGTAGACGACTTAGACGGTTCCCATCGAGTACGATGGATGTAGGGAGTACTAACACCTTCTCCTTACATAACCAACTTCTGAACCCAACATGGTTACAATGACCATACACTATATCTTTTCCCTATGGGTTTTATCGATATTTTTCCTTTCCCATCGTGGAATAAATAAAGTTTGGTGGCGACTCTTATAAGTCCATCTGTGATCGTGCAAACCCTAGTTTTTCGCATCGCGAAAATAGTATTTTTTGAGGTACAAGACCTGTCCGGAGGCTCCACAACGGTCTCATCTTGGCGACCTTCTTCATCGTCGGACAAGTACCACATTATGTCCTCTTCTCCGTGGGCAGCCATTTACCTGAAAAGCAGACGAATTCGTTGAATCCAATAGCCAAATCAAATCCACCCTTCCACCGCAGTTCAAATGAAAGGGCATGGATGCCCGAAGCTGAGTAGAACTACGAAACGCCCCAGGTCGCCTAGAAGACCAATCAGGGTCAACCCTAGATCCTCTGTCGTCCCCGGGGAATTCATCCTTTTGTCCTAGGGCCACTCATCGATCGTGCCCGGGGCATTCATCGAGCATCCTCAGGATATTCAACAATCATCGCATCTCCCCGAGCCACTCATCACAAGTACCGGGGATGTTAAGTCAGACCCTAGTTTTGAAGGACTTTCCAACGTATTCGCTGGAAAAATCCACAGCCTCCCCGGCAGGCCCGTCTAAGCCACCGGCGGAAGCCTACTAAAATACCAGTAGAGGAGGCAGAAACTTACGTTATACGACGGAGAAAAGTGGTTGCGTCGAGCAGAAACGTTGTAGACGTCGAGCACAAAATTCAGAAAGTTGAGCAGCAACAAGAAGACAAGAGAGCGAAAAGACGGACTGAGCCCATGTATATATACGCCCTAGCACGAGAAATGAAGCGTCGCTAGACATTCAAGTACCTAGCTCGTAGCCTCCTTAGGGTGACATGTGGTGACCATCAGCTTTCCCTGCGTCTCTTCAGGTTTCCCCTCCTTGTCCACGGGCCTCCTCGCGCATCATAGGCTCGCCCGACCAGTACAGCCGCGGGTTGACTGACGAAGCGACATGCTAGACACTTCTGCACCTTAAGTCATAGCTCATTTGACTGCGAACAACGAATTAGGGGGATACTGTTCTGGACTGAGCTGACACTTGGCCCATAGTCGAGCAGGCCTAACCCCACATCGGGTTGGAAGGCCCAACAAGACCTAAACCGCCTCCCCGTCGGGCAGAGACCTTTCTCCCGTTGGGAAAAACCTTTTCTCTCGTCGGGAAAGAACCCTTGGCATTCGAGCAGGCACCTCACATCCGCCAGGCACGCTCTCCCTTCTGCCTCGCTGTCGGGCAAACTCCATCCAACTCGGGGGGCTCCTCTGACCTCCCTCACATTCTCAATGTGTCCCCTACACGAAGACACGTCATTTGATAACTACCCGTGTCCTGATTATTCGGTCCTCCACCTCCCGGATAACACAGAGCAGTTACACGATGGCAAAAACCACGTGTTGGTCTTCCTAACGCCACGTCAGCCCTAACAGATACCAACATTGGGCCTGGTAACCCAGCCTAACGCGAAGTAACCGTTGGCCCTACGCTGGGGGCACACTATAAATACCCTCTTTCACTAGAGGGTCAGGTAATCTCATTCTTACTTCTCTCTCTGTACTTGTTATCACTCTGCTCGACTCTTACTTTTACATTGGAGTGTATTTCAGGTACACCCCCTCCATTCTCCTAGCAGTCAGACAGCTTAGACGCGCGGTTTACTAGTGTCTCCTTTTGATCAGGTACGATCAGTAAGGTTATTAGATCAACATCATTGATGATCTTGTGTTTGTTAGCAGTTTGAGTATATGTATCAACAATGGAAATTATCGTTTGGTATTTTGCTGTAATCAAAATACTTGTATCAAAGTTATCAAATAGTTAAAGATCGTGATTATTTCCCAATGGTTTTAACACCATTGAAGAGTGGTGTAGGAAAAGCAATGACGAATGCCAAACCACTATATATCTTTGTGTACTCTTCTTTCTTTTCTTATCTATTTGATTTTTGTTTGTATTTATTACTATAGCTATTGCATTATTGCATCATTTGTATTTTATTTGGGTTAGATCTTGCTTATAGTGATTTAATGTGTAAGCTTGTGTTTGTGATGCATCAAACCTATTTGATCATCATAAATCCAATTATGTCTTAAATGAATTTCTACTTAAATAACTTTGTTTAAAGAGGTTCCGGTTGTCTTGTAATTGACTTGCATTATAAAAACTCATGCTTCTAGTGATATCTTGTAATGATTTTGTTGGATTAATTTATTGAGAAACTTCCAAGCTTTCTTAGTATTGTGTTTTGCGTCTGCCTATTTTTAAATCTCTAATTTATTTTTATCGGACCTAAAATATTTTTGAAATTGTCTACTTAGGGATAGGTGTTTTCAACCCCCCCTCTAGAACTGTTTATGTATATATTGTCACCCAACACTTGGTATTAGAGTGGAGCTTTTGATCAAAGTATTGCGACTTAAAAAGTTAAAGATATGGTTCCTTTTCGATCTTAGATGAGTTTTTCTAGTTGTTTGGAAGCTTATGCAATTCAATAAAATTACATTGATTTCCTAATGTATAAGCATTCATTGCATGCATTACATTGATTAACTTAAAGTAAAACCTTACTAGTATATTCTTCAATCATCAATTATATTTAGGATATTCTATAAACTTTTATTTATCCAAGATTGAACTGACAAAAGTTTAAGGTATATGTAGTGTAACCGGAAACCTGACACTATGTATTGAAGGTTGTACTTGATTAATCCTACTTAAAGGTGGACATACATCACATGTAAACATGCTTGAAGTTTTTAAGAGATTAAATAAAGAAGAAAAAATCATATTATAGTGACCTACTCTTCCCAAGGTTATCATAAAAAGAAGATGAATGCAAGTTGTGACATTCAGAAATGTTCTTTAAGTTCTAAATAATTACATAAGATTAAGGGTAAAAATGTGTTCCTTGAAGTAATAATAATCGTCAAAGATTTGAATGAGTTATCCAAGATTGTCAAGATATGTCAATCAAAGATAATAAGAACATCCGCCATAGAAGTTCATCTGAAGTCTTTTGAAAGAGAGTCTAATTCAAACGTGCAAGAAGAGTTGTATCCTATTTGTTTGTAACACCCACATATAATATATGTCTAGAATAATTCATATTATACATAATTGCAAATTTGGTACTGAAATATACACAAGTTCCTAGTGACACATTATACATATTACATGCCCAAAATACCAAAATACTAAATGTGACATAAATATATACAAGATGTCCAAAACAAGTAAGATCTAGATCATATCAATAATATCAAAATAGAGTCTTCGTAGCGGAAAATGCATCCAAAAAGATAAGACAAGTAAGGATATCAAAATATTGTATCCTTACCCTTCACAAAACCGGAACCACCTGACAAATAATCAACAACATGGGGTGAGATAGTAATCCCAGTGGGTTCCCTATCTTATGGATTCTCCCGGCTTTACAAGGTTCTAACCAATCCTAACTCAAGTCAAAAAAGAAAAAGACAAGACTTGAGTTCATAACTTCACACTATATGGAAACATGCTACTTGAGTTCAACAACTCAAACTATTAGTAATTGGAAACTATACTAAGGCATCCCCTTTTTCCCGTCCTCTCTAACGTCTAAGACTATCAGCACGGGTCATGGATCCTTGTAGCATACTTCAACTTCATGAGCATTTTAAGCTCCTCCATGGAACTTTAACCCACTTGGTTGAACATATGGAACTTTAACCCACTTGGTTGAACATATGGGACTTTAACCCACTTGGTTGGATGCGAAGTATCGATTCCTTCATCCAAATCTTACCCTATACGAGTATCAAGACTTGGAATGGCACAATTAAGAATTCTTTCCAACTATGTGATCTCACACAAGCGTGATTGTATTCAAAAACCGCAAGGCTAGATACACCTTATTCTCAAAGTAACACAAAACCAACACATGTTCCATATAATGTATCAACTCTCCACTAGACAACTACTTAACAAGGATGCACACCTAGCGTCAAATTCATAAGCATTATCATCTAGTTATCTATCAACTCCTAGTTACATTCCTAGGTCATTCCATTGGATTGTGATAAGTTTTCCTCACTTTTCTTAATTCTTTTTAATCATATAATCATCATTTAGTCAATACACCAATTCACAAATACACATGCATATTACTTATCATAATCAATGTAAACAATATATAGTAACCACAAACGTGCATGTGAAACAACCAAGCAAGCATCAAAATAAAGTATGAAAAACACTTCCAGGTTCACAGTGCGAGGGCCATGCGAGGCCCCTTCGTCTTAAGTTCTTTGTGCAAACTCTGGGCGAGGCAGGAAAAATAATGGCAGTAGCAAAAGCCTTCAGTGCTCGGTGTGCGAACTTTGGGCGAATGTTTGCCTTCGTCTCGCTTTTGCTCGCAGTGTGAGCATGATAGAATATCACGTTCGCACGTAGTTCACTAGAGCTCGCAGTGTGAGCCCTGCAATTTCTATAATCTGTCCAGCAGAATAGGACAGTCTCAAGGGGTTTTAAACCCCACTCTTACCCAAACTCAATCCATCATTAATGTTAACATATTCACACATGAAACAACATTTTACACCATAATCTCACATTAATATCATGAATATAATAAGAATCATATATTTTCCATGGAAATGGAACAAGAACATCATAGCCTAACTTTTTCCATTCTATTCAAATACTCTAACCTTGATTTTCTACCTAGAGCCCACCTCTAGATGATGAACAAGAAGTTATTGATGATGAAGGTGAGATGATTTGATGATGAAGATGAAGTTTCCTCTTCCTCTAGGGTTTTCTTCCTCTTCTCCCTTCTTTCTCGCTTCTCTCTCTCTCTCTCTCTCTCTCTCTCTCTCTCTCTCTCTATATATATATATATATATATATATATATATATATATATATATATATATATATATATATATATATATATATATATATATATATATATATATATATATATATATATATATATATATATATATATATATATATATATATATATATATATATATATATATCTTTTTTTTTTTCATTTCTCTTACTAACTTTTTCTTTTATTCTTCTTCTTACTACTTTTCCAACAAAATAGGAAACAAGAGGCACATGGAAGTAACAAGAAAAGTTAGTAAGACTGACTTGGTTTAATGTCCAAAAATTAAGGGTATCCAAAATATCTCTATTATACTAATTAATAAAACTTCGGAGTCAGATAATATTAATTAATTCAACTCTGAGCTCAACAATTACTCTAATTATCTCTACAGATAACTCTCAGAGCATACCGGAACCCAGTTGATCTCAACTAATATTATTCAGAGTATTTTAGAAGATACGGGGTATTATAATGTTTATGATTTTTTATATTTTAGCTTATGTTATTACAACACGCTAAGCCTAAATTTTCTAAATTAGTATGATCGTTTCAACCTTCCTTTATCTTTTTGTTGTATACATGTTTGTAATTATTTCTTAAGTGTATTGTTTGTTTGAAATATGTGTATGTGATATGGTTGTACATTTCATGTTTTAACCATTCAGTTATCTCATGCATCGATTTAATTTTATTTCGTATGTTCATAGTATTTATATTCACATTAATCATTCATTCATCCATCATCATATTTTTTTTAATATTTATATTTTAGCATTTGCATCAAAGTTATTTTCTATTAATATCATAATTTAAAAATTTTCATTTCATTAAACTCACTTTTTCATGCATTTAAAATTTTCAAAAATTTGCTTCATGGTTCGAGTCACCATAACAACATGATTTGAATCACAAGGTTTTAAAATTTTGAGTTTGGCGCTGTGAAGATTGATTCGAGTCATAAGTATAACGTGATTCAAATCACAGTCCATTTATTTGAAAATTTTAAAATGCATGATTTGAATTAGGCCTGCAACACGATTCGAATAATGAAACCAAAAATCACGCATTTGTAACCATTTTAGCATTACTTTTCCTTTTCCACTCATTTATTTTCATTTCATTTTTTTTCTTCAAAACTTCCCTCTCTCATCAAACCCATTTTTGAAAACCATCCATCATCAATCATGTTATAACATTCATCCATTTTTCATCATCATCATCATCTCATCTCATTTAAATCCATTTCTCCAACCTCAATCAAAATGAGTTCAAGCCTTCCTTAAAATAATTTTTTAGAGAAGCAAAAGGTAAAAAGACAAGAATCATCATCAAGTCCAACACTCCCTCTTATTCAAAAAAGAGCAAGAACCAAAGTTCAGGTAAGCAAAGATTCATGTCATGCAAGAGTTCACTGGAAGTCGAAATCGAGTAAGGATCATCAAGGCTCCAATCAAGACTCATCTCTTATCATAAGAAGATTTTTGATTTGGTCCTTGATGACAAACTTCAAAGTTATGTAAATGAGTTTCTTAAAAAACCTGTTGAGTAAGAGTATTTTTTGAACAATTCGGATGAGACTGAGTTAGATGTGAAATTTTTCGCTCCATTAAAGGAACATAGTAAGTTTCTTAGTCTGGACAAGATTTTTCACCCAGACCTTATCAAAGCTTTTTATTATAACCCGAATGTGGCTTTTAATAGTTTGGAATGTCACTTTTGCAACTAGCTGATTAAATTTACAAAGAAAGATTTTGGCACTCATTTTGGATTATGGTAAAAAGGAAATGAAGTTTGCATCTCAAATGCCCTTGATTTTGTTAAAAAATGATTTGGTTAAGAGTATATCAAAGTCAATTTTTGGTGGTCGGTTGGATATGAAATGTTTTAACATAAGCCAAATAAAATTCGAAAGGAGGATTTTTCACTGAATCATTGTGAAAATGTTGTACAGGAAGCCTTGTAACTGGGCAAGAGCTAATGACCAAGACCTCTATTTGATGTGGGATCTTCTAAACAATGTTTATTTTAATTAGGTCAAGTTTATCCTTCAAAGAATTAAGCATTGTAGGTCCTCTCTAAAGACGTCTTTGTTCTTTTCCTCTTTCATTTATTTAATCTTAAAATTGGATGGTATCACAATCACTGATAAGGAGTTGGTTAAGGCACTAAATCCTATTGACTTAACTGCAATCAGTTTGATGCCGTATTACCAAGATAAGAACAAGGAATAATACTGTTTACACATTGATGGAAGCTTGGTTTATGAGGACATGATTGTCAAACCAAATAAGAAGAAAATATATAGTTCCACTGAAGAAGTTGGTTCGTCATCTGCGGGGTTATTTTCTGATGACACAAAGCGTATTTTAATGATTGGTTTAGTAATATCTTGGATGATAATAAAGTTAGTGAATATTGAATTATGAGTTAGGTTTAAGATGTGGTAGAGGAAGGAAAAGAAGGAAGAGAGAAGATACAAGAAGAGATGAAAGCAAGTAAAGCGAGATTCATGAATGAAGTGGATACTTTGAAAGGTGTCATTGAATAAATTCATAGTTCTGCTTTTGTTTTCAACATTGATCCTATAGTTGTTGCTCATACTCCTGATCCTACATTTTTTGCTCCCACTTCTGATCCTGCAGCTGACTTACCATGATTTACCCCTTTCATGCATTGTAAAACATGACATTTACATTTTGATAATTGTTGTTATTTTGGATACTGCCTGATGTTATTTTGGATGTTGTTTGACATTATATATTTTGGTTATGTACTAATGGCAAGTTTTAGCCATATGCTTTGAGTATCTCATTTTGGATTCTCTATGTTATATCTCTGTTATCTTTATTATTTTCTAAAATTGCGTTGTTTGTGGTAGTTGGTATCATATGCGATTTATATGGTGCTTTATTTCGCTAATGTGGCATTTCTATTTTTGACTTTTATGCTATCATGTATTTAGTTGTTTGCGCATTCCTTTTTTTTCTTTTCTCTTTTTGATATTTTTCGAAGGGGGATAGGTTATTGAGATATTATCGATATTGACACACATTAAGTGTTTAATGCAGGAGAATGTTAGAGCTCAAACAACATGTTGTACGTTCATTTGTAGTGCACTAAGGGAATTCACCAGATTCATTTTCTTCAAATTCCAAATAAATACTCAAATCAAATTTATCAACAATAATATCTCCAAATTTACTAAACATAAAAAGGGGGGGGGGGGGGGGACTGAAATTGCAGTCATGTTATCATATGGTATAATTTTTTAGTTTTGATGTTTTTGTCAATTTGCATGTATCTGTTATTTGGTTATTTCTGTATTTGTAATTTGTTCATTATTTGAATATTCACGTGCCTATATTTATTTCACATTTAAGTTGTATTATGTTCAATTCGGCTATTTGGCATTGTACAATAAGTCCTCTTATTATTTAATAAATTATAATGTTGGTTCATGATCCTTTTTTAGCCTAGCAAATTGGTGTTTGTTGTTTCATTAGGTGTTGCTTGAATCACAAGTTAGAAAACCTTGAATCAAGGTGATCAATTAATCATGTACATTGTATGACTCAAATCATGCAAGCTGTGAAAATTGGATTTTGCCTTTGTGTGATTTGATTCGAATCATAAGTTGAACTTGACTCGAATCACAACACATTATGACTCGAATCATGATTTCTACTTGATTCGAATCATAGGTTCAAACTTAAAAATTCCACCTTATATCCAAAAAAATAATAAATAAAAGTGAATAAAAAGGGAAGTAATCCTCATTGTGAATCTTTTTCATGATGAAAGTTTTGGTGAAACCCTAAGAAAAAAATGTCAATTTTGTGAGTGCATTATTCCACTTAGTCATATTTTAAATGATGTTAAAACTAGGAGGAACACTTTAATTTTTTTTTGTATATTGGGCAGTATAAACCAAAGTCTAGATGTGCATTGACCATCTTAGCATTAGAATGCATACAAACAAGTTTGAAAATGATTAGAAATACCTTATGCATGTTTTATGCATCAAAAGTAATTTTTAAGTGTTGAAAATGTTGCATAGACCGACACATATGAGTTCAGGTCGACCTATAGAAGCTTTTGCTTCAGTATAAGTCGACACATAGTTTGTATAGGCTGACCTCCATGCTCTAATAATGAAGCATGTGGCCATTGCCTACAGGTCGCCTCAGATATGCTGACCTAAGACCCATACAGGTCGACCTGTTAACTTTATAGGCAGACCTATTGACCTTGACATGCCGACCTATCGCTTTCATGGGTCAATCTACTGCCTTCAAAAACTCAAATTTTTTTCTCTTGTTTTTTCTTGCATTTCTTTTGCTCATTTCCTCTCATATATATATATATATATATATATATATATATATATATATATATATATATATATATATATATATATATATATATATATATATATATATATATATATATATATATATATATATATATATATATATATATATATATATATATATATATATATATATATATATATATATATATATATATATATATATATATATATATATATATATATATATATATATATATATATATATATATATATATATATATACTCATACACGCATCTTTTTCAAGCAAGGTACTAGTGTAAAATCTAAACAAAACAAGAATCAAAAAGCATTCCCATCATCTTCAACCTCTCTTATAGGCATACACATAATCAAACTACACATAATCATTTTTTTGATTGGGCTACCATCTAGATTAGGGTTGATAACGTCCAATTAGGTTGGTGTAATCAAAAAAATTGGGTTGAGATCTTTGTGTATTTCAAATAAGAAAACCAAGTTGGAGTTTTCCTTCAAGATCATTGTGATTTAAAGGTTTTGGGCAAGATCATGCAAACATAGATTTAATCAAATTAAGAGGTCTTGGTACTTGGTGAGAACAACCTTGCAAAGGAGTAGCTGAAACAGTGGATCGTATTCGTGAATCTTGGGTTCAATAAGTGTGTGCTAGGTGTAATACCCCAAATTTTGCCCTAGGATTTGTCGTCGCATTTCATTGCATTTTTATTGCATTTAATCAATTACTAACAAATTTGTGTAGTCGTTTGACTTTTTGCAGGTAAATATCATATGGCATGCATTTTTTTTCTAAAAAGTAAAAATGCCATAATTGGCAAGAGGACATGTGTAAGGAATTGTGAGTGTGAGAGGTTGAGAGTTCGAATCTCACCTTTGTCACTTTTTGTTTTTTATTATTTTCACTCTAAATTTTTCTATCTTTCATTAAAAAATAACAAAAATAGTTTTTTATTATTATTTAATTATTATTTTCGTATTTTAATTAAATCATTTTTTAAAATATTATTTTTTTCACTTTTTTCTAAATTATTCATAAAAATATCCAAAAAATCATAAAATAAAAAATATTAGGAAAAATTTTGTTCTTTTTATAATATTTTTGATTTTAGGAATCAATAGGATTATTAGTTTTTATTTTAAGTTTATTTTAATTATTTTAAATTATTTAAATTTTATTTTTTTTTCTTAACTAATTATTTAGTTTGGGCTTTAAAATGGGCTTTAGGGATATTATTGACAATTTGGTGTTAACCCTAATTTGTTCCCTATATATACATGTGTTGCCTTGTTGAAAAAGGGGAGAATGAAAAAAACCTAAGAGGAGTGAGTGCCGTTTACCGTTATTTATTTTTCTTCATCCATTACTATTGTTTCTTTTTCTTTATCGTTTGCCGTTATTTCTTTTTCTTCATCTTTTACCGTTATTTCTTTTTCTTCATCTATTACCGTTATTTCTTTTTCTTCATCTATTACCGTTATTTCTTTTTCTTCATCTATTACTGTTACGTTTATATATATATATATATATATATATATATATATATATATATATATATATATATATATATATATATATATATATATATATATATATATATATATATATATATATATATATATATATATATATATATATATATATATATATATATATATATATATATATATATATATATATATATATATATATATGTAATTTTTTAAATTGTTAGAGTTTATATATATATAAGATTAAGTTTTGATCGAATTATGTCGATACGATGTTTGCACATTTGTGTGCATGACGCGTGACATTTGTGTTAGTTCGATCTGGTTGCGATGATCGCATTTTTGTGTGAGCAATAATACTGTTTTTTGCTTAATTTCTTTTTCTTTGCGATAAATTTTGTTTCGTCCGATTTAAATCTGGTTGCGATGAACGCATTTCTGCGTTAGCAACATTGTTGGGTTATTTGGCACATTTAAAATTCATTATTGCTTTATTATTATTATTATTAGTATTATTACTATCATTATTTATTATTATTATCATTATTATTATTATTATTATTACCATTATTATTATTATTGTTATCATTAATTTATTAAAACTTGTTATAATATAAAAATCTGTTTTTAACATCTTTTCCAAATTAATATGAAAACCTATTATTTTTAAGAAAAACTTTTTTTAGATAAATTTAAAATAATAACTGAAATCTTTTTTTTATAATAACTAGAACCGTTTTTTTTAAATATATAATAATAACATTAAACCTTTTTTTTTAAAATAAAACCTTTTTGTTAGATAATTAAATTAAGACTATTTTTGAAATTTTTTTTAATAATATTAAAACCTCTTTTTTTTAAACTTAAATCAAAAGCTTTTTTATATATCACAAATAAACAACAAAGAATATCTATAACTTTCGCACTTCCGTTTCATAACTCGCCTGATTACTGTGTGACTCTGTCTATTAACCTTGTGTATTCAATGTGCAGCTTGTTACGTTGCTATTAGCTATTTTAATGTGTTTTTCAATTCAAGTTGTATATAATTGTATCCGTTTCTCATTTGTAACCTCGCGAACCAACAATCGCGTTTACTTTCTGCATTTTATTTCCGTTTGTATGATTTAAATTTCTCACACTTTCATCACTATTACTTCTGTCACATCACACCTCCGAAGGATTAGGTCTAGCCGTTTGGCCGCCATGCCAATAGTCCTCAAACCCTTAAATTTCACACATTCAATTTCAAACCCTCAAAACTACAAACTACAAACCCTAATTTTCACAAATGCCTCGCCGCAGGCAAAATTACCATGTTACCCCTAGCATTAGGTCAAAGAGCCGCCGCGCTCATTTTAGGGTTTCCCACCGCGGAATCCCTAACCTAACCCTAATTCACTTAACAATTTACAACGTAGATATTGGAGTTTCTACACTCCGCGTAAGCGTGTCCCTAAGATACGTTTATTCCCCTTGAGACCTTGACCACAGTCGAGTGTTCTTTAACCTCCCTTGAGAGGGGAACTAAAGTTACTCTGATTCCATTCCCGTAAGGATATGTAGGCACAAGATGCGATGTCTTGCCGAGTAAACTTATAATTAACCCCTAGGTCTTTTAATTTTCAATCCTTTGTATATACCCTAAAGCAAAATAATTAATGAAATAAATAAAAAAAATAAACAAAAGGTTCCCGTAGAGTACTACGGAAGTTTAGGGTGTTAATACCTTCCCTAAATTTAACCAACCCCCGAACCTTAGATCTCTCCCTTTTAGGTTTTTCCTTTCTTTAACCTTTCCTTCGGATAAATCAAAGACCAGTTGTAAATGAATTAAGATTCAAGTTAATCAATAGCTTGACATCCAAATTTCACCGCAACAGAAAATGGCGACTTCACTGGTGTTGCGGTGGAAATAGGATCACAAACTATTAATGAGTTTGAATCGCAATTCAATTCACAACCGCTCTTTGATTTATCCGAAGGAAAAGGTCAAAAGAGGGAAAACCTATTTTGCATTGTAAACACAATGCGGGGAAAGATCTAGGGTTCGGGGGTTGGTTAAATTTAGGGAAGGTATTAGCACCCTAAACTTCTGTAGTACTCTACAGGAACCTTTTGTTCAGATGTTTACTATTTGCTTTATTATTCTTAAGGTATATGTACAAAGGGATTAAAAGCGAGGAAATAAACCTAAGGGGTTAATTCTAAGTTTACTCGGCAAGACATCGCATCTTGTGCCTACGTATCCTTACGGGAGTGGAATCAGAGTAATCGTAGTTCCCCTCAAAAGGGAGGTTAGAGATTTCTTGACAGTGATCAAGGTCTCAAGGGGAATAAACATGTCTTAAGGACACGCTTACGCGGAGTGTAGAAACTCCAAATCTCTACGTTGTAAATTGTTAAGTGAATTAGGGTTAGGTTAAGTTAGGGATTCCGCGGCGGGAAACCCTAAAATGAGTGCGGCGACTCTTTGACCTAATGCTAGGGGTAAAATTGTAATTTTGCCGGCGGCGAGGCATTTGTGAAAATTAGGGTTTGTGAGGTTGTAAGGGTTTGAAGTTGAGGACTATTGACACGGCGGTCAAACGCTAGACCTAACCTTCGGATGTGAAATTAACTATAAAGATGTGATGGGATAATAGTGATGGAAGCGTGAGAAATTGAATCATGCAAACAGAAAATAATGACCTAATTTAACTATGCAAGCAGAAATTTAAAGGGCAGTAATTAAAGCGCGATTATTAGGATTCGCGAGGTTACAACCGAGAAACAATACAATATGATAATGAACTTTGAGTGAAAAAATAAGATGAAATAAATAACGGTAAACGTAATGAGCTGCAAAATGAACAAACGACGTTAGTGGGCAGAGTTAGGCGGCAATCAAATGAATTATGAGACAATGAAGAAAAAGATGCAAATTTGAGATTTTTATTATTGTTTTAAAAAAAATCTTGATTTAAGTTTTAAAAGAATTTAATATTAACTTGCAAAAAAAAGATTTAATTTTAATTAAAAAATGTTTTAATTTTTTTAAAAAAAGAGTTTTATTTTTTTTATATTTTTAAGAAAAGTTTTCTTATTTTATTTTAAAAAAGATTTTTTGTTTATTCTTTAAAGAAAAGTTTTAGTTTTATATTTTAAAAAAAGTTTTTATTTTTATTTTAAAAATGTTAGTTTATTTAATTTTTATAAAAAAAAGAAGTTAGTGTTACCAGAAAAACAAAATAAAAAACAACTTAAAAAATGATGGGTTGGGCCGGTAATCACTTCCGGACCCAACCCGTATGGTGTAAATGAGGGACTTGTAGAATTAGGGTTTCAGAACCCCATTCTTTCCCTTCGCGGCGCCGTTTCGCTTCCTCTTCTTTCTTCCTTGCGGCGATTTTCTTCGTCCTTCGTCTCTCTCATTGCATGTTGAATTTTCTGAAATCAAAAACTCCAAAACATCAGATGTAAACCGATTCGATGTTCGCACTTACGTTTGTGTGTGAATCTCCGGTAAGAATGGGGGATGTTCGTGGCCAGTGATGGATCGACTGAGGCTCGAGAGGATTTGCTCGTCTAGGCATAGGCGCTGGTGAATCTTCTCCGTCGGTGTTTCACGGTGGAGGCTCTTGTTTCGATCTCTCTCCCCTCGCGGCCACTAGCGCTAGGGTTTCGCTTGCGATCTTGTTCGCTTCTCCGCCGTTGTTGTCTAGGGCTTTCGCGACTTTTTGTTCTCCCTCACAGGTGGTATTTCTCCTTTTTATATACTCTGATTCTCTTATGGGCTTTTTGGATGTTGGATTTGCGTTATTTTCTGATTTGATGATTTCGTGTTGATTTGATTTTGTCTGATTTGTTTGGTTATTGATTTTCAAATACTGATTGGATTCAAATCGGATACGATTCCTGATACGGATTGGATTCATCTGATACTGATTGAATCTTGTTTCATCTCTTAGGATTTGATTGGGATTTTTTTGATACGATTCTGGGCCCGTGATTTGTCTCTGATACGATTTGCTGCTGATATTATTGGAATTGTGGCTTTGTAGATTCATATTTGATCTTCTTTCCTTTCTGATACAGATTTTGTTTTGGATATCCATCTGGTTTGATCTTCACGACTTTTCTTCTTCTTTTTTTCCAGAATCGGTACTATGCTTTGGTCGAGCTTAAACGCCGCCGAGGATGGTCACACGGTGATGATGACTTTAAGTCTGAACCCTCTGGTGCTACTTCTGGTTTTGACGCCGCGGTTGCCTTCGAGATTGGTTGTTTTCGATGCTTGGTTGGGTTCAGAACATGAGTTTTGGGCTGCTATTGGTGTTGCGAGTAAGATAGTGACTGATTGTTGGCTGATATACTGCGAATGATATGGTTTACCCTCGTAACTTTGAACTGTGATTTTCGTGACTTGTTTGTTGGGCAATGATGTTTTCCGCACTGAGCCCGGCTTTCCGCATTTGCGATAACACATGTGCTGGCTTGGATTTCAATTGCGGGCCAGCTTATCCTTGTGTCTGCTGTTCCAATGACATATGAATTCCATAATGCTCTGTGAGCTGAGTTTGCATTTGGTCCATTACATGGCTGCTGTTGTGATTTTGATGGTGTAATCGAACTTGTGCTGTTACGAGTGCTGTCATGGTGTATTTCTGTTCAGATTCGGCATTTGATTTTCATGGGTTTATTTATGTGATTCAGAGTTGATGCAATTTTGGAATATCTATTGTATGCCATCTTCTGATACTGTTTGATTCTTTTTGGCAGATGCTGTGAATGCACTGGTTTCATGGGTTGTTCGGTTGAGCTTCAGTTTGAATTTCCAATCACCTATGGCTGTTTTGTTTATGCAGCTTATGACCTATTTTGGCTTTGAGTTCTGAATTCTGAACCTGGTACTGATGCTGTTGTGGATTTTCAGGTGTTGGAAATTTCGAAAACAAAACGACTCAGACCTGCCGACATCCGGGTCTGAGTCCAAATTTACCTTTGTATCAGTTTGGAAATCCAATTGCGGCAAGAGCGAATCAGTCCCGCTTCTTTTATCACTTCTATCTCTCGGATGTCCCGTAATGATAAGAACAGGTGTTACCTGATCTGACGCCAACGGCGCGGATCGGTAATGGGGGTAGGACGCAGCTTCGGTTGTGCCACTCCCGGTACTCGATGATGACGTTGTTCTGAGAGTGTCAAACAACCTCTAACATTTTTTTCTACTTTGTTTGTGTTGTGTCTTCGTTTCTTTTTGTGCAGGTTAATCGGAGGAGCATGGAGAAATGTCCAAGGGATGAACATCATGAAGAACACTTATGGATGTTTAGGACTTAGGATTTTTAGGATATACAATTCTTTTGTAACTTGTAACAAAAAATGTTATGAATAAATTCAATAACATTCTTTATCCAAATTATTTACTCTTTGTAAATCATGACAAAATATTATGAATAAACTTCAAATTTCTATCCAAAAACAAATTGTAATAATAATAATAAAATATTATGAATAAAATTCACATATTCTATTAAAATCATTTCCCAATTTCTTTTCCATGATTTAAAATTTGCAAACACCTCAACATCCGATTAAACCTCACTAGTCAAATATCCTTGAATTAATTCGATCCAATCTTGCATAATAAGCTTAATACCTTCAACATGAATAAGTTCCATTAATCAGTCGAAGTTTTCACTGTTTTCCCTCTAGAATGAACTGGAAGATAGAAGAATGATTTCTTACTAAAACCCTGTTCCACAGATCAGATTTTCCAACCCAAATTGATATCTTAACATAATCAAACCCACGTAAATAAACGCCTCAGGAATAAAACCTCATTGGGCCCAAAATTACGAATTATGCTTCAAAATGACCAAAACGCCCCTAGGGGTAATTCCTGCAAAATAAATCGCGCTCAATGACTGGTTAGTGGTTAGCAGATGCACAGATGAGATGCTATGCGAAATGACTGACTAAATATAAGGGTAAAAATTTGGGGTATTACAGTTGCCCCTATTTAAATAGCTACACCGGACGATTTGAGTGACAGAGACTCGAGGAATCGTGGTGGAGAGATTTAAATATAGATAACCGAAAATTTTGCCCTTATATGCGGCGATATGCAATGCTATGGACAAAACGAGGACAGACTAATGTAGATGATGTCATGATTATGATGTGATGCGTATGCTGGAATGATGAATTGCGAAAATGCTGACGAACGCGACGACACAAGGGACAGACGCTACGAGGAGAACACACTGGGGAAGACGATGCGCTGGGGCACAGTACGACCCTGGGGAATTCTTAAAAATGATGGTCAACTGGTGCGAACACGACCAATTGTCTTTTTTAGAAAAGGAACGAGATTCTCAAATGGAGATGGTACCTATGAGACGGCCTCCACTGGGGAATCTAAAAATAAAAATGGATCATGTACGACTGCAAGATCGATCACAGAATGCTGGAGCATTGAGCAAAGAATAACATCCAAGCTTCTGTAACCTATCCCTCGTGACAGGATCAAACGGACTTTTCGGAAATCCGTATCAAATATACAGGGTAAAGACCGGCTGTATGCCAAAATAAATGGACTTTGATAGGAAATGCCCCGATAAGCTTCTCGAGGGAGAACTGTCACTTATCGTTGGAAGGGACACATGCCAAAATGGATAAGCACTCAAAGAGGCTGCTGCTTATCTGATATATAAATCTTCTCATATTTAAGGTCGACGCCTGGAATATGATTCTGATTCTTCTCTTACTGAAGGATAAATGAACTTCTTCATACTTCAAGATCGTGCTCTCCTGAATATGATTCCGCTACTTCTTTTACTAAAGGGTAAATGAACTTTTTCATACTTCGAGATCGTGCTCTCCTGAATACGATTCCGCTCCTTCTTTTACTAAAGGGTAAATGAACTTCTTCATACTTCAAGATCGTGCTCTCCTGAATATGAAAAGGATAAACTGAACTTCCTCATACTTCAAGATCGTGCTCTCCTGAATATGATTCGGCTCCTTCTTTTACAAAAGGGTAAATGAACTTCTTCATACTTCAAGATCGTGCTCTCCTGAATATGATTCCGCTCCTTCTTTTACTAAAGGGTAAATGAACTTCTTCATAATTCAAGATCGTGCTCTCCTGAATATGATTCCGCTCCTTCTTTTACTAAAGGGTAAATGAACTTCTTCATAATTCAAAATCGTGCTCTCCTGAATATGATTCCGCTCAAACCTTCCCGTACTTCAAGATCGTGCTCTCCTGAATATGATTTGGTTCAAACCTCCCTATACTTCAAGACAACAGGGAAAATGGAAGCCCAACTGCTCCATGGAGATGGCCATTTGCTGCGAGTCATAACGAAGATAGGATCGGCTTCTTAGGTGAGAAATGTCGTATACCGATGTTGTAACATGTAGGATTGTAAAGTGTTGTACTGATAGATTTTCCAGGCATGAACTGGCGTGTATCTGTAAAGGATTGTGGTTGAAAGATAGTGCAAAATAAATGCACGTCCGGGTACAGCGATAACCTTCTCAGGCGAGAACAGTCGCGTATCCGTCATGGTATGATGAAAATCTTTAGATGGTGCAAAATAAATGCACGTCCGGTTGAGCTCGACGACCGACAAGGCCGGGACTCACTCTAGGATCGAGCTAGAAAGAAGACTGGTAATCAAGACTTCATCGAGGGAATGATCTCGAAGGGTAAATATCTTATCCTGGCGAGGAAAGATAGCTGAAGTAACCGTCATCCACGAGGATCGAGCTCTGTGGGGAAACTGGAAACACATAGGTATTTTATGCTTAGGGCTGACAATCTATTTAGAGAGAATGGACAACCCCAGTTACTTGGCGGTAACGACCAATGATAGAGACACACTGAACCTGCGCATGCTAATGCATATGTTAATGTGAACGTATATTAATGTCTATGTATGTAAATATGCAGGATATTATGAAATGAGTATGTAATGAGTATGTAATGAATATGTAATGAATATGGAATGAAATAGACATGTGACGCTTAGGCCCTTGCGTAGGCTGACGAAACAGACTAGGACGAGAGGTGAAATAAACATCTCGACGGAGATACCCTGCGTTCTCTGCAGCCAATACGTCAATCATGGGAAAGAATGGTAGGACCAGATCTGGCTTCACAATTCTGAATTCTCTGGGGAGAAAGTAATTTGCTTGGGTGCACAGTATCACGTCTTCTCATGGGGAGAGGAAAACCTGAGGGACACTTTCGAGTTACCCAAGAAAAAGTTGTCAGCTTATAGTCTCTATGGGGACTGTGATGAGGCAATAAGTTAGGAGCCTATTGCAGCACTGAGGTTTACTGGGGAATGAAGGCCGCCGTGAGTAAAATCCATCGGGTGCATGAAGAAAAGTTGTGAAACCACATGGTTTTGATCTTGAAGGACCTTATAGTAGTCGCCATTTGTTTCTTCAAAAACATGGTTCCCCAGAATACTTGTGTTGTGAGGTAGGGTCATCTCAAGAGGATTTTATAGAGAACACGGAGTCTGGTTGCCCCACTGTTCTCAAACTCTTTGAGAGATCTGTCAGGTCATCGACGTAACTGGCACAAATTAATCGTGTTACGACGAAATCTTCGAGAAATAGCTCTTAAGAGCGTCAGACACGCGTTGGTAAGCGAACTGGGAAACTGCCTGTCCCTGTTTAGCAGGATCTTCAAGTTCCATGGGTTATGTCCATATATAAATCTCTAAGATATCAAGCAGAGTCATCATGCCTGAAATGCCTATACTGAGCTTGTCAATGTACGCATATATTTGTCTTGAATTTTTGTTTTGAAAAAAAAGATATCGCAATAACTTGTGACCGAAATCACTAGTCAGGATATAAGCTTTAATTATAATGCCAACATGAACTTTTCTGAGCATAGCTCGTAGGAGTCAGGAAACGTGATCTTGTCAAGTATGCTTTCAACCGAAGTCCTACTTCAATTAGGTCTTTTAAAGGTTGTATCGTGGCTCGGTTCACGGTTTTAAGAAACAAAGGATATAGGCTCAAAGCTATATTTGTACCCACCCCTTCTTCGTGATGTTCTCCAATCCTAATTCAGTTAATCGGATACGAATGCTCATATCTCAAGCGGATTTGCTATGGTCGAGAACTTATCAAGGCTTTGGACATGGCAGTCACTCACCTATTTCTAATGGCAATTGGTCACACGATTTTGTTCTTTATAAGGATTCAAAAAACTAATGGTTTATTGCTCTTATTCCCTAACTTTTGCCTGGATAGCGTCTATTGATTTGACTTTGGAGTCCAGCGGGATGCCCCAGTTTTGCCTAAGTCTCCTTCATAGGTTTTGACTTAGCGGGCTCTTATTTTTTTGAATATTCTTTTATGCACAAGTCGTGTAAATCTTTTGAAAGGCTCGTGACTGCCCCACTCTTTAGGTAACCAAGGGATAGTCATCGTCTTGGACTTCTTAAGATGCGAAGGATAAATTCTCGAAGGTTTGCTCTTCCCTTTTTTAGAGTCTAAGTGCTCGATCGGTTTAACTGAAACCTACCCTGCCCCAGGTTAAGATGAGGGTTCTTAAAAAGAAAACTCCTACTTCAAGGCTCAAAGGGTTGACTAGGGATTAACATCCTTATATCTCCAGTGTTTGGGATTTGAAACAATGCCTTACATCATTAGCAGGTTTTAATCGAAAGCATACGACAAGAAATCTGACGTTTTGGGTTCGTCATCCTCCCCCCAATTCTCCATCAGAACAAGAGATCGGGTAAAGTTGGCATTATGATTTATGAAAACGTTTTTTGAATGAGTGAAACGAATGGATTTATTCAAGACAAACATATGCGTTGCATTAATTAATCAAAGATAAACAAGTTCGTGCATGCTAAATATGCTTAATCAAAGAGAAATACATATAAATAAACAAATGAACTGTCGGAAAAATCCTTCTAAATGTTTATGAAATCTTGCATTCAAGAGTAACAGTTTCCTTTGGCGGAGCCTCAATGAAAAGGACGTCTGGTCTATGATCACTGTGAGTCGTCATGGCTTGCCCCAGTTATGCTGGTCACATCTTCAACAGTTTTCAGTCGTTGCTTCAAAATAACTTTCCCAGATTCTTTGTTGATCCTGGTCATATCATTTTGAGGGTTACTGAAATGAAGCGAGCTAGGCCTTTGAATAATTACTGGATTCGACTGATTTGCTGAGGGGTCAACATACTTTGCAGAATTTAAGCTTGACAAGCGGGGAACCCCGAGAGGAGTCTCGATCTTCGGCTGAGCATCGCCAAAAGACAACTTCTTCGTTTCTAGCAAATTTCTGACAAAGTTCTTAAGAGCGTAGCAATTCTCTAGATCATGGCCGGGCGCACCCTCATGAAATAAACAATGAGTGACAGCATTGTAACCTGCAGGTAACGGATCAGGCGGAGGACCCAAAGCACGGGTGGTAATCAGACCTTGTTGTACCAAATGGGGGTATAACTCGGTGAAAGTTATCGGAATTGGAGAACAAGGCTTATACTGCCTCTTACGGGGATAAGGAACCTGATTCTGTGATTGCTGATGAACAGGAGCGTTGGGCACTCGTTGACTGTTGGCAGGACCTTGCATGGGCGGATGACCGAAAGATTGCTGATAAACTGGTGCCTGATATACCGGAGCTGACTGCACAGGCTGGTAGGTAGGAAACTGCTGATTGAAAGGAGGCGCAACAGTAGCTACATAGGGTTGTTGAACATATGAGAGCGGGTAACCTTGAACGTAACTCTGCTGATGTTGCCAAGGTTGAGGAGTAGCCATTTTGCGGTTCCTCGAACGCGCAGGTCCTTTACCATGGTCGGAGTTAGGAGTCTTGCACTTTGGAGGGGTAGCTCGTCGAACTGGTTGAACACTAGGAGGCACCAAACCGGCTTGAAGACCGTGAGGAGGTACATTCTCGACAGTAACAGCTGGTTGAGATTCCATAACGGTATTAGTAGTCTCAGAAACAACAGTAGACTGAGCATCCACCTTCACACTAAGAGCTCGTAACATCTCCAAAATCTGCCCTACATTTCCTCGAAGATCTTCGAGTTCATGGCTGATAGGTTGATCTCTTGGTTTTGATCTTCCATCCTTTTGAAGGGTCGTATTGATGCAGAGAACTTAGGGTGACAAAACTGGAAGGTGAGAGAACCGAGTATGAGAAATCGGGAGACACATGCAATGCAAAAGTAAGATGCTAAAATGTGAATGCAAATGAAGATTTCATGGAATTCAAATATTTACGAATATTGCGGAATACCCAAGAAACTTTTAATTTATTGAAGACAGATTACAAATAATATTCTTGCAACCAAAATAGCTAAATAAAAGCCTGGAAAGTCCTAGAGAAGCATCTTCCACAACTTCAGTGAGCAGACGGAGAGTCGGAGGAAAATAAATATTCGTAGAGCTTTCTCTTCTTGCAGGATTGTATCTCATCATTCTTCAATTGAATCTGCTTTCGAAGTTCTTCGTACTCGCTGACCATCACATGGTATTTGTTCTTCCATGATTCTGTTTCGAGTTGTGATCTCTTCAAAGCGGTCTTCAAAGTCTCAGCCTCGGTCATGAAATACTGGACAGGTTCTTCTCTTGGAGGTAAAGGATCTTGGCGAGAGTAGGGCATCTTCAACTCAATAGCTCTTCCTCGGACCCATTGAAGGTATGGTTCCATGGACACACAATTAGGTCTTCCCAAACTTTCTTTGTCCTTCCTATGCAAATGATTCCAAGAGGATAGAATCTGATCTTGAAGCTTTTTGTCGTCTTTGAAAAAGATTTTCTCCACATGAATACCTTTAGGCGGTTCCTTCAAGGGGTATCCCAACTGTCGGCGAGCTAGGACCGGATTGTAGCTAATTCCTCCATTGAAACTGAGCAAAGGCACATTGCTGAAGTTTCCACAACTATCAATGATCGATATCCCATCGTACATGCGATTATACCAACCAATATCAGAGTGAGTTAAAGCCATAACTTTTTGCGACCAACGTTCTTGATTAAGTCTCCAGAAAGGACCGGACTTGGGTAAGTGAAAAATAAACCACTTGTATAGTAATGGCACACAACATGTAATCATTCCCCCACCATGAAAGTTTCGAAGATGTACTGAATGATAAGTATTACCCAATAGCGTTGGAACTGGATTTCTCCTCATGAAGGTCTTGATTGCATTAAGGTCCACAAACCCCTCAAAACTAGGAAAAAGCAGCAACCCATAAATAAGCAAAGCAAATATTGTCTCAAAGGCAAACATGTCTTTATGATCGGCATAAAATTGGGCCTTCTTAATTAGGAAGTCCCTGAGAAAACCGGAGGTCCCCCCTTTGGTGATCATATTGTTTTTGACATCGGATATCCTTAGACAAATGGCTTTAGCAATATCTCGTTCTTTAGGGTCTTCCTCCAAGAAAGGGAATGGAGACTTATCCAAGATAGGTAATCCCACCAACTGAGAGTACTCTTCTAAGGTAGGTAAAAGCTGATAATCTGGAAAGGTGAAACAGTGATAATCTGGATCATAAAACTGTAGCAAAGTCGCAAGAAGTCCTTCGTTTACTTGGACCTTCAACAAAGACAATAGCCTTCCATATCTGTTTTGGAACTTTTCTTGATCTTGAACCAAATCTCTTAGCTTCTCTAGGACTTCCAAATTAAAACCCTTAAAAGTAAATTTCAAAGTATGCTTCCTAGAGTGATCCATGGTATCCTGCAATGTTCATAAATAGAGTTTGAATTCCATGAAGTCTTAATGCAATATGATGTTTTATGGATGCAATGCACATGAAAACACACAAAGTCCTAGGTTAAAGGTACGTGAGTGGAGTTAAGGTCTACCCATCCCAAGAAGGAGTGTACTATAGGTTAGTTGTACCTGCAGAACAAGGTTCTAAAAAGTGCCCAAAGTCATCAGCCCATCTTTCGGATATTATCAACCTTCCGACTGACTCGGGGGTTAATAATATTCTCAAGAGAACCTCTTTTGAGTGTAGTATCGCGTAGCAACCATTGTAGGACTACTCCCACATAGTTCCCGCACTACGTCCTAAATAAGGCCGAGGTGGTGTTAAGGTACTACGGTTCCCAATATCACAGACTCCAATCGACCATGGAAAAAGTTTTCACGATTACTCGTTCAACCGAACCATTTTCGAAAAGGTCTCAACTGAGCGGTGATTCTCGAATCAGCTTGGTCGGGATTCAACCCCCTATAAGCCTCATCGAATATATCCCCATCCTATAATAATGTCACTAGTCCGGGCGTAGGACTTATCTCACTGCACAAGGAACAATCCCCCAAATCAGAGCACAAATATATACATGCAAATGAATAATAACACAGATAGTAATAAGGATGAACAAGTTAGGGATAACCCTCAAAAATTAAAACAGTCCCCAGTGAAGTCGCCATTTTCTGTTGCGGTGGAAATAGGATCACAAACTATTAATGAGTTTGAATCGCAATTCAATTCACAACCGCTCTTTGATTTATCCGAAGGAAAAGGTCAAAAGAGGGAAAACCTATTTTGCATTGTAAACACAATGCGGGGAAAGATCTAGGGTTCGGGGGTTGGTTAAATTTAGGGAAGGTATTAGCACCCTAAACTTCTGTAGTACTCTACAGGAACCTTTTGTTCAGATGTTTACTATTTGCTTTATTATTCTTAAGGTATATGTACAAAGGGATTAAAAGCGAAGAAATAAACCTAAGGGGTTAATTCTAAGTTTACTCGGCAAGACATCGCATCTTGTGCCTACGTATCCTTACGGGAGTGGAATCAGAGTAATCGTAGTTCCCCTCAAAATGGAGGTTAGAGATTTCTTGACAGTGATCAAGGTTTCAAGGGGAATAAACATGTCTTAAGGACACGCTTACGCGGAGTGTAGAAACTCCAAATCTCTACGTTGTAAATTGTTAAGTGAATTAGGGTTAGGTTAAGTTAGGGATTCCGCGGCGGGAAACCCTAAAATGAGTGCGGCGACTCTTTGACCTAATGCTAGGGGTAAAATTGTAATTTTGCCGGCGGCGAGGCATTTGTGAAAATTAGGGTTTGTGAGGTTGTAAGGGTTTGAAGTTGAGGACTATTGACACGGCGGTCAAACGCTAGACCTAACCTTCGGATGTGAAATTAACTATAAAGATGTGATGGGATAATAGTGATGGAAGCGTGAGAAATTGAATCATGCAAACAGAAAATAATGACCTAATTTAACTATGCAAGCAGAAATTTAAAGGGCAGTAATTAAAGCGCGATTATTAGGATTCGCGAGGTTACAACCGAGAAACAATACAATATGATAATGAACTTTGAGTGAAAAAATAAGATGAAATAAATAACGGTAAACGTAATGAGCTGCAAAATGAACAAACGACGTTAGTGGGCAGAGTTAGGCGGCAATCAAATGAATTATGAGACAATGAAGAAAAAGATGCAAATTTGAGATTTTTATTATTGTTTTAAAAAAAAATCTTGATTTAAGTTTTAAAAGAATTTAATATTAACTTGCAAAAAAAAGATTTAATTTTAATTAAAAAATGTTTTAATTTTTTTAAAAAAAGAGTTTTATTTTTTTTATATTTTTAAGAAAAGTTTTCTTATTTTATTTTAAAAAAGATTTTTTGTTTATTCTTTAAAGAAAAGTTTTAGTTTTATATTTTAAAAAAAGTTTTTATTTTTATTTTAAAAATGTTAGTTTATTTAATTTTTATAAAAAAAAGAAGTTAGTGTTACCAGAAAAACAAAATAAAAAACAACTTAAAAAATGATGGGTTGGGCCGGTAATCACTTCCGGACCCAACCCGTATGGTGTAAATGAGGGACTTGTAGAATTAGGGTTTCAGAACCCCATTCTTTCCCTTCGCGGCGCCGTTTCGCTTCCTCTTCTTTCTTCCTTGCGGCGATTTTCTTCGTCCTTCGTCTCTCTCATTGCATGTTAAATTTTCTGAAATCAAAAACTCCAAAACATCAGATGTAAACCGATTCGATGTTCGCACTTACGTTTGTGTGTGAATCTCCGGTAAGAATGGGGGATGTTCGTGGCCAGTGATGGATCGACTGAGGCTCGAGAGGATTTGCTCGTCTAGGCATAGGCGCTGGTGAATCTTCTCCGTCGGTGTTTCACGGTGGAGGCTCTTGTTTCGATCTCTCTCCCCTCGCGGCCACTAGCGCTAGGGTTTCGCTTGCGATCTTGTTCGCTTCTCCGCCGTTGTTGTCTAGGGCTTTCGCGACTTTTTGTTCTCCCTCACAGGTGGTATTTCTCCTTTTTATATACTCTGATTCTCTTATGGGCTTTTTGGATGTTGGATTTGCGTTATTTTCTGATTTGATGATTTCGTGTTGATTTGATTTTGTCTGATTTGTTTGGTTATTGATTTTCAAATACTGATTGGATTCAAATCAGATACGATTCCTGATACGGATTGGATTCATCTGATACTGATTGAATCTTGTTTCATCTCTTAGGATTTGATTGGGATTTTTTTGATACGATTCTGGGCCCGTGATTTGTCTCTGATACGATTTGCTGCTGATATTATTGGAATTGTGGCTTTGTAGATTCATATTTGATCTTCTTTCCTTTCTGATACAGATTTTGTTTTGGATATCCATCTGGTTTGATCTTCACGACTTTTCTTCTTCTTTTTTTTCAGAATCGGTACTATGCTTTGGTCGAGCTTAAACGCCGCCGAGGATGGTCACACGGTGATGATGACTTTAAGTCTGAACCCTCTGGTGCTACTTCTGGTTTTGACGCCGCGGTTGCCTTCGAGATTGGTTGTTTTCGATGCTTGGTTGGGTTCAGAACATGAGTTTTGGGCTGCTATTGGTGTTGCGAGTAAGATAGTGACTGATTGTTGGCTGATATACTGTGAATGATATGGTTTACCCTCGTAACTTTGAACTGTGATTTTCGTGACTTGTTTGTTGGGCAATGATGTTTTCCGCACTGAGCCCGACTTTCCGCATTTGCGATAACACATGTGCTGGCTTGGATTTCAATTGCGGGCCAGCTTATCCTTGTGTCTGTTGTTCCAATGACATATGAATTCCATGATGCTCTGTGAGCTGAGTTTGCATTTGGTCCATTACATGGCTGCTGTTGTGATTTTGATGGTGTAATCGAACTTGTGCTGTTACGAGTGCTGTCATGGTGTATTTCTGTTCAGATTCGGCATTTGATTTTCATGGGTTTATTTATGTGATTCAGAGTTGATGCAATTTTGGAATATCTATTGTATGCCAACTTCTGATACTGTTTGATTCTTTTTGGCAGATGCTGTGAATGCACTGGTTTCATGGATTGTTCGGTTGAGCTTCAGTTTGAATTTCCAATCACCTATGGCTGTTTTGTTTATGCAGCTTATGACCTATTTTGGCTTTGAGTTCTGAATTCTGAACCTGGTACTGATGCTGTTGTGGATTTTCAGGTGTTGGAAATTTCGAAAACAAAACGACTCAGACCTGCCGGCATCCGGGTCTGAGTCCAAATTTACCTTTGTATCAGTTTGGAAATCCAATTGCGGCAAGAGCGAATCAGTCCCGCTTCTTTTATCACTTCTATCTCTCGGATGTCCCGTAATGATAAGAACAGGTGTTACCTGATCTGACGCCAACGACGCGGATCAGTAATGGGGGTAGGACGCAGCTTCGGTTGTGCCACTCCCGGTACTCGATGATGACGTTGTTCTGAGAGTGTCAAACAACCTCTAACATTTTTTTCTACTTTGTTTGTGTTGTGTCTTCGTTTCTTTTTGTGCAGGTTAATCGGAGGAGCATGGAGAAATGTCCAAGGGATGAACATCATGAAGAACACTTATGGATGTTTAGGACTTAGGATTTTTAGGATATACAATTCTTTTGTAACTTGTAACAAAAAATGTTATGAATAAATTCAATAACATTCTTTATCCAAATTATTTACTCTTTGTAAATCATGACAAAATATTATGAATAAACTTCAAATTTCTATCCAAAAACAAATTGTAATAATAATAATAAAATATTATGAATAAAATTCACATATTCTATTAAAATCATTTCCCAATTTCTTTTCCATGATTTAAAATTTGCAAACACCTCAACATCCGATTAAACCTCACTAGTCAAATATCCTTGAATTAATTCGATCCAATCTTGCATAATAAGCTTAATACCTTCAACATGAATAAGTTCCATTAATCAGTCGAAGTTTTCACTGTTTTCCCTCTAGAATGAACTGGAAGATAGAAGAATGATTTCTTACTAAAACCCTGTTCCACAGATCAGATTTTCCAACCCAAATTGATATCTTAACATAATCAAACCCACGTAAATAAACGCCTCAGGAATAAAACCTCATTGGGCCCAAAATTACGAATTATGCTTCAAAATGACCAAAACGCCCCTAGGGGTAATTCCTGCAAAATAAATCGCGCTCAATGACTGGTTAGTGGTTAGCAGATGCACAGATGAGATGCTATGCGAAATGACTGACTAAATATAAGGGTAAAAATTTGGGGTATTACAACTGGGGAGTCCTAACTATTGAGGGTTATCCCTATTTTGTTTATTTTTCTTTATATATTTGTTTTATTATATATTTTGCTCACTTGTATGTATATATTGGGGTACCTTACTTGGAGTTACTGTGTTGTGAGATAAGTCCTACACCCGGACTTGAGCGACCTTATGATAGGATGGCTGATATATTCGACGAGGCTTATAGGGAGTGAGTCCCGACTAAGCTAAATCGAGAATCACCGCTCAGTTGAGACACTTTCGAAAATGGTTCGGTTGATCGAGTGTAGTCGTAAAAACTTTTACCGTTATCGATTGGAGTCTATGATACTGGGAACCGTAGTACCTTTACACCATCTTGACGTTATATAGGACGTAGTGCGGGAACTATGTGGGAGTAGTCCTACAATGGTTGCTACGCGATACTACGCTCGAACGAGGTTCTCTTGAGAATATTATCGACCCTTGAGTCAGTCGAGAAGTTGATAATATCCGAAAGATGGACTGATGACTTTGGGCACTGATTTAGAACCCTTGTTCTGCAGGTACAATTAACCTATAGTACTTAACTTTTGGGAAGGGTAGACCTTGACTCCATTCATTGTTCCTCTAAAATTAGGACCTTTGTTTGCTTATGTGCGTTTGTGCTTTGCATCCATAAAGCATCATATCATTTCTAGTTTCAAGGAATTCAAAAGTCCTTTGCAAATTCAAGAAGTCCTACATTTTAAAGTCTAACAGCTTTTCTCGCTTTCCTAAAAGGGAATGTTTGCAATCGACCGTTGAAATTCTTGAGACCATTGCATGGCATTAGCATCACATTTTTGCATTGCATTTATCCCCCAGTTTCTCCTTCTTGGTCCTATCGTCTTCTAGTGTACCTTTGAGTCGTCAAGTGATAACGCGAAATCATATCGTTTATTTGGCTTGATTTGCATGCATTTATTTGTGACTTTTATTAATTTATCTTGATTTATGTTCTATTATATGATTAATTTACTTTGTTTTGCAGATTGGGGAGAATTTGAACCAAAGAAAGAAAAAGAGAAGAAAAATACAGAAAATAGCAGAAAACAGAATTTGTGACTGTCACGGTCGTCACGGCCATGTCACGACCGTCACAGCCTTCACGATCGTCACGGCCACGTCACGACCGTCACAGCCTTCACGATCGTCATGGCCATGTCACGACCGTCATGCATCAAATAACAGAAGTTCGTTCAAGACAGAAGTGGCCACGAGCACTTTTCTCCTTTTTCTCCTACTTTTTCTCCACTCATTGCCCACTACTGGAAGTTACTCCCACTTCCTCCATAATTCACCCATGATCTCTGGAAGTTGAAGAATGAATTATTTCCTATAAATAGGCCTTAGATTCAGAGTTTTGGGGGGAGGCCTTCGACGTATCGAAGTGCTGCCAAATTTCCCATTGAAGCCAAATTTACGTTCTTGCATTATTTTCCCATTTCCTTTCCTTTTTATTTTCATTTGTATCACTTTATTTGTTCCTGTACCTTGTAATTCTCGCCAAAGTAGAATCCTGCCGACATTGTGGAGGACTACTCAAGGATTCGAGATCAGTACGATTTACAGGTTTTTATTAATTGAATTACTATTTTATTTCTGTCAGTATGCATGTTTCATTATTTTGTTGTTTATGTTTATTTTCATTTACGTTAATTATCATGTCTAGCTAAATTAGTTTTATCGGTATTTTCATTTACATTGCAATTTAATTTATTTATAATGTTTATTTATTTTTCTGCCATGAGTACATTATTATTAAATTCCCTGTCTCTGTCTGGTTCAACATCGATGAGTAGCTAAAAACCTTAGGGCGGTATGTAGTTATAACAAACTTAACCGGTGAAATATAACCATAGGCTAAAATAATTAATCACTTAATATTCTGGCTGATACTTTTTAATTGAAATAGACCTTTTCGTTACGAGAGTAAGAAAAGAGTATTAGGTTGGGTCAAGACCACGAGAGTGTGAGATTTTAACCAGATAGCTAAAGTTAGGCATTTAAATTAAATACAGCGAGAGCGCTTTAAGATAAATTAGAATTATTTAGTTTCCAAAAATTATCTCTAAACACTTATGGGCTAGCGAGAGCAGGCATAGGGCTTTGGGGATAAGATCTGATATAAGACCACGAGAGTGTGAGTTGAGGGTATTTAAACTGGTATTCTCTACCGAATAGATTAAGTGAACACCTTTATAAGCCTAGGTTAGATTGACCCACCTAAGTTAGTGTAATTACATACCGACCGCCTTAATATTATTTTATTAAAACTTAAATTTAATTCCGCCTTTAATAGTCTTAGAAACCAACAAAAATCGTGACAACCATTAGCCTTAGCTTTACGCCGTAACAATAGATAACGGTACATTGACATTGGTCTCTGTGGGTTCGACAATCTTTTATATTACTTCGATATTTCCGTGCACTTGCGGACGCATCAAGTTTTTGGCGCCGTTGCCGGGGACCAACAGTCAATATTGTGATTCCGTTGTTGCATAGTATAGACTAAGGCACTATTATCTAAATCATTATGTATAACCCATATTTCCCTTATAACTACCACCCTCCATATTATAACTACCACCCCCAATATTTCGAGGAACCACAAATTCCGCTTAAATCCGACCTTGAAATATTATTAGAAGATTTCAATACTACGCACTCTCACCCAAATTCCCTCTATGATGACGACTCCCAATGTTTTGAGGAAACGCAAGATTTTGATACATCCAACCTCAAACTACTACTAGAAGAATTCAATGAGACGTCTACTCACGCTAGGATAAAATCTATGATGGAGCGCTTTGTGGAGACACAAACTCTCCAAAACGAAGATTTTAGAAGGCAACATCTCCAAATTAATGAAGACCTTAGGCAGATGAACGTTATTGTCGATTCCCTCGCAACTCACAGCGAGACTTTGGAGACTCAAACCTCCCTGCTTAGACAAACACCTCTAGCACCCTTCCCAGAAGGACATGTGAATGTTGTAACAACCGTTAATGAAGAACAAATAGAAGATCCTAGGGAGATTGACGATGAGCCTGAGGAGAGTTTTGGTGAGAAAAACATACATATTGAAAAAAATCCACCGACACCAACCGAAAGGGAGGTTGTCGAAGAGGTAGAGAAGGAAGCACGTATTGTTGCTCCTCCTCCCTATAACCCACCTATTTCTTTTCCACAAAGGTTTGCAGAAGTTAAGGTAGACTCCCAATCCAAAACATATGTGGAGGTATTGAAAAATATACACACCAATGCACCTTTGTCTAAGGCCCTTCATAGAAAAAGAAAATTCGAGGACCGTGAAACTAGGGTCATTATTACTGTTAAAAGGGTACGATTAACTTTTGAGGTGGTGGATGAAATAACAAAGCCCAAATTTGAAAAGCTGATACGCAGAATAGATCCAGAACCACCACCACGCGTTCAAAACAAGAAACCACCCTACAGAAGAAAGAAACAGAAAGGTGAGGGATATGAGAGATGGCTTGATAAGTGGCCATGGAAACCGAAGACTATTCAAGGTTCGATCGAGGAACCATTCTCGAAAGAACCACCATGATTACTTGCACTCCTTAGCCGTCGAGCTATCGACGTTAAACAAAGCGCTGTGTGGGAGGAAACCCACAAGGTCTTTATTTTAATTTGTTTGTTTAAATTTGCAGAAAATAAAGAAATGTATCGCTTGTTACTCCTTAGCTATATCTAAGCGAAAACTCTCTAGATGACGATCTGAGAAGATGAGCTATGCCCACGGACATTCCTACGAGTGTCGCTGCTGGTGGGAACACTGATGATGAGTACTTCCTCTTGACGCGAGCAACATGATGAGCGGGTTCGAGAATTACACAAACAAAGTATCTCAAAATGCCCGCCACCGAAGTAGAAGTGATCAACAAAGACAAGGATAGCAAGAGCAGTAGCATTCATACAGGTTCTATCTTTCCTTTTCCACCTTTTACTGAAACATTGAGGACAATGTTTGGTTTAAGTGTGGGGGAGGAACTCTATCGCTTTCATTTTATTGCCTTTTAGTTTGATTTATTGTTTTTATCTATTTTTAATGCTATCTTTACATGTGCTGTCGAGTCTTTATGAGTGGTTTTCGCCTGTTATTCAAACTTCCCCAAAATTTCAAAATTTCAAAATTTCAACCTCCAACAAAAACTTTTTTATTCATGACATGGTACTCTGAAAGTATATAGGCTGTTTAGGCTATGTTAGAAAAACTTGGGAAAGTTTTGATAAAATTGATATCGTCCTGACAACCTTAACCCCCTAAATATGCAAAATAAATTTGAGTACCCATTATGCCGAGACCTTAAAACTCCAGGTTCTTGTAGTAATCCCTAAGTAGTTTATTTAAGCAGTCAGCACCATCCTAAACACACTAAGTAAGAGACCGATGCAAATAAGTGTACGATCTCTAAGTTAAAATGAGAAACTAAGAAAGAAAAGAAAAAAAATATTATGAAGAAAAAGACATGTTCCTTCTAAGTTAGGTGCTCCTCACCCGAGCACTTAGCCTAACGGTACTAACTCTTTAAGTTCAATTGATGCTTAAGCATATTTGCAGAAAAAAATGAAATAATAATGAGATCATAGTCACTAACAGGTCTACTTGCCATGAATGTGTATGGATAACGGGCTTAATGTGATTGCACTATAATGAAATGGGGTGAAAGAGAGCATGAGTTATAGGTTGAGTTATAATGGCATGATTCCGATTGGTTTGCATAAATAGGGAGTTTTTGAAATTGTGTCGTTACGATATCCTTGGTATTAATATTTAGTACCTATCGATCTAACATTAGCCTAGCAGCCACGTATGATTAGAGTTTCGTCGTGACTTTGTTTCGAACTATGCTTATTTCTTTTTACTGTGTTGGTCGATTGCTTGAGGACAAGCAATGGTTTAAGTGTGGGGATGTTTGATAACGCGAAATCATATCGTTTATTTGGCTTGATTTGCATGCATTTATTTGTGACTTTTATTAATTTATCTTGATTTATGTTCTATTATATGATTAATTTACTTTGTTTTGCAGATTGGGGAGAATTTGAACCAAAGAAAGAAAAAGAGAAGAAAAATACAGAAAATAGCAGAAAACAGAATTTGTGACTGTCACGGTCGTCACGGCCATGTCACGACCGTCACAGCCTTCACGATCGTCACGGCCACGTCACGACCGTCACAGCCTTCACGATCGTCATGGCCATGTCACGACCGTCATGCATCAAATAACAGAAGTTCGTTCAAGACAGAAGTGGCCACGAGCACTTTTCTCCTTTTTCTCCTACTTTTTCTCCACTCATTGCCCACTACTGGAAGTTACTCCCACTTCCTCCATAATTCACCCATGATCTCTGGAAGTTGAAGAATGAATTATTTCCTATAAATAGGCCTTAGATTCAGAGTTTTGGGGGGAGGCCTTCGACGTATCGAAGTGCTGCCAAATTTCCCATTGAAGCCAAATTTACGTTCTTGCATTATTTTCCCATTTCCTTTCCTTTTTATTTTCATTTGTATCACTTTATTTGTTCCTGTACCTTGTAATTCTCGCCAAAGTAGAATCCTGCCGACATTGTGGAGGACTACTCAAGGATTCGAGATCAGTACGATTTACAGGTTTTTATTAATTGAATTACTATTTTATTTCTGTCAGTATGCATGTTTCATTATTTTGTTGTTTATGTTTATTTTCATTTACGTTAATTATCATGTCTAGCTAAATTAGTTTTATCGGTATTTTCATTTACATTGCAATTTAATTTATTTATAATGTTTATTTATTTTTCTGCCATGAGTACATTATTATTAAATTCCCTGTCTCTGTCTGGTTCAACATCGATGAGTAGCTAAAAACCTTAGGGCGGTATGTAGTTATAACAAACTTAACCGGTGAAATATAACCATAGGCTAAAATAATTAATCACTTAATATTCTGGCTGATACTTTTTAATTGAAATAGACCTTTTCGTTACGAGAGTAAGAAAAGAGTATTAGGTTGGGTCAAGACCACGAGAGTGTGAGATTTTAACCAGATAGCTAAAGTTAGGCATTTAAATTAAATACAGCGAGAGCGCTTTAAGATAAATTAGAATTATTTAGTTTCCAAAAATTATCTCTAAACACTTATGGGCTAGCGAGAGCAGGCATAGGGCTTTGGGGATAAGATCTGATATAAGACCACGAGAGTGTGAGTTGAGGGTATTTAAACTGGTATTCTCTACCGAATAGATTAAGTGAACACCTTTATAAGCCTAGGTTAGATTGACCCACCTAAGTTAGTGTAATTACATACCGACCGCCTTAATATTATTTTATTAAAACTTAAATTTAATTCCGCCTTTAATAGTCTTAGAAACCAACAAAAATCGTGACAACCATTAGCCTTAGCTTTACGCCGTAACAATAGATAACGGTACATTGACATTGGTCTCTGTGGGTTCGACAATCTTTTATATTACTTCGATATTTCCGTGCACTTGCGGACGCATCATCAAGCTGATTCCTCGACACAGATATCAGACCAGAAACGGAACAGGAGTCACTTTGATCCTATTCTCATGACTTACACAGAGCTATATCCTGACTTAGTCCGGCAAGGACTGATTACTACAAAGGCTTTACCACCTCCTCTTAATCCTCCGGCTGGATTTAGGGTTGATCTCCATTGTGCTTCCCATGAGGGTGCCCCAGGCTATGACTTGGAGCATTGTTTTGCATTGAAGGCTAGAGTATGTGAATTGGTTAGAACTGGAATACTTGATTTTACAGACAGTCATCCGGATGTTCAGAAAAATCCCTTGCCAGTACATCAGAAATGAAGTTTTGTCACTAGGCATTTTGTTTCTCGTTGTTTGCACTTTCCTTATCTTGTTTAAGTTGTTTGCTTTTAATTATGTTTGTACTTTCATTAATGAAATAAGCATTGCGACTTTTGATTCAATTCATTTCCGTCCATTTATTTGCATCTTTATGCTTTATTTTTCAAATGTTTACTTCTTGTCCAAAATTTTGATATGCTAAGATTGGAGGGAGGATGATGAAAACGTTATACCCATAACTGCTGTCAGTATGCTTTCAATTAAACCTTGTTGACGATGTAAGGCATTGTTTCAATTCCCAAACACTGGAGAAATAAGGAAGTTAATCCCTCGTCACCCCCTTCGGGCCTAGAAGTTGGAGTTTCTTTCGTTACAAAAAACCCACAATTTTAACCTTGGGATGGGTAGTTCTCAGTTAACTTGGTTGTGTGTTCATACGATACACCTTTCATTAACAAATTTTCCTTCGCACACGTCAAATAAGTGTCGAAGATGTTTTCTAATCAAAAGGTTGATGATGGTTCACCGTAATCATTAAAATCAAACAGTCACTTTCCTTCACACAAAAAAATAATATAAAAAAATCAAAAAAAGCCCGCTAAGTCAAAACCTATGAAGGAGACTTAGGCAAAACTGGGGCATCCCGCTGACTGTAAACTCTAAAATAAACAGTTCAGGCAAAATTTAGGGATAATACAAAGAGATTTTTAAATCCTTATCTTGAAAATCCTCAATGTCAAAACAATCAAATGTTATAGGGGAGTAGTGGCTGCCTTTTCATAGGTCCCTTTGACTTCTGAGTCATCATTGCTACGATCAATGAAATCCCTAACTTATGGGAACCTGAATGCATAGTATGAGTTTGAAGGTGAGATAATACTTAGAAGGGGGGGGGGGGGGGGTTGAATAAGTATGGAAAAATAATACTTGAAAATAATCACACAATTATTTTTATCCTGGTTCGTTAAACAACTACTCCAGTCCACCCTTCCAGAGTGATTTGCCTTTCTCAACAAGGACTTAATCCACTATTAAATCAAACTGATTACAATAGTATCACCTAAGAACTACAGTTCTTAGTCTTCTCAAGAGCTACTGATTCACACTGAATCCTCTTAAGGAATATCCTTTACAAACAATGTAAATTAAATACAAGAGTTTTTAATGCTTCTATAAAGCTATAATCACAACAGTGATTTTTCTCTTAAGTTAAGTACAATGAGATTCTATGAAGAATAAGAATGAGAGCTTATAGAATATTGTGATTTCTTTTCAGCAAAATGTGTAACTGAAGAATGAAGTGAGGAACTCCTTTTATAGGCAGCTGAATCATGTACGTTGAAAAGAGAGTCTCAAAAGGTCTGAGCCTTTTTGTCTTCACATGTACTGGCCTTTCCTTGAAATAGATGGCACAGATAAATCCTTTTTGTCTGTGTAAGTGTGTCTAGCACAAATAAGGAAAGAGACGTTGAATAGTTCCAACGGATATATTCTTGAAAACACTTCTTCAGTTTCAGCAAGTTCTTCAGAGTCTGAATGGATCAGAGTCTTCTGATGAGTTTCAGAACTATGCTGTACCAGAGTCTTCTGTAGCGTGTGTGCTTCTAGCGTGTTGATCATCAGAGCATCTTGACACAGAACTTCAGTACTTGGCAGCGTAGGTACTTTCAGAAACTTCTGTAGATCAATGCTTTGAGAAACTCTTCAATCAATATTCTTCTATACTTCTGATGCTTCAGCTTCAAATGCTTCTGATTATCTTCAGATGCTTCTGACTATCTTCAGATGTTTCTGACTCAGAATGTTCTGGAGCTTCTTGCTTCAGATCCTTCTGGAGACTACGCTCAGGATCTTCTGTAAGGAGCAAGCAGATTCTTCTGTAAGGTGCATCTGGCGCTTCAGAGTCAGAATAGCTTCTTGTATTCAAGGCAGATTTGCTTCTAGAGAGTTAATATAATTTTAATCTGCAGTAAAACTCTCAAACAAATTTTAGAGTATATAATTCTTAAATTTAAATTTCCTAACAATTATCATCAAAACAAAGAGTAATTATTAAGAACCAATCTGTGTTCTAACAATCTCCCCCTTTTTGATGATGACAAAAAGTATCAGAAATTTTATTTAATTGAACATAAAGAATTATAACTCCCCCTGAAATGATGAATCTCCCCCTGAGTTGAATATGAAAAAGGAATAGAAACTCCCCTTTTTATCTTGAGTAATCTTCAGAGTCAGATCTTGTTTGTCTTTGTAATAATCAAAGGTCAGACTGTCTTGCAGATATAAGATTCAGAGTTTGATAAAAGATAAATGATCTGAGAAACTCAGAGATTCTTTTATAGAGTATTCTTATCAAAAGTTCTGAAATAGTCAATTTGGATATTAGAAAGAATAGATATGTCTGAAGATTCATTCTAGTGAAATTATATTAAATAGTTCAAATCTTTATTTTCTCCCCCTTTTTTGTCATAAGCAAAAAGTAAAAACTTTTAATAAAGACAATTAAAAGGAACAATAGCAGATAATTCAATGGAGAATAACAAACTGTTTCATTTAATCATAACAGAGCAAAAGTACATTGGAAAATATCAGAAGATATAACAAAACATTCAGATGCAATAACAACAGATGCACAAACATGAGAAAAAAATCTAAGTGTGTTTTGACAAAAGCATCTTCAATAGGTCTGTGATCTCAGATTGTGATTGCTCTTGCTTTGACATGAACTTAGCTATTGTCTCATTCTTCTCATCTTGTTTAGACATCCACTCTGACATGTCCTCAGATTTCTTGTCTTGCTTCGCCATCCAAGATCTAATTTCAGATTGACCAGCTTCCAGAGCAGCAATCTTGTTTCCCAAATCTGGATTTTCTGTCTTTATCTCTGATGATGGAGGTTCTGTATCCTGAACAGAGTCAATTGCCATATGATCTGGAGATCCTGAAGAGGGTTCTACCAGAGTCATAGTTAATGTAGTGGCAGTTGGTTCTGGTGGAGGAGGAGGTGGAGGAGCATTCAAACACAGCAGAGGTTCAGTTTTGTTGACAATCCAGAATTGAGTTCTTTCAGCTCTGAGCTTTGCATCATCAGAACAGATGTTCTTCAGATTAGAAGCCACAGTGTTGAATCTATTGAGAAATCCTTTCCAGATGATGTCAGTCTCATTTGCATCCATAGTTTCAGAACATCTTTTCTGAACAGTACCTAAAGACATCTGTATTTCTTGCAAAAACGTTTGAAATAAATGTTCAATATTAAGTCTGGGTGGTGGTTTAAGCAAGGTTTCCAGAGTCATCTGTTTAGGCTTTGGAGTGGGTGGTATCAGTGATTTTGGAATGGAAATCAGAGGAGGGGGAACATATGGAAAGAATGGAATTTCTGGTTTCTGAGGAAGGGATCTGTTTAAAGCATTAAGCAGATTTGGTTGAGGTCTGGTGCGTGGGTAAACAACATCAAAGAATGCATTAGAGTATGGTACGAAAGCAGAGTTTGATGGTTTATCAGAAGCAACTGTGTTATCAGATGCAGGATGCAGAGCTGAAACAACAGCTTTACCAGATGTAGCAGATATGGGGGCTAAGGATCCTTCATTTTCCATAGATTTAATATATGAAAGGATTACAGATGGAAGGGTTGGTTTGAGTTTAGGTTTCAGAGGTTTCAAGGGTTCAGAAGGCTCAACTCTATCATAAAAATCTTTCAGTTTGAAACCATAAGATAAGTTATGATAAAGAGAAGACACTTGGGCACAAGATATTCCAGATGATGATGGATTGGGAGTAGGAACAATCATCTCAGATGAAGGTGCAGGTGGAGGCATAGGTTCTGGAATGGTAGTTTTGGTAGGTAAAGATGATTCAGGTTCAGGTTCATGAACAGGGTATTTGTCAGATGGATTAATCAGAAAATCAGGATGAATTTCTGATTCAGATGAATTTGAAGATGTTTCAGGTGTACAAGAGGTAGAAGAAACTTGAAACACTGTTTTTAATGGAGTGATATCAAGAACTTCTGTCTCAGGGATATGAGATGGTTCTGAAGGGGTATCAGATTGTTGAGTGGGTGGTTCAGATGAAACAGGAGCAGAAGTTACTTTAGATGGTTCAGAAGTAACAGGTGCTACAGGTTCAGAAGATGGAATTGTTGATGGTGGAATGACAGAGTCTTTTTCTGGTTGATCTTCTGTGGTTTGTTTTTCTGGATGATCAGAAGTTATTGGTTGAGTTTCTATTTGTGGTTGAGCAGATTTTTGTTTATCAGAATTTTGTGGTAATTCTGATGTTTGTGGTTCTGTTTGTTGTGGTTCTGTTGATTGTGGAATAGTTGGTGAAGGACGTGGAGTGAAGTGTTTGATGTGTAGTTTGGGTTGAGGTGGTTTTGATACAGAAGAAGTGGGTTGTTTCTGAGGTGATACAGAACTAGGGGCAGCAATAGATGTTATTTGAGTGACAGGGGGTTTAGGAACAGACTTAATAGATGAATCATTTATAACAACATTTTTAGAAGTAACAGAAGCTTTAGTACCTTTGAGTTTAATCCTCTTTGCAGAGACAGCTTCTCCAGAATCTTTTCTCTTCAGAAGATCCTTGGGATTCTCAGCAATCTTAGCCTTCTTCTGGACAGGTTCAGATTCTGCTGCAGGTTGAGGTCTTTTCCTCTGAAGTGGAACTTCTGCTTCTTCTTCTTCTTCTCCTACATCTGGAAGGGGTTGCTTGACAAGTTGAAACACATTTGCTGGAACAGGCACTCCTTCCCTTTTACATTCCTCTATATACATCAGAACAATGTGTCTAGGTTCTTCAGCAAAGAATAGAGGAAAATCTGATACTGGAATCCTTTTATTCAGATCAGACATGTTTAACTTCTTTGGAGCAGTAGTAAGTTCATCTACAATCTTCAGTCTCAGAAGGCTCTTAGCGTTCAGAGGCTTTCCCATAATGAACTCTAGTTCTTCTGTAACACCAGCATCATACAGAGCAGCCACTAAACCATTTTCAGTGAGAAGATCTGAGAGCAACCTTCCAAAAGGTATCCAATTCCTGATCTTCTGGTTCTTTTCTTTCACAGATTCTCTGGACGCATTTATGTGATTCCACAGATGCATGAACAAAATGTAAGGCAAATCTACCTTGTTGCTCTGGCTCAGGCAGTACATAAAATAGATCTGTTCATTGTTGACATAATCTGGGGAATTTGTTGACTTTCTGTGATGTATACATCCCATGAAGATCTTGGCCCAGATCTTGTAATCAGGCTTCAGATCTTTGAATCTGTTAGAGGCTTGTCCAGCAGTCATAACCTCCTCATAAACTTCATCCATATCAACACGCCCAGCTGGCAGATGTGAAACACCATCTGTTTCTTCATAACCAATCAGTCTTCTAATTAGATCCTCTGTGATGATGATTTCCTTTCCCAGCACAGATGATAGAATAAACTTTGGATACACAGATGCATGAATCCAGAATTCCTTAACAAGTAGAGGGTAAACTGGTCCAAACAGTCTATCAAAGTATTTCACCCAACCTTGAGCTCTAACAATGGAGCGAAAATCAAACCCATTGTCAGCCAAAGAATCAAATTCAACCATGGATTCACACAACACTTCTAACTTATCAACAGGTGTGAGAAGAGTTCTCTGTGGAGGAATATATGGAGCAGCACCTAGATTATCTGAAGTCACAACAGCCATTGTTGATTGAAACTGTGCAGTTGTTGATGAAGAAGACGCCATTGAAGAATGCTTTTTAGAACACTTAGGTTTTGATTTTTTGTGAAGAGAGAACAGAAGATGAAAATGCATATAAATTCTGAGAGTGAAAAGTGTGAAAGTGAATACACAACAGGTATTTATACTAATCACATAGGCACACCAAAAGACAGAAACAACGCACGTTTGAGCAGCATTAAATGAAGAGAATAAAATCATTTCAAATAATAAATGCTTCTGACAGATTTGGGGGAAAAACCAAGATATTTACTATTCAAATTTCACCTCAAACGTCTTTTCAGTTGTGCACACGCCACCTCATCAGATTTTGTGGGACACGTGTTTGCTTGCATGCTGTTCTGAATTCTCTCAAGAAATGAAACGTTAGCCACGTTCAGATCTTCTAAAGATGGTTAGTTCAGATTTTCAAATCAGAAATAATAATCAGAATAGAATAAATGAACAGAAGAAATACTTCAGATCATTAAACATTTTGCATCTGAGAGGTTGCCTCTGATAAATATTACTCTGGACAAAAATCCATACATATATTTTTCAGAATGAACTTAAATCTATCTTCAGCAAGGGGTTTTGTGAAAATATCAGCCCATTGATGATCTGTATCAACAAAAGCTAAATTAATTACACCCTTCTGAACATAGTCTCTGATGAAGTGATGTTTAATTTCTATATGTTTTGCCTTAGAATGCAAGATTGGATTTTTTGACAAACATATAGCAGAAGTATTATCACAAAAGATAGAAAGATTACTCTCATAGATTTGATAATCTTCTAATTGACTCTTCATCCAGAGCATCTGAGTACAACATCCAGCAGCAGCAATGTATTCTGCCTCTGTAGTTGATAGTGCAATGGTAGGTTGCTTCTTGCTGTACCATGAGATCAGATGACTACCAAGAAACTGACAGCTTCCAGAAGTGATTTTACGTTCAACTCTGTCTCCAGCATAGTCAGCATCACAGAATCCAACTAATGAAAATTCATCAGATCTTCTGTAACACAAACCCATGTTAGCAGTACCTTTCAGATACCTTAGAATCCTCTTAACAGCTGTTAAGTGTGATTATCTAGGATCTGATTGGAATCTAGCACATAAGCAGACACTAAACAGAATATCTGGTCTAGAAGCAGTCAAGTATAGAAGAGATCCTATCATACCTCTGTAGAGTTTTTGATCTACCTTCTTACTTACCTCTTCCTTACCTAGAGTGCTTGTAGGATGCATTGGAGTCTTTGCCATTTTGCTATCAACCATGTTGAACTTCTTCAGAAGCTCTTTAACATATTTGGTTTGATGTATGTAGGTGCACTCTTGAGTCTGATTGACTTGGATTCCCAAGAAGAATCTCAATTCTCCCATCATGCTCATTTCAAATTCTTCCTGCATACATTTAGCAAACTCCTTTCCAAGCGTAATATTTGTTGATCCAAAAATAATGTCATCTACATAAATTTGACAAATCAACAGATCTTTCTTAACAGTTTTACAGAATAAAGTTGTATCCATTTTTCCTCTGATAAAATTTTTCTTCAGAAGGAAGTTTCTCAACCTCTCATACCAAGCTCTGGGAGCTTGTTTTAATCCATAAAGGGATTTCTTTAATTTGAAAACATGATCTGGAAAGTTTTCACTTTAAAAACCAGGAGGTTGGTGGACATATACTTCTTCTTCTATAATACCATTAAGAAAAGCACTTTTAACATCCATCTGATACAGAGTGATGTTATTCTGTGCAGCAAAAGAAATAAGAAGGCGTATAGATTCTAACCTTGCCACTGGAGCATATGTCTCAGTGTAATCAATACCTTCTTGCTGACTGTATCCTTGAGCAACCAGCCTTGCCTTATTCCTTTCTACTTCTCCCTTTTCATTCAGCTTATTTCTGAAGACCCATTTTGTTCCAATAATATTGAATCCTTTAGGTCTAGGAACCAGATCCCAAACTTCATTTCTGGTGAATTGATTCAGCTCTTCTTGCATAGCTATAATCCATTCATTATCTTCCAGAGCCTCATCTACAGATGTTGGTTCTATTATTGACACTAAGCCAAATAAAGAAGATTCAGAAGTTCTGAGAAATGATCTTGTCCTTATTGGATCATCTTTCTTTCCAATTATCACATCTTCTGGATGAAAAGATTTGATTCTGGAAGAAGATCCTCTGACAGTTGGTCTATCAGAAATATGCAAGTTGTTTAGTTGGGAAGTCAAAGGTGTAGCATCTGGGGTTGCTTCAGATTCTTTGATTTTTGCCTTTTCTGCCTCTGAGCCTTCAGAGTCTGTGAGAATCACTTCTCTATCTGCAGAACTTTCAAACTGCTTTGGCTTTTCAGAGCCAAGCTTATCATCAAATCTAACATGAATAGATTCTTCAACAATCTGTGTTTCAGTATTGAATACTCTGTAGCCTTTAGAGCGTTCAGAATAACCAAGCATGAAACACTTCTGTGCTTTGGAATCAAACTTGTTCAGATTATCTTTAGTATTAAGCATATAACAAATACATCCAAAAGGATGAAAATAAGAAATGTTAGGCTTTCTGTTTCTCCACAATTCATAGGGAGTCTTTTCCAGAAGAGGTCTTACAGACACTCTGTTCTGAATATAACAAGCTGTGTTAATTGCTTCTGCCCAAAAATGTTTTGCCAGATTTATCTCATTGATCATGGTTCTGGCCATCTCTTGCAATGTTCTATTTTTCCTCTCTACAACTCCATTTTGTTGTGGAGTTCTAGGGCAGGAGAAATCATGTGCAATGCCTTTTTCAGAAAAATATTTTTCAAAATGTTTATTTTCAAATTCTCCACCATGATCACTTCTGACTTTAATAATTTTGGAATCTTTTTCAGTCTGGACTTGATTGCAGAAGTCAAAGAACACAGAATGAGACTCATCCTTGTGTTTTAGAAACTTTACCCATGTCCATCTACTGTAGTCATCTACAATGACTAACCCATACTTCTTGCCTCTGATGGATGCAGTTTTCACTGGTCCAAACAGATCAATGTGAAGTAATTCCAATGGTCTGGAGGTAGACACAACATTTTTTGATTTAAAATGAGATTTTGAAAATTTACCTCTTTGACATGCTTCACACAGAGCATCTGAGTTGAACTTCAACTTAGGAAGTCCTCTGACCAGATTGAGTTTATTAATCTGAGATATACGTCTCATATTAATATGTCCCAATCTTCTATGCCAGACCCATTGCTCATCATTCACAGATAAGAGGCATTTTACATTTTGAACTTTAAGTTCTGAAAGGTTAATTTTATAAATGTTGTGTTTCCTCTTTCCACTGAATAGGATAGAGCCATCCTTTTGACATACAGCTTTGCAACATTTTTGATTAAAGATTATATCATAACCATTGTCACTTAATTGACTTATGGACAATAGATTATGTTTCAATCCTTCAACTAACAGAACATTAGTAATAGAGGGAAGCTTACCATTTCCAATAGTGCCAGATCCAATGATCTTGCCCTTCTGGTTCCCTCCAAACTTCACGTCCCCTCCAGATCTAAGTTCCAGGCTTTGGAACATAGACCTTTCTCCTGTCATGTGTCGTGAGCATCCAAAGTCCAGGTACCATGATTGGTGTCCTGACTTTGCTGCTAAGAACATCTGCAACAGGAATTATTTTGTCTTTAGGTACCCAGATCTTCTTGGGTCCTTTGGGGTTAGTTGGTTTGCAGGTTTGTCTAAACTTTTGTTTTGCAACATAATGTTTATTCTGACTTGCCTTTGGTTTAAACACATAAGTACTCTTCTCAGAGCTTGTGTGTTTAATGTCATTCAAGTGACCAAATTTGAATTGAGAGTACAGAGGTGTCTTCCTGATGAAAATTTTGTCAACAGGTTTTGGATTGCTTCCAGATGAAGACTCATATCCAATGCCTCTTCTGTTGTTTCCACTAACACCATAGATCATGTAAGCCATCTTGCTTCTGTCTATGCTCTTAGTGAGAAACTTCTGAAAACTAGAGTCATATTTTTCTAAAATATTTTCACAAGACTTAGTTTCAGAATCAGATTCTTGTTGAGTTCTATCAAAGTCATTTTTGATTTTTAAATTTATTTCTTTCTGCTCAACAAGTTCTGTTTTCAGAAGATCAATCTCAGATTCAAGATTGCTTTTCAGCTTCTTGTATTTGAGTTTGATGTTGTTGTAACTTTTAAGAACTTCTGTTAAAACTTTAATGAGTTCTTCTTTGGTAAGTTTAGCCATTACCTCTTCTGCATCATCATCAGATTCAGATTCTGATTCATATCCAGAGGTACCTTCCTCTTGATCCTCTGTCCTGGCCATCAGTGCAACGTTTGCACATTCTTCTTCTGATTCAGAAGATGACTCACACTCATCTGAGTCATCCCATGTTGCCATCAGAACCTTTTTCTTCTTGTTGAACTTCTTCTTAGGTCTTTCTTTCAGAAGTTTAGGACAGTCATTCTTGTAGTGCCCAGGTTCTTTGCACTCATAGCACACCACTTCTTTCTTGGCAGATCTTCTGTGACTAGAAGATTCCTTTCTGTTGTCAGATCTTCTGAAGTTGTTAAACTTCTTTCCCTTGTGCTTCCAGAGTTTGTTAATCCTTCTAGACAGCATGGACAACTCATCTTCTTCTTCAGAAGAAGATTCTTCAGAGCTTTCTTGAATAACCTGCAAAGCTTTAGCAGTTTTGTTAGATTTTAAAGCTATGGATTTACCTTTATCTTTCTTCTGGGGTTCATCTTCCTCCAGCTCAATTTCATGGCTTCTCAAAGAACTGATAAGTTCTTCTAAGGAGATCTTGTTCAGATCTTTTGCCATCTTTAATGCAGTCACCATTGGTCTCTATCTGGTGGGAAGACTTCTGATGATTTTCTTGACATGATCTGACGTTGAGTAGCCCTTGTCCAGAACTTTCAGACCAGTTGTAAGAATCTGAAATCTAGAAAACATAGTTTCTACATTTTCAGAATCTTCCATTTTAAATGCCTCATACTTCTGTATGAGCGCCAGAGCCTTTGTCTCTTTAACCTGAGAGTTTCCCTCATGAGTCATTTTGAGTGATTCAAACATGTCATGAGCAATATCTCTGTTAGTAATCTTCTCATACTCAGTATGAGAGATTGCATTAAGCAATATAGTTCTGGCTTTGTGATGATTCTTGAAATCTCTTTTCTGCACTTCAGTCATTGATTTTCTATCAATCTTTTTGCCATCCTCACCAGTAGGATGTTCATATCCATCAATGACCAAATCCCAAAGATCAGCATCATACCCAAGAAAAAAACTTTCTATTCTATCTTTCCAATAGTCAAATTTTTCTCCATCAAACATTGGAGGTTTGGTACTGATCCTATCCCTCTCTTCATATTTATTGTTGATATTTGACATTGAATTATCAGCCATGATAACAAATACATATATTGATCAAAGTATATCTCCTCTGGATCTTTACTGACACTGTTAAGTGATAGCACACTCAGAACCGGAGCTCTGATGCCAACTGAAGGTGAGATAATACTTAGAAGGGGGGGGGGGGTTGAATAAGTATGGAAAAATAATACTTGAAAATAATCACACAATTATTTTTATCCTGGTTCGTTAAACAACTACTCCAGTCCACCCTTCCAGAGTGATTTGCCTTTCTCAACAAGGACTTAATCCACTATTAAATCAAACTGATTACAATAGTATCACCTAAGAACTACAGTTCTTAGTCTTCTCAAGAGCTACTGATTCACACTGAATCCTCTTAAGGAATATCCTTTACAAACAATGTAAATTAAATACAAGAGTTTTTAATGCTTCTATAAAGCTATAATCACAACAGTGATTTTTCTCTTAAGTTAAGTACAATGAGATTCTATGAAGAATAAGAATGAGAGCTTATAGAATATTGTGATTTCTTTTCAGCAAAATGTGTAACTGAAGAATAAAGTGAGGAACTCCTTTTATAGGCAGCTGAATCATGTACGTTGAAAAGAGAGTCTCAAAAGGTCTGAGCCTTTTTGTCTTCACATGTACTGACCTTTCCTTGAAATAGATGGCACATATAAATCCTTTTTGTCTATGTAAGTGTGTCTAGCACAAATAAGGAAAGAGACGTTGAATAGTTCCAACAGATATATTCTTGAAAACACTTCTTCAGTTTCAGCAAGTTCTTCAGAGTCTGAATGGATCAGAGTCTTCTGATGAGTTTCAAAACTATGCTGTACCAGAGTCTTCTGTAGCGTGTGTGCTTCTAGCGTGTTGATCATCAGAGCATCTTGACACAGAACTTCAGTACTTGGCAGCGTAGGTACTTTCAGAAACTTCTGTAGATCAATGCTTTGAGAAACTCTTCAATCAATATTCTTCTATACTTCTGATGCTTCAACTTCAGATGCTTCTGATTATCTTCAGATGCTTCTGACTATCTTCAGATGCTTCTGACTCAGAATGTTCTGGAGCTTCTTGCTTCAGATCCTTCTGGAGACTACGCTCAGGATCTTCTGTAAGGAGCAAGCAGATTCTTCTGTAAGGTGCATCTGGCGCTTCAGAGTCAGAATAGCTTCTTGTATTCAAGGCAGATTTGCTTCTAGAGAGTTAATATAATTTTAATCTGCAGTAAAACTCTCAAACAAATTTTAGAGTATATAATTCTTAAATTTAAATTTCCTAACAGTTATCATCAAAACAAAGAGTAATTATTAAGAACCAATCTGTGTTCTAACAGAGTTAACTGAGCATAGGACTGAAGATCATCACGTAGATTGGGTGGGTACAAATAAATTTTGAGCCTTTATCTTTTGTTTCATAAACCGTGAACCAGGCCACATTACAACCCTCAAAAGACCTAATTGAAGCAAGGTTATTTTGAAAGTATACTACAGCAAGGTTGCGTAACCTGACTCCTAAAGATCTTTGTGAACCATTTATTTTGGCAGTACACCTTTGTTTTAAACTTTGAGCGTCTTGAACCGTTGTGTTCTGACTAACGACTCATGTATTTTCCATCTTTTAAAAATAATTTTTCAAAAATCGCATGAACTTTGCATTACCATGTTTGTATGAATATTTTTGTTTGCAAACTGGCTTTCCTCTAAGGAATTTTCAAACAATGAGAAACTTGGTCAAGTGATCTTATCAGGGGCAAGTTCCTTTTACATCCTGTCAAAGAATCAGTTCAAGATTTGTTCAAGGCAATATCTTCTCAGATTTGGTTTATCCAGAGAATTGTTCAAGACTCAGACTGGGGCAAGCCCTCCGAGGATACAGCAAAACAGTCGATTCCACGAATCAGACAGCTGAAGCAATTATCAATTCATTTGACCTGGGGCAGTTTACTTGCATAATCCCCAAGCAGTTATTCATCATTCCTACAGTGACTATCAACTTGATATAGTTTAACAGAATGACAGTGATCTCCGTGTTGAGGAATCAGTCCTCCAGTTTTGTCATCTCACAGAAAGAGTCGAGTCTTGTCGTCGACGTCTGCATTTACATTTCTATCCTGGGTGCTTTACTCCCCATTTACATTTCTATCCTGGGTGCTTTACTCCCCATTTACATTTCTATCTTGGGTGCTTTATTCCCCATTTACATTTCTAGCTTGGGTGTTTTACTCCCCATTTACATTTCTATCTTGGGTGCTTTATTCCCCATTTACCTCTCTATCTTGGGTGCTTTACTCCCCATTTACATTTCTATCCTGGGTGCTTTACTCCCCATTTACATGTTTATCTTGGGTGCTTTACTCCCCACTTACCTTCTATCCTTGGGTGTTTTATCCCCCATGTACCTTTATCCCGGGTGTTTTATTCCCCGTTTACCAGATATTCCTGGGTTTACCTAACATCATGGTGTTTTACCCCCATTTGTTTTTTTCTCCCTGAGGTCGTGTTTTACTCGTGTCTTACCTTGTGGACAAAATTTATTTACTTGGCATCATGAGTGTTTTATCCCCATTTGCGTTTTTCTCCTGAGCTCGTGTTTTACTCGCGTCTTACCTTGCGGACAATTTCTAATTTACTTGGCACCTATCAACAATTTTGTGTCGTGTCTACCCGACGTTCTTCCAGATATGACATGTCTTCTTCCCTAGTGCAATTCCTCGATGGGTCGTCCCCTGTGACGTTGTTTCGTCTGTATCCGTGCATTTGTCATTTTCATCATACGCATCATATCAGATTCATATCATATTTAGCATTATAGTTCGTTTTGTTTTGTCCATATCATTGCATAGCACTGCGTTTAAGGGCAAAATTTTCGGTTATCTGTATTTAAATCTCTCCACCATGATTTCTCGAGTCTCCGTTGCTCAAATCACCGGTGAAGTTATTTAAATAGGGGCAACTGTAATACCCCAAATTTTGCCTTAGGATTTGTCGTCGCATTTCATTGCATTTTTATTGCATTTAATCAATTACTAACAAATTTGTGTAGTCGTTTGACTTTTTGCAGGTAAATATCATATGACATGCATTTTTTTTCTAAAAAGTAAAAATGGCATAATTGGCAAGAGGACATGTGTAAGGAGTTGTGAGTGTGAGAGGTTGAGAGTTCGAATCTCACCTTTGTCACTTTTTGTTTTTTATTATTTTCACTCTAAATTTTTCTATCTTTCATTAAAAAATAACAAAAATAGTTTTTTATTATTATTTAATTATTATTTTCGTATTTTAATTAAATCATTTTTTAAAATATTATTTTTTTTTCACTTTTTTCTAAATTATTCATAAAAATATCCAAAAAATCATAAAATAAAAAATATTAGGAAAAATTGTTCTTTTTATAATATTTTTGATTTTAGAAATCAATAGGATTATTAGTTTTTATTTTAATTTTATTTTAATTATTTTAAATTATTTAAATTTTATTTTTTTTTAACTAATTATTTAGTTTGGGCTTTAAAATGGGCTTTAGGGATATTATTGACAATTTGGTGTTAACCCTAATTTGTTCCCTATATATACATGTGTTGCCTTGTTGAAAAAGGGGAGAATGAAAAAAACCTAAGAGGAGTGAGTGCCGTTTACCGTTATTTATTTTTCTTCATCCATTACTATTATTTCTTTTTCTTCATCGTTTGTCGTTATTTCTTTTTCTTCATCTTTTACCGTTATTTCTTTTTCTTCATCTATTACCGTTATTTCTTTTTCTTCATCTATTACTGTTACGTTTATATATATATATATATATATATATATATATATATATATATATATATATATATATATATATATATATATATATATATATATATATGTAATTTTTTAAATTGTTAGAGTTTATATATATATATATATATATATATATATATATATATATATATATATATATATATATATATATATATAAGATTAAGTTTTGATCGAATTATGTCGATACGATGTTTGCACATTTGTGTGCATGACGCGTGACATTTGTGTTAGTTCGATCTGGTTGCGATGATCGCATTTTTGTGTGAGCAATAATACTGTTTTTTGCTTAATTTCTTTTTCTTTGCGATAAATTTTGTTTCGTCCGATTTAGATCTGGTTGCGATGAGCGCATTTCTGCGTTAGCAACATTGTTGGGTTATTTGGCACATTTAAAATTCATTATTGCTTTATTATTATTATTATTATTATTATTATTATTATTATTATTATTATTATTATTATTATTAGTATTATTATTATCATTATTTATTATTATTATTATTATTATTATTATTACTATTATTATTATTATTGTTATCATTAATTTATTAAAACTTGTTATAATATAAAAATCTGTTTTTAACATCTTTTCCAAATTAATATGAAAACCTATTATTTTTAAGAAAAACTTTTTTTAGATAAATTTAAAATAATAACTGAAATCTTTTTTTTATAATAACTAGAACCGTTTTTTTTTAAATATATAATAATAACATTAAACCTTTTTTTTAAAAATAAAACCTTTTTGTTAGATAATTAAATTAAGACTATTTTTGATTTTTTTTTTAATAATATTAAAACCTCTTTTTTTTAAACTTAAATCAAAAGCTTTTTTATATATCACAAATAAACAACAAAGAATATCTATAACTTTCGCACTTCCGTTTCATAACTCGCCTGATTACTGTGTGACTCTGTCTATTAACCTTGTGTATTCAATGTGCAGCTTGTTACGTTGCTATTAGCTATTTTAATGTGTTTTTCAATTCAAGTTGCATATAATTGTATCCGTTTCTCATTTGTAACCTCGCGAACCAACAATCGCGTTTACTTTCTGCATTTTATTTCCGTTTGTATGATTTAAATTTCTCACACTTTCATCACTATTACTTCTGTCACATCACACCTCCGAAGGATTAGGTCTAGCCGTTTGGCCGCCATGCCAATAGTCCTCAAACCCTCAAATTTCACACATTCAATTTCAAACCCTCAAAACTACAAACTACAAACCCTAATTTTCACAAATGCCTCGCCGCAGGCAAAATTACCATGTTACCCCTAGCATTAGGTCAAAGAGCCGCCGCGCTCATTTTAGGGTTTCCCGCCGCGGAATCCCTAACCTAACCCTAATTCACTTAACAATTTACAACGTAGATATTGGAGTTTCTACACTCCGCGTAAGCGTGTCCCTAAGATACGTTTATTCCCCTTGAGACCTTGACCACAATCGAGTGTTCTTTAACCTCCCTTGAGAGGGGAACTACAGTTACTCTGATTCCATTCCCGTAAGGATATGTAGGCACAAGATGCGATGTCTTGCCGAGTAAACTTAGAATTAACCCCTAGGTCTTTTAATTTTCAATCCTTTGTATATACCCTAAAGCAAAATAATTAATGAAATAAATAAAAAAAAATAAACAAAAGGTTCCCGTAGAGTACTACGGAAGTTTAGGGTGCTAATACCTTCCCTAAATTTAACCAACCCCCGAACCTTAGATCTCTCCCTTTTAGGTTTTTCCTTTCTTTAACCTTTCCTTCGGATAAATCAAAGACCGGTTGTAAATGAATTAAGATTCAAGTTAATCAATAGCTTGACATCCAAATTTCATCGCAACACTAGGGATTAATCCGACCGAGGCAAAACCTTGAAGACGAGGAGGTCTTGCAAGCAAGTAGTCAATAACTGATGGATCGTAGCAACATTATTGGAGGTGGTATAATCAACAACAAACGATAGGGTTTGTGGGGTTAGAGTTCTTCATCTCTTGTATATACATTTTTTGCAAAGATAAGGTTAATTGCAAGTATCTCAATTCACTTTCAAATTGAGGGTAGACGTACATATAGAGAGGCCGGTTGGGGAACTGCCTAAATAAATCTTTGTGTGTGTGTGTGTGTGTCTCTCTCTCAATGTCTCTTTAATTGTTATTCTTTCAAATTATTGAGTTTATTGTTGTTTTGATCAATTTGATTGGAAATTGTTTTTCAATTGTATTTTAAAGTATTGTTGTTGATATAATCATAATCACTCTGATTGTGATTGGCTTTTAATATCAACAAAACAAATTTAAATTCTAAACGTTATCGATCGCACACAAAGTGTTTGATAAACTGCCATTTGATTATTTTAATTGTTTTTTGTTCATTGGAAATAAGCTCTACGCATAGCTTAGCATTTAATTTATTTGTGAATTAATAGTTGTTGGACAATTTGTGTTCATCATCATCCAATTGGTTTATGTTACACATATCCAAGCTTTTCGATAGTATGTTTGGTTAGACAATTCGATTCAGATTGTTTCCGATGTGCCATAAAACTTTTGAAAGAAATTTTTTCTAAAAGTTTTGTTTTTAAATTTCTGATCTATTCACCCCCTCTAGATTGAAGCCTATCGTTTAACAAATTTATCTTTTCTTTTATAGTGTGTCTATTAATAAAACCATATTTCTATTATTTTGAAGAGCAACTTCTTGAGTGTTAATCTATATCATATTGCACCTCTTTTTTGTTACATCTTATGTGTGTAAATTGTTGTTTTCTTTTTTTGTGTGAGAAAAACTTGAAAAAAAGAGTTGATAAATCTTTTAATGATTCAAGATTGATCAAGCTCATGATAACCATCAATATCCAAGACCCATTTTATCCAGAAACTTGATAGAACCTTTGTGTGTATTCTTCATTCACCAACATATAATTCCTTGTTGATATCTTGTAAATTAGATAGATAGGTAGATAGAGAGATTCTTTGGCACCATTCATCATCTTCAACCTTAGTCTTTATCTATTGTTGTAGACCTTCATCTATAAAGATTAAGGGTTTAAGGGAGACTAGTGGTACATTAGGGTATCTAATGTTTTTATGTGAAGTTTGTGGTTTGTAATAGGTGAAAGGATTGTTTCTTGAATGCAGTTTTGAGTGTATGTTATCTATCAATATGAGAGTTTCAATACATTCCATGGAAGGCTTTGGTGAAGTCAAGTATGGACTGTTCGTAAGGCGGAGTTGAAAATTGTTAAACTTTGGTGAATAAAGTTGATAGTTGATAGTTGTCCAATTGAAGTCAAGTATGGACTGTTCATGAATAAAGTTGATAGTTGTCCAATTGAATGCTTAGCTAATGGAAATTGCTTGGAAAATAAATGGATGAGATCAAGATGGATTTCCATATATGAAGACTCGGAGCATGTTACTGTGAATAACAAGGTTATTAGATCAAGATCATTGATGATCTTATGATTGTTAGCAGTTTGAGTATCTGCGTCAACTGAGGAAATTATCGTGTGGTATTTTGTTGTAATCAAAATTCTTATATCAAACTTATCATATGATGGAAGATCGTGATTATTTCTAGATGGTTTTAACACCATTGAAGAGTGGAGTAGGAATAGCAAGGATGAATGCTGAACCACTATATATCTTTGTGTACTCTTCTTTCTTCTGTTATCTTTTTTAATTTTCTGCATTTATTACTATAGCTATTGCATATTGCATCATTTATATGTTATTTAGGTTAGATTTTTCTTATAGTAATTTAATGCGTAAGCTTAGGTCTGCGATGCATCAAATCTATTAGATCATCATAAATCCAATTATGTCTTGAATGAATTTCTATGTAAAGTGTTTTTAAATCACTTTATTTAAAGTGACTTTGGTTGTCTTGATATTGAATTGCAATAGAAAGAATTATGCTTCTAGTGATATTTTGTAATGATGTTTTTGGATTAATTTATTGAGAAGCTTCTAAACTCTCTTAGGCGTTGTGTTTTGCTTCCGCGTACTGTAAAGTCTCTGATATCTTTTTATAAGACCTAAAATGTTTTTAAAATTTTCTAATTGGAGATTGATCTATTCAACCACTCTTCTAGATCTATTTGTGTCCATATTCTCATTCAATAATTGGTATCAGAGTGGGGCTTTTGATCAAAGTCTTACGACTCCAAAAGTTGAAGATATGATTCCTTTTCGATCCTAGACGGGTTTTTCTATTTTTTCGGAAGCTCATGCAAATCGGTGAATTCTTATAACATTACATTGATTTCCTAATATATGATTATTCATTGCATGCATTACATAGATTAAATTAAAGTAAAACCTTACTAGTATATTTTTCAATCATCAATTTTATTTAAGACCTTCTCTAAGTTTTGATTCATCTAAAATTAAACTGACAAACGTTTGAGGTATGTGCAGTGTAACCGAAAACCTGACATTATGTCTTGAAATTTGTCCTTGATTAATCCTACTTAAAGACGGACATGCATTTACATGTCAACATGCTTGAAGTTTTTGAGAGATTAAAGAAAGAAGCAAAAAGTATCTTCTAGTGACCTACTATTCCATGGTTATCGTAAAAAGAAGGTGAAGTCAGTTTGTGATATTTGGTCATGTTCTCTGAGTTCTCAACAATTACAAAAGATTCAAAGGTAAAAATGAGTTCCTATAAATATTAATAATCATCAAAGAGTTAAATCAGTTATCCAAGATTGTCATGATATGTCAATCAAAGATAAATAAAACATATGTTGTACAAGTTCATCTGAAGTCTTATGAAGGAGAGTTTGATAATGTTTTTAAGACGTGCAAGAGAATTTCTATCTTATGTTTTTATGATTGATCGTATTTTAGCTTATGTTATTCTTGTTGTTGATTACTAATCATTTTCGTGTACAACAAGTAAAGCCTAGATCATCTAAATTGATATGATCATTCCAACCCTCCTTTATTCTTTTTGTATTATACATGTTTGTAATTATTTTCCCGCCTAAGTGAATTATTTGTTTGAAACATGTATATGTGATACGGTTATGCATTTCATGTTTTGATCATACAATTATCTCATGCATTGATTTAATTTTATTTCGTCCGTTCATAGTATTTATATTCGCATTATTCATTCATTCATCCATCATCATATTTTTTAATATTTTTTATTTTAGTGTTTTCGTCAAAATTATTTTCCATTAAAATCATCATTTAAAAAATTTTATTTCATTAAACTCACTTTTTCATGCATTAAAAATTTTCAAAAATTTGCTTCATGATTCGAGTCACCATTACAACAAGACTCGAATCACATGGTTTGAAATATTTGAGTTTGGCGCTGTGAAGATTGATTCAATTCATATGAATAACGTGATTCGAATTACGATCAATTTATTTGAAAAATTTTAAACGCATGACTTAAATCACACCTACAACATGATTCGAATAATGAAACCAAAAGTCACGCATTTGTAACTGATTCAGCATTACTTTTCCTCTTCCACTCATTTATTTTTAATATAATTTATTTTCAAAACTTCCCCTCTCATCACATCCATCATTAATCATGTCATATTATTCATCCATTTTTCATCATCATCTCATCTCATAAAAATCCATTTCTCTAACCTCCATCAAAATGAATTCGAGCCTTCCAAAAAATAATTTCTTGGAGAAGCAAAAGGGAAAAAGGCAAGAATCATCATAAATTCCAACAATACCTCCTATTCCAAAAAGAACAAGAACCAAAGTTCAGACAAGCAAAGATTCATTTGATGAAAGAGTTCACCAAAAGTTGAAATTGAGTAAGGATTATCAAGGCTCAAATCAACACTCATCTCTTATCAGTAAGAAGATTCATGATTTGGTCCCTGATGACTGTAACAGCCCAATTTTTCCATAATTGATTAATTGTACTAATTAATTGGTTTATGTGATTTATCTGATTTAAATGGATTATTGGATTTATTTAATTCATATGTGTTAATGGATTTAACTGATTTATCCTATTTGAAAGAATAATGTGGATTTAATAGATATTCTCTATGTTAATGATAAGATGAGATATTTTGGTGAGAAAAGGAATGGATAGATATTTTGATAGAAGAATTATGGTGGAAAGAAAATAGAAGGATATAAAAGGAAAATAGAGAGAAAATAAAAGAGATAGAAAGAAAAGAAGGAAAAGGAGAGAAAGAAGGAGAAAGAGGAGAAGAAGAAGGAAAGTGTGGAAATCTTCAAGAACAACTCAAGCTTCAATCCAATCAAGGTAAGGGTGAGAAACATTATTATTTGATCAATGTGTGTGGTTATGTATGATTGGGTTGGGTTGTTGGGGTTTTTCCACCATTTTTCATGTTAGGGAAAAATTGGATTTAATCGGTAGAAATCAAGTTTAATCGGTTACAAACTGAAATAAATGATGTAGAATAGTCAAGGGATGTTAGACTAAGGTTACAGAACTTGTTCGGCGAAAATCGTTCGGTTTTGGAGAGTTTGGTGGAAGTTGGACAGTGAAGGTTTGAAGTTCGCAGACATTCGCTAGAGTGTTCGCTGAGCGAGCTGGTAGCGAACGTTCGCTAAGCGAGCTAGTAGCGAGCCAGTAGCGAACGGTCCCAGACTTGGGCATAATGCATTTTATGGTGTTCGCTGGTAGAGAAGGGGGTAGCGAAGGTTTGCTAGGCCTTCGCTGAGCGAGCAAGGTAGCGAACGAAGTTAGTAGCTTCTGTTTGCCTTTGCGAGCTTGTTCGCTGGGCGAACAAGTAGCGAATACTCGCTAGGGACTCGTTGAGCGAGCGAGGTAGCGAGCATGACAGATTGTGATTTTCTTGGAGTTTCCATCCGAGGTTGGTTTTCCAATTCTAGTATGATTAACCCTTCACCTTAAAACATAGATTATGCTATGATATATATATGTTGTGGGTAGACGTATGGCGTGAATCCTAGATTGTTGAATTAAATTGAATTGTGGTCTTTTGACAAATGTAATACATTGTTTAAGTTGATTAAAAATGTATGAAGAGTGCATGAGAACATATTGTGAATATGTGTGCATTGCTTGTGTTTATGTGTTAAGAGTGCATGAGAACATATTGTGAATATGTGTGCATTGCTTGTGTTTATGTGTTAAGAGTGCATGAGAACATATTGTGAATATGTGTGCATTGCTTGTGTTTATGTGTTAAGAGTGCATGAGAACATATTGTGAATATGTGTGCATTGCTTGTGTTTATGTGTTAAGAGTGCATGAGAACATATTGTGAATATGTGTGCATTGCTTGATAAATATGATGATTTAAAGTATGAATACTTGAATGATGTGAATATGTTGTGTGTGCAATCATGTTATAATTCTTGAAGAGAGGAATTATTTGAATGCATGAGATTAAGATGTCGGTCTTAAGTGCATTTTGTTGTTGATTGCATATGCATCATTTAGTCAAGAGGCAATGCTTGCTAGTTTCGTGGAGACTAGTGACTTGTCCCAAGCCTAGAAGAGTGGGTTTGAAAGCTTAGAGGACGGGCTTTTGGTGGTTATCGGTCTAGAAGAGTGGACCCGGTTTATTGTAAACCGAAAAAAGATAACAAGTGTTGGTACCACATGCCATGAGTTTGCATTAAGTTGTATTGAGTCACATAGCATGAATGCCATTGTTATATGAAATATGCTTGTGTGTGGAAATTATGGATTATGGATGTGTGCATGATGAAACATGTTTTATGATTGTCCATATTTGTTTGTGTATATATGCTTTATGAAGTATATGATGGGTTATGATGAAGTATAGTGAGAATTGTGAAAAATGCGTATGTGTATGACGTGTGTAAATGAGAATTGTGAATACATGATTATTGTATGGAAGTATGCTTACAAGCATGAATTGATGAGTTTATATGAGTCTTATGGTATATGTGATTGTTGTATGAATGTCTGCATAATGAAAAATACTTGAGTGAATTATCCATATTTGTTTATACACATGTTGCGATGTATATGATGATTGTAATGAATTGTGGTGAGAAAATGTGGAATATATGTATTCTGATAATTGTGCATTTATATATGATTATATGCATTGATTATTATGGTAATATTTCTCACCCTTCTGCTGGAATGATGTCCTACATGACATCGTGCAAGTATCAAGGAGTAGTACTGCTTGTAATTGCGAGGTTGCTTTTGGCGTAGTTGTTTAGTAATTGATTATGTTGGATTGAGTCATGCTCTGGTCATGTAACATTGGGATCGCTTGGTTTATATTGTAGTGATATACTATGTTTTCATATTATTGAGATATTATGATGTTGGCCTTAGTGCCCAAACGATGTTGGTTTATGTGATGAACACTGATGTTTCCGTTAGGGGTATTATGTTATAAAATGAATCCGCTGCTACATGCAAAGTAAAATTTTGTAAAGCATGATTTTACATTGAAATGTTAATGAGCATGACAGGTGATTTTGATGTTTTGGAATTTATGTGTGACACCCTTTTGTAAATGCATGACAATTTACTCTGATTATTCATATGTTTTCCGTGGGGTTTAGGAGGGTGTTACAATGACAAACTTCAAAGGTATGCAAATGAGTTGCTTAACAAACTTGTTGAGTATGAGTATTTTGTGAACAAGTTGGCTAAGATTGAGTTAGGTGTAAAATTTATGGCCCCATTAGAGGAACATAGTTTGTTGAAGATTCTGGACAAAAAATTTGACCAGAACCTTATCAAATATCTTTATTGTAACTTGACTGTGACTTCTGATGGTTTGGAATGCCAATTTCACAACAAGGTTATTAAATTTACAAAGAAAGATTTTGACATTCATTTTGGACTATGGTCAAAAGGAAATGAAGTTTGCATCTCAAATGCCCCTGATTTTGTTAAAATTCATCTGGTTAAGAGTATATCCAAGTCAATTTTTGGTTATTGGTTGGATATGGAAAATTTCAACATAAGACAAATAAATTTTGAAAGGAAGATTCTTCATTGGATCGTTGTGAAAATGTTGTACAGGAAGCCTTGTAACAGAGCAAATACTGATGACTAAGACCGTTATTTGACGTGGGTTCTTCTGAGAGATGCTTGTTTTAATTGGGTCAATTTTATTCTTTAAAGAATTGAGCATTATAGGCCCTCTCTGAAGACGTCTTTGTTCTTTTCCTCTTTCATTCAGTTCATCTTTGAATTGGTATCACATCCACTGATATGGTATTGGTCAAGGCACCAAATCATGTTGATTCAATTGCAATCAGTTTAATTTCGCATTACTAAGATAAGAACAAGGAATACTACTACTTACACACTGATGGTAGCTGGGTTTACGAGGATGAGATTTTCAAACCAAAGTGAAGGTGCGAGAAACATAAGAAAGGGGAGTTTGAATTGGATTTTACCAAATATAGACTTTTCAAACTTATTATACCAAATTTAACAAGTGAATGAAAATAATGAACACATTATTTTTATCCTGGTTCACTGTTAACTAAGTTACTACAGTCCACCCGCCAAGGTGATTTCGCCTTCAAAAAGGACTTAATTCACTAATCTTGAAAGATTACAACAAGTTCGTCTAAGTGTTTAGAGATACACCTTAGCCCTCTCAAGTATTCAGACTATCACTTAGTCACTTGAGGAAACATAAATCCAAAGTGATTATAGGTGTGTATACAAGAATGCTTCTACAAAAGTCGATTAAACAAAATTTAAGCACAATTACACAACAATGTTAATAGCAAGATATGAACAAAAGTTCCTTACTGATTTACAAAACTATATTAAGTATATCTCACATGAGATTTGTGCAGCGTTTTAGTATAAGTTTTGTAGAGCAGATTGCTAGCTATCCAATTCTTCCAAGTCTTCCTTTTATAGTTGAAAATTGGAGGGTATAATAGGAAATAGAAATCCAGTTGTTTTGTCCTCAACGGTCATTGTAGAAGAGTCAGACAACATTGTATCAAAAGAATTATCCTTGTGTCACTTTAGCAGGATAGTGGTCAGTGTACTTTGTACTTTTATGTTTATCCTTTCACGCAAACCATTTATGATCTTTAACTTCTATTCTTCAGAGCTTCTGATATATGTTGACTAAGTATGTTACAGAAGGATAAAAATCGAGTCTTCAGAATCTAAGTCACTAGAAGTGATGTCTTCAGAATCTTTAGAACTTGTTCAACGGAACTTATCTTCAGAGTCTTCAGAACTTAAATTATCAGAGTCTTCGGAACTTGAGTCTTCAGAGTCTTCAGAATCATCAGAACTTGAGTCTTTAGAGTCTTCAGAATTGTCATAAGAAATCATGATCAGAAGCTCTAGTACTAACGTTTTTTAGAACCATTGTATCAAAAACATTCCAGAATCTTGATTTGAATCTGTAAACACCATATGTTTTCTTCTAGAGTGTTGAGTTCAGAGCCTAATGGCGTAACATGTATTTTTTTCAGAGTCAGAATCTATTTAGCAAAAACTACACACTAGACAAAAATCATTAGAATATAAAATTGTTCTCTAAGATAACATGTGAAGTTATCATAAAAAATTAAGCACAGATGTAGAACCAAAACCTGTCCTTACACAAAGAAGAAGAAGAAGAGAGCAAGTTCCACTGACGAAACTAGTTCATCATTTGCTGGATTATTACCTGATGACACAAAAGTGTGTTTTGATGATTGGTTTGATAAGATCTTAGTTGATAATCAAGTATGTGAAGACCGGATTATGAGCCAGATTAAAACTGTGGAAAATGAATAAAGAAGATACATAAAGACAAAAGCAAGTGAGGCGAGATTCATGAATGAAAATGATATATTGAAAGATGCCATTGGATACATTCACAATTCCGCTTTTGTTTTCAACATTGATACTACAGTTCTTGCTCCCACTCCTTATCCTGCAGCTTACCATAACTTACTCCTTTCATGCATTGCATAACATGACATTTACATTTTGATAATTATTATTATTTTGGATATTGTCCGATGCTATTTTGAATGTTGTTTGCCATTATATCTTTTGGTTATGTACTAGTGGCAATTTTTAGCCATGTGTTTTGAGTTTTTTTTTTTTTTTGGTTTCACTATGCTATATCTCTTTTATCTATATTATTTTCTGAAATTGTGTTGTTTGCGACAGTTGGTATCACATGCAATTTATGCGGTGCTTTAGTTAACTAGTGTGACATTTCTATTATTGGCTTTTACGTTACCATGGGTTTAGTTGTTTGCGTGTTCTTTTTTTTTTCTTTTCTCATTTTGATATTGGTTAAAGGGGCGAAGTTATCAAAGATATTATCGATATTTATGGATATTGAACGTTTAATGCAGGGGGAGCATTAGAGCTCAAGCAACATGTTGTACGTTCAACTATAGTGCGCTAAGGAAATTCATCGGATTTATTTTTCTTTAAATTTCAAATAAACGCTCAAATCAAATTGATCAACAATAATACCTCCTACTTTGCCAAACATCAAAAAGAATGAAATTGCAGTCACGTTATCGTATGATATCATTATTTAGTTTTGATGTTTTTGTCAATTTGCGTGTATGTTATTTTATTATTGGCGTGTTTGCAATTTGTTCATTATTTGAATATTCACATGTTTATAATTCTTTCACATTTGAGTTGTATTATGTTCGCTTCGGCTATTTTGAATTGTACCTTAAGTCCCCTTATTATGCAATAAATTAAAATGTTTGTTTATGATCCTTTTTGAAGCACAAGTTAGAGCACTTGAATTAAGCTGATTAATTGTTTGATTCAAATCATGTACATTATATGATTTTCTTCTGTGTGATTTGATTCGAATCATAAGTTGAACCTGACTCGAAGCTCATCACATTATGACTAAACTCGTGATTTATAGCTTCTCAGTATCCCTCTCAAGTTGAATATGCAACAAACCAAGAGCTGAGTCAGGTCACCCTTCATCACTAGTTGTACATTATCATCCTTTTATTTTCCACAACCATAAAGAAAACAAGATAATGAACAGGAAAATTGTGTGTGCGCGCACGCAGATAGTGTGATTTGCTTATAAAATTGAGCAGCAAGGTTCTGATTGTTCAATTTGCATGCTTTTCTGAATTGAAGCACGGATGAAGTTGATGATTCAATGAAGCCTGAAGAGAGCACTTGTACTACTCTTTTGACAACTTTAACTTATATCACTCGAGAGCATATATTATAAAATGTTAATATTTAAGGATTTCATTTTAAGTTAAATTTTGGTCATTAACATGGGAACAAAATCCCAGATTATCCAGCATATAATCTTCACTTTTCATCACCAAGAATAAGCTTTCCAGAGTTTCTTCAATCTTGGCAAGTTCTGGATGAAAGATACTCGTAGCATGGAAGACGAAAATGCGACGGCCCACCTGAATCCAGCTACTTCCTGGTTTTTTCTCCAACCCTTTATCCTTTATCAAGCTTCTCACCTTTGACATGTCTTCCCATCGTTTCCCAGAGGCATATAAATTTGATAGAAGAACATAGTGTCCTGAATCTTTATTGTTTAATTGGAAAATATGCTTTGCAAGGAGCTCAGCCAGCTCCACTTTGTTGTGAAGTCGACACGCACCAAGTAAGCTTCCCAAAACATTGGCATCTGGGGTCACAGGCATGCTTGTGATGAACTTGTATGCACCATCAAGATCACCAGTTCTTCCAATGAGATCCACCATACACGAGTAGTGTTCCATATCTGGCTTAATGCCATAATCATTAATCATTGAATTATATAACATCCAACCTCTTTCAACAAGACCTGCATGACTACACGCAGATAACAGTGAAATAAAAGTGACTTTATTTGGTTTAATTCCCGCTTTCTTCATTTGCTCGTAGAATGCCAAACCCTTTTCTCCTAGGCCATGAGCTCCACAAGCAGATATCATAGTGTTATATGTTATTACATTCTTTACCATCATTTGGTTAAAGACTTTCACTCCGAGTTCTAAAAATCCACATTTGCTGTACATATCTATTAGAGAATTTCCAACAGAAAGATTTAATCCCAGACCACTTTTGGTTGCATAACCATGGATTTCCTTTCCCTGTCTAAGAGCTCCTAATTGAGTGCACATAGGAAGAACACTCACTAAAGTTATATAATTTGGCCTATGTTCAGCTACCCAAATTTCTCTTAAGGTAAAAAATGCTGACTGAAAATCACCAACTAGATTATACCCAACAATTAGTGAATTCCATACCATGATATCTTTATCTGACATGTATTCAAATATTGACGCCGCTTCCTTGATTGACCCACAGTTAGCATACATATCAATCAATGCGCTTCCAACAACTACATCAGTTAAAAGTCCTTCTTTAAGAACAAAGTTATGCATCTCCTTCCCCTGTTTCAACAACTTGAGTTTTCCCAAAGCAGGAAGAACGCTAGTAACAATAACCTCGTTTGTTCTTAAACCCATATTCACCATTCTAACATACAGTTCAAAGCTCTCTTGGTACATGCCATTTTGTGAGTAACCAGCAATCAAGGTACTCCAAGAAACAGTATCTCTACAAACCATATAACTAAATACGCGGTCCCCCTCAAGTGGATAACCACATTTACAATACATGTCAATGATAGCATTAGAGACATACAAATCACTGTCAAAGCCACTTCTCAAACTACATCCTTGCAGTGCCATCCCCAATTTCAAACCATCCATTAACCTGCCACAAACGGGTAACACAGACGCAACAATAACCGAATCAGTGTTCATACCTTCCGATCTCATATTTCTAAACAAAGAAAGCCCTTCAAGCCAATCACCATTCCTCACAGTTCCACAAATCAACGCAGTCCAAGAAGCCAAGTCTCTCACCGGCATTTCATCAAACACCTTACGTGCATCTTCCAAGCTTCCACATTTAACAAACATATCAATCAAAGCACACTGAACAAAAAGATTAGGCTTTTCTACGTTAGAGAGGATGGTATGGTAAACCCATCTTCCAATTTGAAGAGCGTGTAAAGAAGAACAAGCTTTAAGGACAAGTGGGAACGTGTAATTATCGGGGGTGACACCATGTCTTATCATGGAGTGATAGAACTGAATTGCTACGGTGAAGTGGCTAGAACCAATAAGAGCTCGGAGAATGGAATTCCAAGCGAGGTTGGACTTGTGGGGGAGTTGAGTGAACGAGAGAAAAGCGTAATGGAAGGAACCGAAGTTGACATAGAGATTGGTGATGTGTGAAGGAAGTGAATTACGGGGAGAAGATGAGTGAAAGAAACCGAGGAAGAGAAGAAGAGCGTGTAAGGTTTTGGTTTGGAGAAGATTTTGTGGAGATTTGAGGTGATGAAACAAGGAGTGTTTTTGACGTGTGAATGTGATAAGGTAAGCATTGACATTGGTGTTGCGAAACAAGGAGGATATCATCGGCAATGGCATGAACCACTGCTATGCGGTTATTAGAACAACGAGATTTATGATACTCATTTTTGTTTTCATTTATCAAGTCTGATTAAAAAATTAAACATTTCTAGGAACTTATTTATTATAATGAAGGAACTAGTGTTTAAAGCAGAATCTATACTTAAATCGGTGAGGGTCCTGAGTAGTCATAGGTTCATCGGAAGAATTAGAGAGGTATTTAGAAAAATATATAACTAAACTCGATTAAATTAAATAATTCGATTGAATAAACGGATTAATATGATAAAATTTATAATTATTATATCGATCGAATCAAATAACTAGATCTCTAAAAAAATTCACAATTTCTACACAATTTTACAATTTTAAAATTTTACAATTTTACAAGTTCATTCCTTAAATTTATATTCTAAACATAATAATCACAAACAACAAAATAAAAATTGTTAAAAATAATATTTGAGTCTTTAAGTTATTTTATAATAATAAGTCAGTTGTTTATGTTTTTTTTCTACAATTTAAAAATAAATAGGACTTGTTTGTAAAAGAAAAAAAACATAAAAAATTGACTTGTTAAAAAAAACTTAAAGGATTCAAACATATTTTTGCCATAAAAATTCAAATAAAATTTGGAGAAATTTTAATTCCAACATAAATTGAATAACAAAATAACAGATAATATCTAATAAATTTAATATAAAAGAGAGAAAGTTGTTTCAAATAAGAACAAAATCTACTTATATATATATATATATATATATATATATATATATATATATATATATATATATATATATATATATATATATATATATATATATATATATATATATATATATATATATATATATATATATATATATATATATATATATATATATATATATATATATATATATATATATATATATATATATATATATATATATATATATATATATATATATATATATATATATATATATATATATATATATAAAAGCATATCAAATGAGAGTGATTTTAAATGAGAGATGAAAGTAATAAACACGAACCATTAGATCAAATTAATAAGAGAGATGAAATTCAAGTTAATAAGAGAGAGAAATTAATAGTCACATTAATAAATAAGTTTAATCATGATCTAATGGTTGTTGTTTGTTCCTTTCATCTCTCATTTAAAAATTCCTCTCACTTGATATGCCCCATATATATATATATATATATACATATATATATATATATATATATATATATATATATATATATATATATATATATATATATATATATATATATATATATATATATATATATATATATATATATATATATATATATATATATATATATATATATATATATATATATTTATATATGTTCTGGCCTGGGCCCAACCTCGCGGTCCAGCCCAATAACGCACAAGGCCCAATAAGTGGAATAGCTTGACTAGACACACACTCCCCGCCGGACGGGCAGGATACGCTCCCTGTCAAGCAGGACGACGCGCTTCGAAGCGCCCTCGGCTCTCCCCCTAGCCGAACCGAACAACTTCCACGAGCAGAATCCCCTTGCCAACGGGCATGATGATTCGTCCTCCCCGTTCTCGTGTGCTCCCCCCCCCTTTTCGGGGAGAGCCACACACCGCCCGGGAACCCCACGAGCTCCCCTCCGCGGGGAGAACATCGTGTTCTTAGGGAGTCCCACGAGCTCCCCTCCGCGGGGAGAACATCGTGTTCTTAGGGAGTCCCACGAGCTCCCCTCCGCGGGGAGAACAACGTGCCAGCCGCACGTTCTCCACGTGCTCCCCTCCGCGGGGACACGTCCTCCCCCAACTGCCCACCTCCGAAAGAGCAGGTCAAACCCACTTTCCGGAGACCACGGGACAGTTGGACTAAGGCGAAGACCACGTCCTGGTCTTCACTACGCCACGTAAGCCCTAGCAGTCACATGGGTTGGGCCTGGTTATCCAGCCCAACACAAGTGATCGTTGGCCCAGCGCTGAGGTCTCTCTATAAATACCATCTTCTTCAAGAGGGTCAGGTAATTCACTCCTTACCCACTTTCTGTACTTTGCTCTCACTCTGCCCAATTCCTTACTTTGGCATCGGAGTGTCTTGCAGGTACACCCCCCTTTTCTTCCTCATCACCGGTGAACAGGTAGCCGTCCAACAGAGTGTGGCCAGCCTGTGATCCCCTTCTGATCAGGTCAGATCAGTGGCGCCGTCTGTGGGAACAGAAACTTCCCCGTTACTCCGAGCAAAAAACCAAAGTTTCACTAGAACTCCACGGTCATGGCTAGCCCACAACATGACGATACCGATGAGAAAACGGCCACCTAAAGAGATATACCCAGGGGGGTGAACCCCCGAGGCAAGAGGCCCCCGAGGCCAAGAAAATCGAGGAACTCTCCTCTTCTGACGGCAACAGCAGACTCCAGGTCGCGCTGTGTGTTAGCCGCCCCGAGGATTGGTTCGCGGATAGAGAGTTCGGCCTCCCCGAAGACCCCGACCTACCCAGCGAGCATGTCCGGCCAACCAGGCGATGGGAATACTTCTCCAGAGCCATGGTAATCTCGGGTGGCGCCACGGGGAGCCTGTCCATAGGATCAGTGAAAAGAAGGTTCGACGAGCTTATCACGAGAAACTCCGGAAAAATGAGCACGCTCGAAAGATTCCGCGGTCGATCCAATCCGATCACATTCTACCTCGAGGAACTCCCCAGGGGATCCCCCAACTCCAACATTCCCCTGCTCGTACGGGCGCGGATGGCGAACTCCGACGTCAGGCGCATCCTCGTCGACGGGGGCAGCTCGGTGGACATCATGTACACGCACCTATTCACACCCCTCCAACTAGACGAATCCAACCTTTCCCCCTACGTAGGCTCCGACCTTCAGGGGTTCAACGGGACGATGACGAGACCTTGGGGGTACGTAGAGCTGAAAGTCACTTTCGGAGAAGAGGAAACGACCAAGGAGATCAACATTTGTTTCTTAGTCATCGAATGCCCGTCCCTCTACAACTGTATCCTGGGCAGAACAACGTTAGCAGAGCTCACCGCGGTACCTTCCACTATCCACCTGAAGATGAAATACTACACAAAACGGGGGGCCGTGGTGACCCTTAACGGAGACATCGAGGCCGCCCGGAGGTGTTTCGAGGCCGCGCTGAAAGGCTTGGACACCATCGCTCCAGCAACCAAGAGGGTGACTCCAATCATAGCGCCAAAAAGCAAACCAAAGGAGCTGGTCGGATCCGTGGACCTCGACAGTCGCTTCACCGAGGAGCACGATCACGAAATAAAGACCAACGAAGCCAACAGGCAGCCCGCCCACCCGGCACGCCCCATCCCAAACAGAGAATTCGAGATCATCACACTCAGGGAAGACAAGAGCAGAACCGTGAAGATCGGCGCCGGACTCCCAGACTTCGCGAAAAGACAGCTGCAAGCCTGCCTCTGCGAGAACGCCGACCTCTTTGCATGGAGCGCCACAGAAATGCCTGGACTCGACCCCGAGGTCGCCTGCCACCAGCTGTCCATCAGCCCGACCGCGAAGGCCGTAGTTCAACGTAGGCGTAGACAGTCCCCCAAAAAGTCGGCAGCAGCCGAGAAAGCTGTAAAAGACCTCCTAGAGGCAAATTTTATTTTGGAAGCCCGGTATTCAACCTGGTTGTCCAATGTTGTACTCGTTAAAAAGAATAATGGAAAATGGCGCATGTGTGTTGACTATACCGATCTCAACCGGGCATGTCCTAAGGACGCCTACCCCCTCCCCAACATCGACAAACTCGTCGACAACTCCGCGGGCTTCAGGCTCCTGTCCTTCATGGACGCATACTTGGGGTACAACCAAATCCCGATGGCCGAGCACGATAAACAGAGCACGGCCTTCATGACGGCGTCGGGCAACTATTACTACAACGTAATGCCCTTCGGCCTAAAGAACGTCGGAGCCACATACCAACGGATGATGAACAACGTCTTCCGGGGAGAAATCGGCGACATGCTCGAAGTATACATGGAAAACATGATCGTCAAATCCTGCACAGAAGACGATCACACGACCCACCTCAGGAAGGTCTTCGATACCGCGAGGACATGCCGAATGCGCTTCAACTCGGAGAAGTGCACCTTCGGTGTCCGTGCAGGCAAGTTCCTCGGCTACTACCTGACCGAGCGTGGGATCAAGGCCAATCCGGACAAATGCCACGCCTTTTCAGAAATCACCACACCCACCACTAAGAAGTCCATCCAATCTCTCAACGGCGTGCTCGTCTCACTTTCCCGGTTCATTGCCAAGTCCGCCCAGCACGCCCTCCCCTTCTTCAAACTACTCAGGAAGGAAACCACGTTCGAATGGTCAGAGGAATGCGAGCAAGCCCCCCGCCACCTCAAACGCGCCTTGTCCGAACCACCGGTGCTGACACGTCCCGTGGTGGGCGAAACCCTATACCTATATCTGGTTGTGGCTAATGAAGCAGTCAGCGCCGTCCTCATCAGCGAAACCGAGGAGGGCCAGAAACCAATCTACTTCACGAGCAAAGCCCTCCACGACCCTGAAGTCTGATACCAGCTGATCGAGAAAGTCACCCTAGCCCTCATCACCGCAACGCGACGGCTCCGACATTACTTTCTCGCACACACCGTCGTGCTCCGCACCGATCAGCCCATCCGCCAGCTCCTCGCCCGACCCGACAAGGCCGGACGCATGCTGAAATGGTCGTTCGAACTATCTGAGTTCGACATCGTCTACGAAGGCCGGAACGCCATCAAGGCTCAAGCCCTGGCCGACTTCGTCGCCGAGATGACCCCATCACCCGACCCCGCCACCAGGAGCCACATCTGGACCATTTTCGTGGACGGATCCTCCAACTCCACGGGAAGCGGTGCCGGCATCATCCTCGACAACGACGAGGGCACCCTCATTGAGGTCTCCCTCACGCTGGCCTTCCCGACGACTAACAACCAAGCCGAGTACGAAGCATTCCTGGCCAGACTTCGCCTGGCATCAGACCTCGGGGCCAGAGACATCTGAATCTACACAGATTCCCAACTAGTCGCGTCGCAAGTACGAGGAGAATATCAAGCGAAAAACGACAACCTCGCCGAGTATTTATCACTTATCATCGAAAAATTGCAAAGTTTCGACTCCACGGAGATTCAGCACGTCCCGCGCGAGCAGAACACCCGCGCCGATATCCTCTCCAAGTTGGCGAGCACCAAAAAGCGAGGAGGCCACAAGTCGGTCATCCAAGAAGACTTATCGCAACCGAGCACCAAAACGACCACCGCCCCCCTCGACATCAACGCCATCGGGGATACCGACTGCTGGATGACACCACTACACATCTACCTCAGCACCGGCCACCTACCAGCCGACCCTAAAGAGGCAAGCACAACCAAGCGACGAGCCTGCTCGTACGTCCTCCTCGAAGGAAAACTGTATCGCCGAGACTTCGCGATCCCACTCCTCAAATGCATCGATAACCCCCAGAGCGCAACCGTCCTAGAGGAAATCCACGAGGGCATTAACGCGCAACACCTCGGAGGACGATCCCTGGCACGAAAGGCTCTACGAGCAGGCTACTACTGGCCATTGATGCAAACGGACGCGAAGGAACACGTCAAACAATGTGACAAGTGCCAAAGACACGGGGACATGCACCTCGCTCCACCAACCGAAATCAAATCCCTCTCCTCCCCGTGGCCATTCGCCTGGTGGGGGTTGGACATCCTCGGGCCCTTCACCCTGGGGTCCTATCAGAACAAATACCTCATCGTGGGCGTAGACTACTTCACCAAATGGATCGAAGCCGAAGCCCTGACCAAAATCACAGCCCACAACATACTTTGATTCTATAAACGAAACATCCTCGCAAGATTCGGGGTCCCGCTCGCCATCATCACCGACAACGGCACACAATTCACAAACAAAAACTTTCGCGACTTCGTCACCAAGCTCGGAACCACACACCACTTCGCATCGGTCGAGCACCCTCAGACAAACGGCCAGGCAGAATCCGCGAACAGGGTCATCCTCAGGGGACTCAAACGAAGACTCGGTGACGCAAAGCGAGCATGGGTCGAGGAGCTCCACAACGTCCTCTGGGAATACCGCACTACTCCCCACTCAACCACGGGGGAAACCCCATTCCGCCTCACGTATGGAACCGAAGCCGTGATACCGGTTGAGATACGCGAGCCATCCAGACGAACTGAAGCTCCCCTCGACACCGACGACAATGACGACGCCTTACGTGAAGAGCTCGACCTCGTCGAGGAGATTCGCTCAGGAGCAGCCCTCCGGGAAGCCCGGCTGAAACAACAAGTAGCACTTCGCCACGACAACAAAGTCCTCAAACGCGATTTCCAAATCGGCGACTTAGTTCTGCGCAGAAACCAGAAAGACTCACACGAGGGCAAACTGGCTGCAAATTGGGAAGGCCCCTACCGTGTCCGCGACAAGACGGAGCACGGGGCCTATTACCTCGAAAACCTGCACGGGGAACAACTAGCTCAACCATGGAATGCCGCGAAACTTAAGTGGTACTACAGTTAAACATTGCCCGCGATGACCCATCGTCACGACCACTGGGGAGGCGACATGGTACCACCGTACTTCCTCGCGTCTACTAACGACCAGAGAAAAGCAAGCCCTGCCTCCTGTGTGCGCGGGTAGAAGGCCTTGCTCGGCGGGGAACAACTCGATCGAGATTCCCCACCGCCATACCAAAACCGGCAGGACGCCCAGCTCGCGATGGGACGCCCACGCCACGGGGAGAGCTACCCCCGAACCGGTCAGGCAACAACGCTGGCCAAACCGGCCAGTTCCCTTCATCGTCGGCAACAAGTTTTGTCGAGCTACCACCCCGGACAGACCCGAAGGCATACTAACACATGCATATCAAACATATATAATTCAAGCATACAAATATGTGCAGAAAAAAAAGACGAGCATAAACATCATGCAAAAACCGAGCGCACACTTAGAAAATTCTCAAAAATATATTAGGCAAAAGCGGGCACCAGCCCAGTAGTCAACATTACATGAACAAGGGCACACAGGCCCAACAAAGAAAATAAGAAGTTACAAAACATCGGCGCGCAGGCCAGGAAACTATGAGCACGCAGGCCCGAGAAACCTATACATCACCACCCTCCTGCTCAGCCTCCACGGGGTCAGCATCAGGGACGACAAGCTCGGGGTCGACCACCTTCCCGTCGACGATCTTATGATACGGCCCAATCCCGTCCACGACCAGAGCAGCGTCGGGGTTGACAATTTGGATCTGCGCAACGGCGCTCTTGAACCCGACCTCGACAGCGTCCAGGCAATCACTCTCCAGCACCCGTATCCGGGCGACCAAATCAGTACGTGTAATCATCCGCCGATCTTCCTCGGTCTCTTCCTCAGCTGGACGAAGAGCGCTATCCAGAACTTCCAGGCGAACTGTCAGCGCCTGCACATCAGCCGCCGCCGCCCCCAGCTTCTCCTCTACCGACGTCACCTTCTCCTCAGAACCTTCTCCTCGGTGAGTTTGTCCAGGCGCGACTGCATGAAGGTGAGGTCCCCCCGCAATTTGGCCAGCTCAGCAGCAGAGCAACCCTCCTCGTTCAGGATCAGAGCCGTGGTAAAAGTCCGCATCATCGCGGCCAAATCCTCCGCCAAGATGCGTCGGCGGGACTCTCGATCGGCATCACGGACAAACTTCACTTCGCCAGCAGAGACAGTAGGAGACCGGGCCCCGTGAAAATAACCCGGATGTTGATGGCACGACGGGACGACGTAGCCCTCCTCGGATGAACCGGTCGTCAGATCAATCAGGCCACTGGCCTCCTCGGACCTTGGCCTCTTCGCAGCTCCCTGAGACGTAGGAGACTGACTCTCTTGGGGAGAAGAAGACGAACTCTGGCCGCCCGGAACCATGGCCTCCTCCCCGACCAGTTGACTCACCCGCGTCTTCGGGACCGCGGCAGCCCTCGAGGCACGCAGCTTCTTCACCCGCTCTTCGACGGAAGACATGTTCGCTGCAAAAAAAAAAAGAGTCAGCAACGTACAAAAGATACGATCACGAGAAAGACGAAACATCCCTACCTAGGTAATCTAGAGCGTCCGCCCCCGAGGCGCAACCAAGCAGGGTCCTCGTATTAATCAGTCTTTTCTTCGTTCGCATGTTCCCCTGCCCGTCGAGGATATACCGACCGTCAGGCGTCACCAATTTCGACGGAGGAAGATCCCGCACAAACGCCATTATTTTCATATAAGCGGCCATGTCTCTCTCGTCGAGAGTCCCAGCCCGCACTATATACCGGTCAGTACCGCGGTTGAAATGCTCCGAGGTCCACAGTAAATGTACCTTGGGGAGCCACGCGAGGAACCGCTGGCCGTCTACTATTCGCTCCCCCTCAGTAAAAAGAGTGTCCGAACCCTCCCGGGTGATCGGCCTCACGAGGAAGAACCGACCCTTGAAATCTCGGATAGAGTCGCTGTACGTCTTAAAGAGCTTGGTCGGCTGCTTAAACGAGACCCATCCCTGACGACCATTCACCGATTGACGTTGCAGGTGGAAGATGCGAAAAAACAAGGGCACCGTGGCCTCCACATCGAGAAAGTCGCACACAACCTCGAACGCGCGGATAAAGGCCATGGCGTTGGGATGCAGCTGAGACGGGGCCAAACGTAACCAATCAAAAAGACCCAAGTGGAAGGCGAAGAACGGCAGTCTGAGCCGAGCGTCTTTAAAATAGAATTCGTGCATAGGAAACGTCGGCCGCCCATAGCTCGAGCAGATACAATGATGCTCCTTCGGACGATACACCTGCCAGTGTTGCGGCTCCCTCTCCACCCGATCCTCCACGATAGCATAGGCGCCGGACACATCGAGTGTGAAGCAAGAAGGGGTGGACAGGGGCTCTTCGGCCACCCACTCCTCGACGGGGAGGACCCGCTCGTCAAAATCTGGGATCTCCGGATCACTGTCTTCGACCATCGTCCCTGGTATCAAGGCCGACATGTACACCTGAAAAGCAAAGGATAATGATGAATTTGATAGCCAGGATCAAATCCACCCTTCCACCGCAGGTCAAGTGAAAGGGCGACAACGACGGGCGAGCGAGCAAAAGATGAGCACGCGGGAGGCCCCCGAGGGATGCTCCCCGCCACGTCTCCACGGGGCATTCAAAGCTAACCTATCGCCCCTCTCCGGGGTACTCATCGGAGAAGGTACCCGTCCCCGAGGCACTCATCGGAGAAGGCACCCGTCCCTGGGGCATTCATCGGAACAACCGAACCTCCTCGGGGCATTCATCCAAACAAACCTAAAAGAAACCACCAGACACGGCGGAAACTCGCGTCTCTCCTCAGGGCATTCATCGCGCCCCGACCACGGACCCAAATCAAACGGCGGAAATAAAAGAAGAGAAGAAGGAAACTCACTTTGTGACGGCGGCGAACGGGATGTGAAACTCACGGCGCGGCGGTGATTCACAGCAGCGGCGGACGGGGAGGAATTGCAGAACTTCACAGGTGAGAAAGCAAGGTGAAAAGTAAAAAATGTGCGGGGACCCCATATTTATAGCCCGGCGCAGAACTCTAAGCGACACTAGGCCTTTGAGTTCCCTATGGTAGCCGCCCTAGTGCCCACTCAGCGTGTGACACGTGGCGGTAACCTGACGGTCGCGTCCCTTCAGATACCTTTGCCCCGTTCTCCCGGCGACAGGAAGACCTTCGCGCACGCACGCATCCCGCCGGACACAAAACCGACGAGCCACCCGCCTCGCCACCTCTTTTCCTGAAGCAACGACCTTAAGTCCTCACTCTTTCGCCATAGAGCTTCGACTTGGGGGGCTCCTGTTCTGGCCTGGGCCCAGCCTCGCGGTCCAGCCCAATAACGCACGAGTCCCAATAAGTGGAATAGCTTGACCGGACGCACACCCCCCGCCGGACGGGCAGGATACGCTCCTGTCAAGCAGGACGGCGCGCTTCGAAGCGCCCTCGGCGCTCCCCCTAGCCGAACCGAACAACTTCCACGGGCAGAATCCCCTTGCCAACGGGCATGATGATTCGTCCTCCCCGTTCTCATGTGCTCCCCCCTCCTTTTCGGGGAGAGCCACACACCGCCCGGGAACCCCATGAGCTCCCCTCCGTGGGGAGATTATCATGTTCTCAGGGAGTCCCACGAGCTCCCCTCCGTGGGGAGAACAACGTTCCAGCCGCACGTTCTCCACGTGCTCCCCTCCACGGGGACACGTCATCCCCCAACTGCCCACCTCCGAAAGAGCAGGTCAAACCCACTTTTCGGAGACCACGGGACAGTTGGACTAGGGCGAAGACCACGTCCTGGTCTTCACTACGCCACGTAAGCCCTAGCAGTCACCTGGGTTGGGCCTGGCCATCCAGCCCAACACAAGTGACTGTTGGCCCAACGCTGAGGTCTCTCTATAAATACCCTCTTCCTCAAGAGGGTCAGGTAATTCACTCCTTACCCACTTTCTGTACTTTGCTCTCACTCTGTCCAATTTCTTACTTTGACATCAGAGTGTGTTGCAGGTACACCCCCTTTTTCTTCCTCATCACCGGTGAACAGGTAGCCGTCCAACAGAGTGTGGCCAGCCCGTGATCCCCTTCTGATCAGGTCAGATCAATATATATATATATATATATATATATATATATATATATATATATATATATATATATATATATATATATATATATATATATATATATATATATATATATATATATATATATATATATATATATATATATATAATACTAGAGAACAACAATCATTAACGATAGAAATCAAAACAACACTTTTGCAAAACAGAAGTATCAAAACCACTCGAAAAGTAAAACTACTCATAAAATATGTTATTCTCTCTGTCTTAAGATTATGTGTACTCATTTATATTTTTATTTGTCTCAAATTATTTATTCTTTTAAAATACGAATGTGATATTTATAATTATTTTTCACTAACTTATCCTTATTTATTATATTTTAATTCATGCAACTACTCTACTACCTACTATTAATAAGATTATTTTAACAAATAACATTTATTTTATTATTAAAATAAATACAATTAATCATTATCTAAAAAAGTATAAAAATCTAAAAAAGAACACATATTATATGACGGAGGGAGTAAGATAGTTAATTAAATGACATGAACAACATATTAAAATTGTAATGAAAATTAAAATTTTGCTTTACATCCATTACTTAAAGACTATAAAATAAATAGACTTTGAGTTTTAAAAATGTAAAAAAAAAGTTTAATAGACCTGTTTATTGAAACTGTGAGATATTGGACAACAAGCTGATTCTTGATCTTGAAAATATTGATGTGAATATCGATGATGAAGATTAAGCATTGTTGTTATTGTGTGCTTTTCCTAGAACACATGCTCACTTCCAAGAAACTCTCTTGTATGGAAGGGAGTCCCCGAGCTTTGAAGAAGTTCAATAAGCCTTGTATTCTAAGGACTTGAGCAAACAAAAGGAGTGTAAACCTTCGACGGTGGGCGAAGGTTTGGCCGTTAAGGGAAATTCTTGCAAAATGATGGTAAGTTCGACAAGAAGAAAGGTAAAAGTCAAGAGAAGTATTATAGTGGTTAAACATCTGGTATTCGATGTTATCATTATAAGAAAGAGGGTCACACAAGAAAGGTGTGCCCTGAACGCCAAAAAGGTTATGGAGGTAATAGCAATACAACTATTGTTCAAGATGACTTCGGCTCATTTGATGTTCTTGTGGTTTCAAGTGGCGACTCAAGAAAAGAGTGGATTATGGATTCAAGTTGCACTTGGCACATGACTCCAAACAGAGAATTGTTCGAGGAGCTATGTGATCAATATGGTGGATCGGTGTTGCTGAGAAACAACAAATTTTGCAAAATTTCAGGTATTGGATCTATGAGATTCAAGCTCCATGATGAGTCAATAAGGTTATTGACTGAAGTCAGATATGTACCTGACTTGAAGAGAAATTTGATTTCTCTTGGTGAATTCGATAGAAAGGGATACGTTTTTCAAGGAGAGAAAAGTATCCTAAGAGTCATGAAGGGGTCGAAGAAAGTCTTGAGAGGCATGAAGAAACAAGGTTTGTATACCCTTGAGGCCGAGGTTATAAGTGGTTCAACACAGTTGCATCCACGAAACCTGTTTCGAAGATAAAATTATGGCACATGAGATTGGGCCATGTCAGCGAAAGAGGCATGGTCGAATTGGGAAAGCAGAACCTGCTAGGAGGTGACAAAGTCGAAAAGTTGGAGTTTGGTGAATCTTGTGTATTTGGTAAATTATGTAGGGCGAAGTTTAACAAAGGAAAGCAAAGAACACATGGATCCCTGGATTACATTCATGCTGATCTTTGGGGGCCTGCAAGGAATCCTTCACACTCAGGTGTAAGGTATTTTCTATCCACTGTTGATGACTATTCCAGAAAGCCATGTGTATTCATCCTGAAGACAAAGGATGAAACTTTTGAGAATTTCAAAAGTTAGAAGGTTATGATCGAAACTCAAACTGGCAGAAAGGTTAAGAGGTTGAGAACCGATAATGGCCTTGAGTTCTGCGATGAAGTATTTGACAATTATTGTGTTGAGTATGGGATTGCAAGGCATAAGACTGTAGCAGGTACTCCTCAACAAAATGGCTTAGCTGAGAGATTCAATCGAACAATCCTTGAAAGGGTTAGATGCATGTTGGTTAGTGCTGGATTGAAGAAGGTGTTTTGGGCGGAGGTTGTTTTAGCAGCAGCTTACCTGATAAACAGATGTCCCTCGACTTCCTTAGGAATGAAGACACCTGAAGAAGTTTGGCTGAGACATCCACCTAGTCTCGACAGACTGAGAGTATTTGGCAGTGTGGCCTATGCTCATATTAGGCAAGACAAGGTCAAATCTAGAGCTCTGAAATGCATGTCCATGGGATACCCTGAAGGAGTCAAAGCTTATAGGCCATGGTGTCTAGAGCCAGGTCACAAGAGGTGTATCACCAGTCGAGATAAAGTTTTTAAAGAAGTAGAGATGGCTTTCAAGGAAACTAATGATGCTAACGAAGAGCTTGAACAGGGAGAGATTCATGTTGAGGTGGAGCATGTTGATGTTGAATTGCGTACCCCAGATGAAGTCGAAGAAGATGCAGAAGATGATGTCAAAAATGAAGAGATCGATAATGACTACCTGCTAGCACGAGACAGGTCGAGGAGAGTCATCAAGCCACCTCAGAGACTTAGGTATGCAGATCTTATAGCTTATGCCTTAATCTCTGCAAGTGAGGTTCTAGACGAAGAATCTAGAGACTATAAGGAAGTTATGAGGAGTCGAAAGAAAATTGAATGGCTGAAGGCCATGGATGATAAAATGAAATCTCTTCATGATAACAACACACGAGGATTGATCAAGAAACCTGTTGGAGCCAGGTTAGTCATCTGTAAATGGATTTTCAAATTTAAGAAAGGGATTGAAGGAGTGGCGTCGAAGAGATACAAGGCAAGATTGGTCGCTAGGGGGTTCACTCAGAAATAAGGTGTTGACTTCAATGACGTGTTCTCTCCTGTTGTGAAGCACATATCCCTTCGAATGTTGCTTGCCACGGTGGCACAGTTAGACCTTGAACTGGAATAGATGGATGTGAAGACTGCGTTCTTGTATGGTGATTTAGATGAAACAATTCTAATGAGGCAACCTGAAGGGTATGTCGAAAGAGGGAAGGAAGATTATGTGTGAAAACTGAAGAGATCTTTATATGGACTGAAAAATCTCCTCGACAATGGAATATGAGATTCGACAAGTTCATGGCACACATAAGTTTCTTCAGAAGTCAGTTCGACCACAGTGTTTACTTCAGATTTTGATCGGGTAATTAATTTGTTATTTTGTTGCTCTATGTGGATGATATTCTAATAGCAAGCAACAATGTCAAAGATGTAATAAGGGTGAAGGCTTAACTTAATAAGGAGTTCAAAATGAAGGATCTAGAAACTGCGTCCAGGATTCTTGGGATTGACATTCGAAGAGATAGAAAGCAGTCAAAATTATGCTTATCTCAAGAGGCATACCTACGGAAAATTCTTGAAAAGTTTGGTATGTCGAATTAAAAGCCTGTTGTGACTCCAACAAACCTTCAATTCAAGCTAAGTATAGATCAGTGTCTCAATACTGATGTCGAAAGAACTTATATGAATAGCATTCCATATACTAATATAGTGGGTTCTTTGATGTAAGCTATAGTCTGTACTAGACCCGACATAACATATGCAGTAAGTCTTGTAAGCAGGTACATGGCAAATCCTGGAAAGGCTCACTGGCAAGCATTGAAGTGGATTCTAAGGTACATAAATGGGTCTCTGAATAGAGGCCTAATTTATGGTGAAGTCTTGGGTGAAGATAGTAAAGCAGCAATCGAAGGATATGTCGACTATGATTATGCAGGTTGTATGGATTCTAGAAGATCTATTTTTGGATATGTGTTCACTATGTTTGGGACATCAATCAGTTGGAAAACTACACTTCAAAAAGTCGTTGCCTTATCAACCACTGAACCAAAATATATATCCCTAACTGAAGCTATGAAGGACGCATTGTGGCTTGAAGGTTTTGCAAAGGAGCTGAAACTTCAAGGTCGAGTTATCACTATTACATGTGATAGCCAAAGTGCAATACACCTGTCGAAGAATTTAGCCTATCATGAGCGAACCAAGCACATTGATGTGAGGATGCATTTTGTCAGAGGGGTAATGAGCGTGAAGAAGTCTAAGTACTAAAGGTTTTGACAGATCATAATGTTGTTGATATGATCACCAAGACGTTGCCTAGTTGCAAGTTTTTCCACTGTATGCAGTTGATAAAGCTGCATGAAGAAAGCTAGTTTCTTGATGGTATAGAGTTAGATCAAAAGTGGAGATTTGTGAGATATTTGATCGAACTCTAGTATGGTAGAGGGTAGCTTCTAGTTCGATAGGAATTAAGCATGAGATCGAAGTCTGTTCGCATGCTGCTGTAGAAGTAATGCGTGTTGTGGTCGAAGTTTGTTCTAACATGCATTAATCAATATTGCTAGGTTTGTTATCATATTAAATTGGGTCTTGCTTGTAAGTCTAATTGTTTAAGTTAGCTTGTAAGTTAGCTTGTAATGGATAATTGTTAAAAATCCCATTAGGTTAGTGTGCTAGTTTTCTTATAAATAACATGCTAGTCTCTCATCTTGGTATAAAATCCTAATTTCAAGAGAGAGAGGTTATTTTGTTATTCTTGTATACTTTTAATCTTGTTTTAAGAGTAAGGAAAGAATAACAGTTTATAACCAATCTTTGTTGTTCCTTATTATTTTACCTTGTTTTCTTTGTTAACCCTAACCCTGGTGTGTTTCTTGATTATAAAGAAACCGTTTATATTTTGTTTTAAGACATCCGATTTACAACAGAAACAGTCTTTGAAAACTAGTTTCAATGTTTCAGTTTTGAAATCTAAACAAAGGAAAAAGTTTATAGATCTTTTCATTTTCAATTTTGCTTCTTAATTGTCAAACAAGGTAAACATAAAGCACATGGAAAATTCACTTCACGAAGGTGTGTGATTTTTTTAAAGTGATCATTCTCATACTCATAGAATTTGATTGGATGCATATTCATCATGATTTTATTCAATCGATGTCACATTTTTATAATACGGAGTAACTTATTCTTTAATACAAAAATTTAAGAATTTTTTTTTTATTTATATCAAAAAAATTAAACATTTTTGTTTTGATTTATTTCTTCAATTACTCACCATTTGACGTAAGGATGGGAAACAAACTGTGGCCCATCGGGCCGATCCACGTATCCATTAATAAATGGCAGGTTGAGTTGGAATTTGATGTCTATCTATCCATTTAGTCCGTTCCGCCTTAAGTCCGCGATAAAAGGGATGAATTGATCCGCCAGTCCGCCAACCTAATTATCAAATAGTCAAAATATTTATTCTGGTTTATTAAAGGTTAATAAATGAAATATTACTTTTTGGTGATTCTATATTATACATTTATTTGTGAATATATACAACATTTTTTAAAGTAAAATTTGTTAAAAAGATGCTATATTAAAAATTATTCTAAAAAATAAATGAAAAATCTAATTGAAATATAAAAATAAATCTATTAATTTATTAAAAGAAATAATAAAAAAATAAATAAAATAGAAGGGCAAGTCTGTCGCCTGCCAACCTACCTCATTTGACAGGATGGACTAGATTTTTAAATCCAATTTTACTTGGCGGGTTTGCCTACCCCGCCCTTTTTTTTGGCAGGCTTAAGAAGGGGTGAGGTGCGATGGGGGGGGGGGGGGGGGGGGGGGGCGAGTTGTTTTACCACCCCCTAACTTGATGTGTTGTTTCAATCACCCATTCCACACCCTTCTTTATGTCACTCGTAGATTGTCAAAATGTGCTATCTGGACCTAAACAGGTCGGTCCTGACTGGCCTAGGGTTTTTTAGGGCTGAGTAAAAAAAAACTCTGTTGTAATATGAGCTCGAAAATTATTACTCAAATCGGATCCTAAATGGACTTTGAGCTACCCGATCCTAAACAGACCTTTTTAAATAAAAAATAAAAATAAAAATCTCGTATTATTTATTATAAATAAAATTAAAAATTATATTATTTTAAACATAATAGTTTTTAAGTACTATATTATCTTTTATAAATACTATAACGTATTTTTAAATACAATACATTTCTAAATTATATAAAATAATATTCGAATATTTAACATAAGAACAAATAATAAAATATGAGGAACAAATATTGATTATATTAACGTATAAAATTAAAAAAAAATTAAATAAAATAGTGATAAAATTTAATGAGATAAAAAAAATTAATGTGTCATTTTAAAATAAGATAATATGAATATTAATATAATCTTTTTAAAATTATAGTTATGTGAATCTAAAGGCAATCCATGGTTTATACGAACTATCCTTAATGATAGCAAATTTTTTAAAATCAGATTAAAATAATTTTAAAAAATAAAAACTCTAATTTTAAAACTAAAACTCTATTAATTTTTTAGAGTTGACGAACCGACCCATATACACTCTTTGCTATTTTGAGAGTTTCAATCACATGTTCAATATACTACAAATATATTAAACGTACTTAAATTATAGGTATATTAGCTTAACGTTTATATTCCCAGAACATATATAATGGTTATTTTTACTTTTTATCACATAAAATAATTAAACGTATTTGAAAAATAGTCCATATATTTTTACCAAATAATCCTTTTTATTCTGTTTTAGAAAATAGTCCATATATTTTTCTACTTTATTTGTGCAATTATACAGCAGAAAAGTAGTTTCTTTCTGTGTAAAAACTTTTGGATAAAGCTACATCACTGCTGACTCCAATTTTCCAATGTTTCTTTCACGACCAGTTTTAAATTTGGGACAATGGTGACTAGGTGAATTTATTGGATTCCTCCACAAACTTGCAGCCTGGAAATAGAAAAAATAATCAATAGATTTGAAAATTATAGTAAATCGTACGACTGTACGAGCCCGATGTCTTTTATTTTTTTTTCAGAAACGTACACAACTTCTCATTATTTTTTCTATATTTCCACTGTAGAGTTTAAAATAATGATTTGTCATCAAAGAATTTAAGAGAGAAAATAAAAACCATTGTCTATTGATGTTTGCATGAACATCATTTCTTACCTCAATTGATGTTTGCATGAACATCATTTCTTACCTCAGCCGCACCGTAAGTCCAATTTCCCAGAGGAAGACATTATCTTGTTAATTTACGGTGGCAAAATTTGAACTTAATACATATTGAAACTCTGCGCTCTATTATATATTTTTTTATGCAAATGGATTGAATTTGAATTTAATATTCGATCAAAACTGACTGTTTATCCACCTTAACTTATTCATTGTCCAATTTTGAACTCATAAAATTGAGATGTGAGATTTATTATATATATATATATATATATATATATATATATATATATATATATATATATATATATATATATATATATATATATATATATAAAATATGGTTTTTTTTTTCTTTTTAAAAATTAAATAAATAAAAAAAATGGTTAAAAATACAAATAAATTTAATGGTTGCATATACATGGTTTTGTATTG